>JABTTQ020001709.1:0-221805 GCA_016081115.2 Rehmannia glutinosa | reverse complement strand
AGTTACGTATTGTTAATATTTTAAACTTGATGCGATACATTTCTCAGTACCGAGAAATGTGTACCGCATCAAATTTTTAAAATCTGGCCAAATACCTCACAAAGAATAGTGCTAGTTAATATGACTATCAACTTTAATCAAAATGGCAACAAAACCTTATTTTGAAAACCATGATATTTCTATTTTTAAAAAAATGTAACAATTTCGCCATTACCACTTCTCCCCGTAATCCCACAAATAACCAACATGTGGAATGTGCAAAATAACCAATTTTATAATTTAAAAAATGAAAATTAGCCATCTTTTTGTAGAACAAATGTTTTTTTTAGCCATTTTGGTAAAACAAAAGACATTCATACCCTTCTAAGATATTTTGCTTGAGCATTCGTCTCATTTACTTCTCTTTCACTTATCTCTATATATCCTTTTCTTTTACTCTTTCAAACATCTTAAAAAATAGAACTGTATTTTCCATATTTGTATATGCGATTGGTGTTGAATTGTAGATATAGAAAAGATGATTAATTTGATATATTATACTCGTACATGCAAAATGGATTTGAAACGAAAAAAAGTTATGTGAAATCTTTTTTGGAAAAACTAGATCAAATATGAAGTTAAATGTTACTGGATATATCAGAATCGATAAAGTTATCCAGCTTATATAATCAATATCGAAGTTATGTAATCGATATCAAGTCACATAATTGAAACCTCGCATCATCTTCATTCACCCCAAACACATTAACGCAACATCAAACTTTTCAACATAAACACAAATTGTCTAAACTCTAAAAATGCTACTAATCTAACAACAAATCATAACCTAAACAACTATAAAACTAACTATATCAACAAGAATTATGAAATTAAAGGATAACCTCATCGCCTAAGATCCATTTTTGCAAATCGCTGAATAAAATTTTGTTTCCAAGTTTTGAATGCCGAGTTATAAGGATGCGTGTATGACTTGAAAGAGCGTAAATTGGCTTAAGGGGTAATTTTGAATTTTCACATGTCAATGGCTAAAAACATATATTTCAAAAAGATAGCTAAAAAAACATGTTGGTTTAATGGGAATGGCTAAAAAACCTAGACACTCAAACCAACATTGAATCCACAAAATGCAAAACAGAAAATAATTTAGTTACACAAAGGGAGAGGGGGAGGACATGGTATTCACCCATTAACGTATCAGTAATCAGTGCAATTTTTTTCAGATGTGGCTAAACAGCACAAGTGAAAATAGCGATTCAGCAAAGCAAAGACTTTTACTATACAATGATACAACCAACATGAACAAAAAAGCTCCGAAGTTACAACAATAATACAATGTATATCGGTACACATCACAACCTAAAATGGTAACACAACAAAACAAAAGTCCTTAGAATCAACACAGACATGTAGACAAGCTATGCATGCATGTCTATCGAACCACAAAATAACCATCACCATTGCATCTTCTCGCTCGCAGTCCCTATTTTTTTTTCTCAATATACCGATCACGACTAAGCCTCATTCGTACTTTCCCATTGACGGCTCTCTAAACACGTTTTACGCAACCATGTTGCGAGGATATTCTCATATTGTATTCGATTGTGGTTATTATATGAACCGAGACAGCGATTTGCCATCACATTGCGTAAATGAACTCTCCGCTGCTGTCAACATCAAGATCATCAGGATCAGAGTACATGTCATCCATGTCGCTATCCATCATGTCCAGGTTATACAAACCAGCGGAGGTATAGTGGCTTCGGAGATTATCTGCATGATGACTTCTGGGCTCTGCAGTGGCGGGTCCGACTCTTCGAACTGGTTGCTCAATGTCCTTTCGTCCATCAGCTCAGCAGGAAGGTTCTTTAGAAACCACACATGGTTCTTGATTTCTGGTATCGTGATGCGCTGACCATGTATAGAACAGTGACTAATTACAAATATTTCAAGTTAAACTATAGCAGATAGACATGCATATTTGAATGCGGATTTTCCTCTTATCTGACATATAAATCCTGGTAATGACTGGGTTTTATCTTTTTACTATTAAAACAACCTTATTCGCACATGAATTCACTTTTAATATTCATCACGCCTTACGCTACAGATAGACTAAACGGATTAAATAATCACCTTAGACAATGTTACAAACCAAGGGGCGGAGCCAAGACGATTTAGTAGGGTGGGCCGATACACGAAAATGGGGTGGGCGGATAGAAAATCCAAGAAAAAACAACACAAATTATAACTAATTTTTTTTTAAATTCTCACTAATTTTTTTAAAAGGGCTGGGCCAGGGCCCAGGTTGGCTCAGCCCTGTCTCCGCCTGGCTACAACCTATAAAAAAAACCTATAATTTTTTTTACATAAGAGAGCGATTCTCAATCAAAGAAAAAGAAAGAAAGAAAATGAACATACACACAAACAAAATGTATTCAAAAACGCTACTTGTTCAGGGTCAGCAACAAAGATTCTCAAATTAGATGCTGACATTCCTCGGATATTACAACATGTTCCGGGGATGGAATACTGGACATTTAGGACTCTCTGTATTGTCTTACGAAAGTCCTTGGGGTTTTCAGGATCCTCAAATGGATAGGAACCAACCAGCATAACATATAATGTCACTCCACAGGACCACACATCTGCTATCTGTAGCCAAAGCATTATTTCACAAGAAAGAAGATTCACACATATAATAAAAAGAATTTCAGTACATCAGGGAGCAAGGAAAACGAGTTGTGTTAGCAGCTGATACTCCTTTTCGCTTGATTAATAACCAAATATTGCTTTAAATTGTTCAGTATGCATTTGACAGAATAGAAGACAAATCATAATGTGCTCCTGAAGCCTAGTATATCATTATTATGAAAACCCCTGTCATGGAGAAGACATGATTTCCTCCATTCTTAATTCACAAAAACAAAGGCTCATTCCAGAATGATAGAATATGACAAGGTAAGACATTGAGAAAGTAAACTAAAAATCAATTTCTCAAGTGGTCTGAAAATCAATATCTCCAACTCAACTCACGAGTCTTTGCAAAAGCTCAACAAATTCACAGATGTGAGTGAGCTTGAAGTGTTATTATTACCCACTACTTTACGTATTCCATGTTTTTCTATATGTGTGTGTGTGTGCGCGCCAAATGTTTTTCCAAATGTGAGTAGCAGTGAAGTCCCATTCATGAACAATTAAAAAGATATTTGTACTTATGACATAGAGTAAAGGTCTATTAAGAAGGCAATGAATTTTTACCTTGCCATCATATTCTTTCCTATGTAACACCTCAGGAGCAATATATGCAGGAGTTCCCACTGTAGATTTTGGTTGTGAATGCAGCAAAGAAGACTGTAAAAGCACAGTTGTAATCAGTTAATATATAGAAATAAATTAGATAACCAGGTTCTAGAAAGCAGCAAAAGATGAGAAAATATATCACTAAGCTGATAAAAAATATAGCTGCAATAAATCCTTACTTCAATTCTAGATATCGGAGAATTCTAACATGCATGACCAATCAAATAACACTAGACAATAGTTTTTCAATAATATTACCTTGGAATAACCAAAATCACATATCTTCAACCTAGGAGCTGGGCTTCCATCCAACAGTGTATTTTCCAGCTTCAAGTCCCGATGACATATTTGCTTTGTCAAAAACATAAGACGGATAAATCAGATTTCTATTTATACGAAAGGCAGAAATTCAATTGAGAAATACTTCTAAAATAGACATTATGATACCATTGAATGACAGTAGCTCACTCCAGATATAAGTTGTTGAAAGAAGAAACGAGCCTGCAAGAGAAACGTTTGTAGACAAGACAGTTAGTAAAAAAGATACCATACTGACATTGAAAAAACAAACATATAAGAGCAAATAAAGAACCTCGTTCTCGTTGAATCGTCCTGCATTGGATATGCGCTCAAATAACTCTCCTCCAGATGCATACTCCATCACAATAGCCAGATGAGTAGGTGTCAGAAGCACCTGAAGAAAAAGTATTGAGACTACAAATCAGAAGGAAAATTCTAATTCATGTAAATGTCAAAACAGAGAAGCAATGACAAACCTCCTTAAATCTAACAATGTTAGGGTGCCTCAAAGACCTGTGATTAATAATTTCTCTCTGAACATTTTCATCTATCTGCAATAAATATTAACAGACAATTATTGATTGGCATTGCTGAAACATTATTGGAACTACACTCTCCCCAATACATTCGCAATTAAACCAATACAAAAGGTAAGCAACTCCATTGAAGCATAGATTGTACATATGAAATCAAAGCCAACCCAGGCAGGCTATAGTACCTTGTAGAACCTCATATGCCAAAATCTGAATGCAAAACAGAAACCATAACCTTTTGACATTTCATGGGGAACGAATAATAAAAGAAAGAAGGAAGAGATAAAGGGATATCTTTAGCAAATGTGAGGTTTATGCAGTCAACTACATAGTATTAAACTATGGGTTATGATAATAAATTTCATTTTCACCATAAAATTTTAGCAGCACATTTATCACAAGAAATAGTTAAGAGACCAAAAAGTAATACATTTGAAAATATCAATGATACTCTTGCCTAATAAGGCTAAAACCATGAGAAAAAATAATTAAAATCTCCCTGATCCCAACAGATTTTTAACATAATGGAACTTCAGTACACCAAACAATAAATTGCTTGACTAATTAGAACAATAGAAAGAAAACTGAGTCATTGAGAATTAGCAGAAATCTGATAAATCAACATCCCTTCTGCAGACTTCTTTTTAACCTTGACCCAAGTGAAATACCATGCTTTATGCAAACAATGTTACGCATGTGCTATTAAAACGATAAACACAGAACAACGAGTTTATGCACGCACGGACTGCGTGGCACGATTATTAGTTTGAAAAATTTGATAATTGCATAATAGTTAACTCGAAATCGGTTTCAGGAAAAGCCAAATACATATGAAGTAGAAAACTGACCTTATCCCCTCGCTCAAAATACTTAACCGCAACAAGCTCTTTCGTCTGCTTATCCTCATCAATCGGGCCACGCCGAAATTACCCGACCCGATTTCTCGAACTAAGTCGTAGCGATCACTATCGTGCATGATCGGCATATCCATACCCGGACCCAGCGTCATCGCCGCCCGATCCATTTTTACCTAATTTGAGTGTCGGACCTACTATACTCTTCGAGGGTTTGAAACTCAGTTCCTTTACATTACTCGGATCGCTACGGCGGTCCGGCGGTGGTTATCCGGCAGTTTACGCGATGAGGAACAGAAGATCGGCGAGTTGATAAGTCGGTTTTGCCCTTTATGACTTGGCAAAATATCAAGAGCAGTAAGGCGGTTGTTTTGGTGGTATAGTATATTAACTTTTTTAATCACGAGAAAGAGCTATTTTGATTTTTTTTTTCTCTAATGGGCGGCGAAGGATGAGATAATTATCTCCGCCTCTGTGTTTTTTTGCAGGAGTGGGGAAGAAAGTGGAGCTGATCGACGGTGTCGTTTTGTGTCAGCTGAGGACTAAGAGACGTTATAAATAGGACGACGTTTGCTATCAACATTATCGTTGCTGCCCAACTGGACAAAAGTCAAAAAGTTCTGTTCCTTTTTTGGGGATTCAGATTCGCCGACTTCTTTTTTTCCAGGATATTTTTCCCTTGTTTGGATCGATTCAGATCATTTATTTTATATAATGTTTTGGGAGAAATCTTGATAGGCAAAAACTTGTGTAAGGCGGTCGCACGGTGCGACGGGTGATATTTTTTTTTTATAAAAAGTGATATTTTTGGTGTAAAAGTGATACATTGTCTGAATACATTAGAATTAAGTGTACTCAAACAAAATATCACTTTTTACGCTAAAAGTATCACATTTTATACTAAAAGTATCACTTTTTACCCTAAAAGTTCTAAAAGTGCAATCTGTCGCACCGACCGTTTTACAAGAGACCTACTCATTTTGAAATACCTAGATAGAATAAGAAACCTCTTTTATACCTTGAATGGCCAAACTACCCTTTATTAAGTGGAGTCAAGGTCTAATCCACCACACGTTTGACCCATCATCGTGAAATTTGTGAAATTACGTAGTATTGTTAAATTCGTGAAATTACACTAAATGCACTATATCATTCAATTCGTGAAATTATGCTAACATGGTCTCATATCGTGAAATTACACTAGCATAACCTCATATCATGAGATTCGTGAAATTAATCTTATATCGTGAAAATCGTGAAATTACACTAATATGGTCTAATTTCATGAAATTCGTGAAATTACACTAGCATGACATCATATCGTGAAATTTAGGGGTGACAATTCGGGTCATCAAAGTCGGGTTCGTTTTGATTTCGAGTTGATTTGATTATGCTTAAAATACATTAGAAATTAATTAAAATATAAAATAAATACGTTTTAGACAAATTGGTAACATCGTGTCAGATTCGTGTCAGTCGGGTTCGGTTCGGGTTTCTCATGTTCGAGTTCGGGTTTCTCTCAGTAACTTCGGGTCGGGTTCGTGTCGGGTTGCCGTGTCATATCAGAGATTGCCACTCCTAGTGAAATCAGTCTTGTATCGCGAAATTTGCAGGTGTGTTCATCCTAGCACGCATTTTAATGTAAAATTCTGGTTTGAATTGTAATAACTTTTTCGTTTGTTATCTGTTTTAGATATATAATATATCTAATTAATCATCTATTCGAGATCTATAATTTGAGTGCTTATATAAAAAAAAGTAGAGATTCGAAAAATTAGATGGAAGTATTTTGGGAGAAATTACCAAATAAACAAGTTTTTTTTTTTCTTTCTTAAAACCAATGCAACAAGTTAAGGGAATTTTGGTCCTCATGACACTCTTTTTAGGTGTAAAAAAAGAGTTTATTATATGGTTTGTCAAAAAAGAGTTTGTGCTATTCAAAATGGGTAGATGGGAATATTTTGTGTCCTATTTTAATAGATCAATGGGGTTGGATTATATGACACGAATTGATCGATTTTATTTAATGTACCATTTAACTTATTTATTAGTTTTTTGTTGCCTAAATAACAAATGATAAGAGTAAATTAGTCAAAAGTTACATATCCATTAAAACACAAAAAGAGACGATTACACATATATTTTTAGAAGATACATTTGATTATTCATGACATCTCAATCACGTCTATTGACGAAAATATAGGTTAAACATTAGAGTGGAGAAACTCCTGAAAAATTACAAAATTAGTCCTGTAATTTTTAAAGTTGTAATTTTAGTCCTGTGACGATTTTGTCCCTTAGCAATAACAATTTTAATCCTATAATTTTTAGAATTTGACAATTTTTATTCTTATATATTTTAATTCTGCCAATTTCCAATTTTGCCAAATGTGTCTGTGTTTTTGTATTTCCACAATTAAGAAAATAATACACGTAGAACTCGTATCTTGGATTTTGATTCAGATTCATAATTCTAAATGAAATAATTATAACACTGATATTTACCAAAAGTTTTATGAGTAAGGATGTGATTGCGGATGTGGTCACATTCACAATCACATGCAAATGAATTTTGAAAACAAAATAAAGACACACGACTAAAAAATTATCTACAAACCAACAAGCTTGTAGACGTGCCAATATGGCAAAACTTTCCACTAGTAAAAATCGTTTGATTCCGTATACACAAATACTAAAACCAACTAGTAGAAACTCAACGAAAAACTCCTATCTGTAGTATATTTGATCTTATGTAATTCAACTCATCCAACAATAGACATGTGTGAACTTCGTTAATCACAATACTAAAAACAATGGATGAAAAGCTAACAAACACACCGCAGATCAATGTGATCTCGGATGTAGTCACATTCGAGATCGCATCCAGCGCCGGTGCTTGAATGACTCTTAATTCTCTCACTCTGTGCTTGAATATCTTGTGTTGATTATTCTCTTCCCTTTATATAGTCGTCCAAACCCTCAAGAGACCTGTAAGGAAAGAAGATATATACAAATATATGACAAATAAATCACTTATGTTAGAAAACAATATAATTATCCAAGAGTCCTAATATATCAATACTATATTAATATGATTTCTTTCCTAATCTAAAAGTCCTAATCATACCACGAGTCTAGAAAGGCAAAACAAATCAAAAACCAATCTTTTATCTTGGGAATTAGTTTTAGGCAATAAAAATCGCCCTAACAATCTCCCCATTTTTTCCATTCTCGATAAAATACATATCAAGCACAAAACAACAAAACTCTCCCTTAGTATAACAACTCCCCCTAAATATCATGTTGAGTAAAATACAGAAGCAGATGTAATCACATTTGAGGTCACATTCATAATTGCAACAAAAATATCATAAGAGAGTTTTAACTAGTTATCAACAACCAAAACAAATCAAAAACCAATCTTTTATTTTGGGAATAATTAGTTTTAAAGGCGATAAAAATCGCCTAACAATCTCCCCTTATCGCTTTTCTCGACAAAATACATATCAAGCACAAAATTTTACCAAAAGTTTTGCGGGAGTAAGGATGTGATTGCGGATGTGGTCACATGCACAATCACATGCAATGAATTTTGAAAACAAGAATAAGACACACAAATTAAAAATTGTCTACAAGCCAACAAGCTTGTAGACGTGCCAATATGACAAAACTTTCCACTAGTAAAAATCGTTTGATTCCGTATACACAAATACTAAAACCAACTAGTAGAAACTCAACGAAAAACTCCTATCTAGAGTATATCCGATCTTATGTAATTCAACTCATCCAACAATAGACATGTGTGAACTTCGTTAATCACAATACTAAAAACAATGGATGAAAAAAGCTAACAAACACACCATTTGCATGATCGAATGTGATCTCGGATGTAGTCACATTCGAGATCGCATCGAGGCGATTGATTCATTGTGCTTGAATGACTCTTAATTCTCTCAAGACTCTTTGTAGCTACGTGTGTATATCTGTGTGTTGATTATGCTCGTCCTCTTCTCTTTTTTGGCTAGCCGTCAAACCCTTCAAGAGACCTAATACATAAGGAAAGAAGATATATACAAATATATGACAAGTAAATCACTTATGTTAAGAAACAAAATAATTATCCAAGAGTCCTAATATACCAATACCATATCAATATGATTTCTTTCATAATCTAAAAAGTCCTAATCATACCATGAGTCTAGAAATGCAAAACAAATCAAAAACCAATCTTTTATTTTGGTAATTAGTTTTAGGGGAAAAAATTCGCCCTAACACTAAAATTCTTATCTCATTAGGTATTATATAGTAGAAGTGATAAATAAATTCAACTCATAAGTAATAAAACATAGGCTCTAATATCATTTTCTACTTGATCTTAGGTAAATTGAATATTTTAGCTACAAGGGTATTTTAGGAATAAGTGAAATATTGAAATATCCTTAGGACCAAATTTGCACCAACTTAAAACTTATAGGATCATAATTGCAAAAATTCAAAATTTACGAACCAAAATTACAAAAAACAAAACATACAGACTAAAATCATATTTCAAAAGTTACAAGACTAATATTGTAAAACCTCTATAGATACAAGACTGATTTTACATTTTTCCCGAGAAACTCCTGCAATACAAACAAATTAATCTTCTTCTACGAACTCATTCATCTTCGTTAATATAATTCTCAGAATATTTTTAGACTATAAAAAAGTGCCAAAACACGCACAAAACATTGCCCTACTTACTTATCCATATATGGTTTCAAGTTG
Source organism: Rehmannia glutinosa (assembly GCA_016081115.2). Lineage (NCBI taxonomy): Eukaryota > Viridiplantae > Streptophyta > Magnoliopsida > Lamiales > Orobanchaceae > Rehmannia > Rehmannia glutinosa. The sequence goes on along the minus strand of JABTTQ020001709.1, from coordinate 212,051 downwards.
AGTAAGAAACGATTTCACAAAACATCAATGTCAATACAAAAAAAGTTGCAACGAAAAAATTGATATAAGTGCAACTATCAAACGGAAATGGACGAGTATTCATACAATGAAAGACCTACATTCCCTACTATGGGGGCACGTGTCTCCACAGGTTTTTTTTAGAACTATTTATTATTTATATTACATAATTTTTATACATATAACACCATTAATTTTGCACAAATTAAAGTGTTATACAAAAATTATTTTTTTAATGAAATTGTTATACTACACTATAAAATTACAAATTATATAACATTAGGTTAATAGTATGCCCAAAACTATAACATTGACAACATTATAACACTATGAAATAAAACAATATTGTAAAATTATTAAAAACTAGTTTTAATAGTACTATATATAGTATTATTACTATTATAATTATTTAACATCTACATATTGATTAGTAAAGAATTTTTTTGTCTCATTTGTTATTTATGATGTAGTTTATGCTTGTATTATTTTGTACCCCCATTGTAGAAGATTTCTGGATCTATCCCTATTTGCATAATTAGTATATCTAAATTGTATTTTATTATATTTACGTTAATATAATTGCATATTTAGTATGTGTTTGTTGCAGGTATACTACATCATGTTCTATTGTATATATACTAATTTCTGACTGCATATTTAGTACTTTGTAACTACATTTTTACTACGGTATGATTGCATAGATAGTACATTAGTATTGCATATTTAGTATATCTAAATTGCTTCCAAAGATCATTTAATGAAAACAGAAGAAAAGATTTCGCTTCGCCAACAATTGAAAATGTAAATGTAAAAAAAACTTTCAACTTGGGATAAATCTTTAAACACTAAAAAATTCTCTAATCGTATCTTTGGAAAAGGATGAAATAAGTCAATAATAATAAATCATGTGTGACAGAATTACTACTTTGTCCTCATTGACTTATTGATAAGGGTATAAAATTACTATGCTACCCTTAGAATTAAGTAATAAAAATCTAAACACACAAAAATATTTATTTGGCCACTTTATTGTTTTAAAATCAAAGGAATCAAAAAGAAAGAAAAGTGGAGGAAGTGGGGGTAGTGGAAGGGAAAGTTCAGAAAAAAAAAATAAAAAAAAATGAATGGATGAAGTTGGTGGGGGATAATGGGAGAGAAAGTCGAAATAAATAAATAAAAAAGAAAGAAATAAAAGATGATAGGGGGTATTAGTTCAAAGGAGAGATCGGACAAGTGAAAAAGAACATCAAAGAAAGGAAAGAAAAAAAAAGGAGAAAGAAGGAAGAGAAAAGAGAAAGAAGGAGAGATGGAATGAAGAAGGAATAAAGGAAATATAAGAAATAAAATCCAATTTGTTGTACAAAACATCCGAAAATATTTGAAGGTTTCATAATTATTTCTTTATTTTAGTTTCATATTGACTTTGGTTAAGTTTTATTAATCCTATTATATAATAATTTATGTATAGATTTTTCTAGGTAGAAGCCGAAATGAATTTTATCATAGTTGATCCGATGAACAAGGCAAGTAATCTCTTTAGTTTTTATATAGAACTAAGATTTAACTTATTATTGTATAATTGAAAGGTTTGTTGCCTAATATTTATGGATTTATGCGTTTGTTGTTTTGAGATAAAACCGTATCACATGTATTCTTAATGCGTAATATCATCCGATACAATTTCATCCATCCAATCGATAAACCCCATTCGACCAACAAAAAGCCGATGGGCGTAAAGAAGCAAAATTCGCTAGTCTATGAGCAACTAAGTTTGCCGGCAAAAACATGTAGTAGATCAATCACCTCTAAATTAGCTATCAACGATTTAATATCCGAATTGATAATCCCTCTATAGCTTAAATCTTCTTGAATAGCCGTGACTGCTTGCACTTCCATTAAAGAATCAGTCGAAACTCGAACCGGTTGAAAATCTCCTTCTCTAACTTGTCGAGACCTTCAAACAAGGCCATCAATTCACCCATCAATACATGAGCCATAAATTCCACTTTCTTGCCAAAACTCTATGAACCACCCCGTTTTCATCCTGAATCACACCGCCCGCTACGTATCGCTGCTCCCTCTCATTATAACATGCATCCACATCCAGACTATAGCTACCAGGTTGCGGTCTAACCCATCTAGTATTCAAACTAGCCCTTAGCAACCTTCCCTGCCCCAATTCTGAGTCTTGAGCCTATTGAAAAGCCAAGAGGAACTCATCCACCCATGCTACAGAGTCCTTCATCATCTTGTTGTCCTCATTATGTAGGAAACTCTGTTTTTCCTTCCAAATCGCCCATTTTGTACACATAAAGTTTTCGAATTTTCCTTTTCCAAGCTCCTCTCGCATCCATAATCCAATATCAACTACACCGCCCTCCCTGACTCTCTTCAGCAAATACCAATATCCCGAGTCCTTCCAAAGATGCTTTATGCATGTACAATAAAAGATGGCATAAGTTGTTGTATCATTCCCAAATTGACATAACTCACATCCCCTCTCACCGAACATGATGCCTTGCTAGATTTTCTTTTGACGAAATAATGTTATGAGATGCCCTCCACCAAAATATTTTAATTTTTGGAGGAATGGACATAGCCCACATTATCTTCCACCACTTTTCTATCATTTGTGCCGTGTTGTGCTCGTGTGGTTCATATAATTCAATATCTAGTTTATATCCATCTCTCACCAGATACATCCCTTTTTCATTATGCCTCCAATACCGTGTATCCTCCTTTCCAGCTCTAGATAGAGGGATATGTTGGATTTCCTGAGCAATATGTTGTAGAAAGTGACCATTTATAACCTCTGCATCCCATTTTCCATCTATTAGAAGATCACTTACATTGGGAATTGCTGCATTTATAACCTTAGCCCTCCCATTTTCCTTGAAAAGCAGGAACCCAATGATCTTCATTAATTCTAATTCGAGTTCCATCACCGATTCTCCAACTCAGCCCTTTTGCCAACAAGTCTCTACTCCACATTAGTGATCTCCAAATATACGATGGATTTGAACAAAGTGCGACATCCATTATCCATGTGCTTAAAATATCTTGCCTTTAACACCCTAGCAACCAAGCTATTCGGTTTTCGAATAATAGTGCTTTGTTGAAAGCCTTCAAACTTTGAAACCCCATCCCGCCCTTGTATTTTGGTTATCATAATGCATCCTATCTCTTCCAATGTTTTTTTTGCCTACCACCTTCCATCCCCCACCAAAACTTTGAACAAGCACTCTCAATCCGATCACACATTGTTCCCGGGATTCAAAAACAAGACATTGCATAGGTAGGAATTACTTGGAGGACCGCCTTGATAAGCACTTCTTTACCCCCTTCTGAGAATACCTTTCCACCTCATATTTGAATTCTTTTCATGATTCGTTCCTCCAAATATCCAAAAACTGAATTTTTTTGCTCCTTAGTGAGAAAGTTGATAATCCCAAATATACCTCATGGCCTTGTACCACCGGGACCGTGAATTCTCTCTTAAAACTATCTATCATCGCCCACTAGTATTCGGGCTAAATGTCAATGCTGATTTTTCATAGTTAATCATTTGCCCCAAAGCCTTTTCATATGTTCGAAGCACCACAACAACTTGTTTGCATTTCTCCTCTATGGCTCGACAAAATACCAAACTATCGTTGGCAAAAAATAGATGCAAAATGGGCGGACATCTTGTAGCAATTCTGACTCTGTTAATCAACCATTTGTCCATATTTTATTCGGAATAGAGCAGAAAGACCGTGCGTGCAAAGGACAAAGAGATAGGTGATAATGGATCACCTTGCCGGAGGCCTCTTTGTGGTAAAACTGATCCAACAACTGCTTTTTTCATAGAAAATGAGTACCTTACCGTGAGGACACACTACATTGTTAATTCAACCCATCACCCAAAGAAATCCCATCTTCTCCATTATTTCCTTTAGAAAATGCCATTTCACCCGATCGTAAGCTTTGCTCATGTCCAATTTCAAAGCTGCATATCCTCTATTACACGCTCTATGGTTATGGATCCAATGGATACTTTTGAAACCCGAATTACATTATCTATAATGAGTCTCCCTGTGAGAAAACACTCGACATTCATCAATCACATTATTGAGGATCGGTCAAAGTCTATTCGTCATTGCCCGGACAACAATCTTATAGCACACGTTACACAAACTTATTGGCCAATATTCCTTTATCATAACAATGTCTGCTACTTTCGGGATAAGTTTAACTATCGTTCCATTCCATTCTGTTAAGTCACCACCATTATTGAGAATATTTAAAATGTCTCTGGTTACCGTATCTCCCAAAATCGACCAATATTTCTGATAAAAGAGTGTCGTTAATCCATCTGGTCCTGGAGCCTTGTCCGGATGCATGTCAAAGAGAGCCCTTTTCACCTCTTTTTCTGTAAAAGGCTTGCACAATGATTCATTCATGTCTTCATCCACAACTTGCTTTACCTTATCCAGTACGTCTGCCATCTCAACCCCGGTTGGATTGGAGGAGGTAAACAACTCATTAAAGTAATCAGTTATTATATCATCCATAGCCGATTGTCCGTGAAAATTTCCTGTCTCGATGTCCACCCGTGGATAGTGTTGTTTCCTTCCTTTGGTTGACCCGTGGATAGCGATGTCAACCAAGTGTTTCTACTATGTCGCTTCCAAAAGACTTCTTCTTTCATTGCAAGGTTCTGCACAACTCTTTTGAGATCTCGAACTTGCATTTGCTTGGCTTCCCATTTCTATGAATGTTTCATATCCTTTAACTTGTCCCTCACCTCCTTAAGTCGTTTTGGGCAAATTTTTAAATTTTATTTGTGCCCACTCCTGTAGCCTTTTACTACATTGTTTGAATTTGGCAGTGAGGATGAACGATTCCCAATCCATCCATCCTTCTTTCACCACTTCATTGCGCTTCCTATAAACTCCGAATTTTTCAAATCAAAATCTTATGCATTGAGCTGTTTGTGATTCACGACCCACCACTCGAAATTCGCCATTTAATTCTTACGGCCCTATGGTCTGAGGAGAAATATTCCAGATTATGTAATCTCGCGGCCGGATAAAGGATTTGCCATTGTATCGAGCTCAAAAATCTATCAAATCTTTTAAGAATGATATCTTTACCCAACTTTTCTGTTAACCCATGTGTGTTGGTCACCCCCTGCATGCATATCTTGTAATTCACATTCTTCAATCACCGATCGAAAAGCCTGAATCGGTGTTCCTGATCTTAAATGACCACCCAACTTTTCCGTATGATAGCATATCTCGTTAAAGTCACCCCCAACAACCAAGGTAAATTGCTCATCTCTCTAATTGTTGCCAATCTCCTTAGTAATTCCCATGACTCATGCCTTTTTTGGGTCTCCGGATTTCTATAGAAACCCGTAAACCTCCATTGTTTTTCCCCATCTTGAATGATTTTATCCACATGTCCCATGAAGTAGGATTTTATAGTAGCTGAGAGATTATTGTTCCATAGAAGCATTAATTCCCCTTTTCCCCCCCATACAATTCACCACAAATAATCCGTGAAATACTAGCCATTCTTTCCATCTCCTACATTTATAACCCTTACTCTTGTTTCCCACAAAAATAAGAGATCCGGGTCTTTGGTAGCGACAAGTCGCTTCAGTTCGTGGAATGCTCATTGGTTCCCAAGCCCCCGAGCATTCCAAATTATGCAACTCATATCTCTTGGTGGGGTTGCGTAGCAAGCCCCGCCATTTCTGTGGAGTCCATATATATAGTGTCTTCTCCATTAAATTCCATCCTTTTCCCAATATTTTGTTTTTTTAAGTTTGTACCCTCTTCTGTCATATCGTTCTCTATATGTGCAATCGTCTTTTGGTCGCCTTGCCTTTCTGTTTGGAGTTTCCAACCTTCCCTACCTCTCTAGCTCGATGTTTCCATTTTTTGGGGTTTCTACCCGTTGAAGACTCTGATAGATTATTATCACTTGATGAGCCTTGGGGTTTGTCTATTGTTACCCGTAACCACCATAGAACCTCACTCGATTCTGCTCCATCTCATATTCTCCACCTCCTTCAACCCTCATGTTTCCCTTAGTCACTTCTACTTCTTCGCTATTCTACTTGCTACCCTATGTTAGCTCATTTTGATCATTCTTTTCCATTGGAATTAAACTCCCTTCGATCTCTTCCCTATGGATTTCATTGTCATCTTTTTTAGCATTAAAAAATGAATTCGATTCCTCTTGTTTCTCCTTTCTTGCCTCCCTACCCCCATGGCGCTGTTTATTGATTGTTCCTGGAGCATTTGCTCTCAACCAACTACCATACGGTAATTCGGTTTCCTTTAAATTCACATCGCTGCACTCCCTCCAGGAGTAACCCACTTTTCTACACGCGTAACAAAAGTCCAACAACTTTTCATATGTTAATAAAACAATAATATTATCATCGTCCTTGTCTCTTTCAGAATTATGTGATCTTGTAGTGGCTTAATGATATTAATTGAAACCCTAATTCATGCATATTTTCCGTAAAAACACCCGGACTCACCTCTATCGATTTCGATCACCCTTCCCAGTTTATCTCCAATCCCCCGAATTACATCCTCCTGCATCAAGGCTATAGGAAGATTATGACATTGGATCCATATTTCCATGTGATCAATTCCATCGCCTCCAGGTTCTTAAACCCATTTGATTCCCCGGAAGAGAACTAAGTCACGAAAAAAATTCCATGGCCCGCCCATGAGAGCCCTTCTTCTATCCATGGGGTTTTAGAAATCAAGAATAAACATATTATCACCAACGGCTTCAATCTCAACTCGTTTTCAACACTTGTAAGATTCGAGAGATATGTTATTTGAAAGTTTCATGATTAACCATCCTAGTAGCGAAGACTTTCGCCGCTAAACATTTAATCATTCAATCCTCACCTCTTCGCCGCACCGAAATCCACGGTTAGGGTTATGGAACCCCTTATTTGCCAAATTGATATTTTTTAACTAACATAATATTTCATCGTGATCCATCTCTCGTAAATTCACGTTGTTCTCGTCAGTAGATCCACCAAAGGTGATGAGCACCTTGATGAAGATGACCTACACTTGGGCATGATGTCAAATCCTAACTAGGTTTTCTCTCTGAGAGAAAACGTAGCAGGAAAGATTGAATGTTGTATAATTAACTTAATTTGAGTATTAGATTTATGTGTTTTTGTGATTTATTGAGTATGCCACTTGATAAAGTTTGACTATTTTTAGTTGAGTGAGTAGAAGACTTTTATGTGCTAAAATATAAAATATGTATAACTTAAATTTTTATGTTGAAAGTGACAAAACTTTATTTTCGAAAATCAATGTGTTTAATCAAATATTGTGTCTTTTGTAATTATGAATCAAAATATTAGTTTAAGGGGTTATTAAACCATACATGAATATTTGTTGATCCATATCCAAATGATATTTATTATGTGCAATTATTATTTAATAAAATTATTGTCTAAAGATTTATCTTATTTCTCTTCTTCTAATTGATACTACTACACATGGACATTCATTAATTAAGTTTTAGTTAATTAGAGTTAATAAGCTAATTCTCTCAACCCCATTATGCATTCTGTTACGCATTAAAATATGAAGTTTGATTATTATAGTATAAATTAAATAAAGTGTTATAGGTTTCATTTTTCTTAAATGAGAATATGTAAGCATTGTTAGGATATATTATTAGTATATTGTTTTGTTATCACAATTCATTACGTTTTTACACTTGAGTCAATTATTAATATTTTTATTTGTGAATAAGATTTAAAGTAATTATTATTTAAGTTTACTAATATGTATACATATGCTAATAAACCTATATAATATTGACCCACAAAATATTTAAATGTGATTTATTAACTTTCAAGTTTGTAAACAGTTACTTACAAATATATAAGCTAAAGTTTTTTTATTTAAAACTCGTGCACAAGCAAATTGTATATTTTGAATTGAAAAAATTATTGAGCTTTGGATTTCTTTTCAATAAACCGATCCTATTACATCAATACATATAATTCTAGAAAAAAAAATACAGTTTAGCTTAGAATCACATGATTAGAATTAATCACTTTATTAGTTCATATTATATATGCCGATTCAATGTAATTGATATGTTTTATGCCTTGTCAATATGCTTGAATTTTATTTTACATTTTCGATTAAAGTTGCATAACTTTGGTTCAAGCATCATGATAATTATACTCATAGCATTTTTAATAAAGTTATATTATTAAGATTTATTGTTAATTATATTTTTGTTTTTAAAAAATGGGTGTACATTGAGTCTATGACGGGAGCTAGTGGGAAATGGGCGCGGATGAGCGTTCCGACCATTTGTCGCTTGCGACTAAAGTTAATGTTTATGAATATGTACCTTCAAGTTGATTAAAGCAAATGCTACCGATAAAATATGTTGATCGGATTCCAAACAATAAGGCCCACTACAACCCTGATGAGAACAATATCAATTTGTCACTAAGTGAGCTCGCGTCCTAATAATTTTTTTTTAAAGAATGAAAGATTTTAAAGTAAAGAATTTGTAAAGTTTCTCGAAGTTATAAATGTTAAGATATTATATTAGGCATGCATTCATTCTTTAGAGTACTTGTTAAGCTTCTTTAAAGCTCATCCCATAAATGTTTAGTATTTTAAGATGAAAACCCAGATGAGGCAACGCAGTGACTCGTGATCCCGCGTCTTTCAAGTGTCTTTTCAAAAAAAAAGTTTGAATTTTTAATTTCTAATATGATGTTGATTGCCACTTTCATTTCAGTATGGATGTTTCTGGATTAATAATTATTTAAACTATTGGTATTTATTTCCACTGCAAAACTTTGAAATGAAGCAAAGTATTTATTATTATGCATTTTAAAAAAATCTTTGAAGTATTTCTATTATAATTACTTATTTCCGCATTAAAATTTAAATAAGCTGAAGGTGCCACATTTTGTGGTATTAGAGCCGAGGTTTTTAAAATCGGTTTTGTAGACTTCAAATGATTTTATTTGAAAATGTCTTAAGCCAACAAGTCATGGGTTCTAAGTCGCGCTTTGTGCATCTCCTTCCACAATTTTGTAAGGATTGCAATTACTGTCATTATTAATTGATATATTTTTTTCTATGAAATGTATGCTTGTATGAATTTAGTTGTTTGGATTAAATAGAAGATAGATGAATTTGATATATTATTTTAATAAAAAATGAATATTAAAATGGAACATATGATTACGAGAATTTAATGAACTTAATAAATATATTTCGATTAATATACAATAAACCGTAATACTCGTTCGACTCACCAAGACGGAATGGTTCCAACACCAACAAAACTCAAGGGACTCCCCGTGGATCGAGGCTCTCTTGCAAGCTTTGACTACTTTTATTGAAGCTAATCATACTAGACGCACACCTTCCCCCGAAAAAAACCCGATTATCGAAATTCCTAAAGTTATCCCCGCCATCATTTGCAGTATCACCGATCCTATCAAAGTTGAGGGATGGCTTACTAAGATGGAAAAATCTTTTACGTAATTGATCAGTATTGACGAGGAACATGTTAACTATGCAATGTTTATCTTGCGAGGCGATACATATGATTGATGGAGGATGGTGCAATGCCGATCAAAAGTGACGCTAGCCCCTTTACTTGGAGAGGTTCACATAAGTCTTTTATGATAAACACTTTCCAAGAGTGTTCGCCAAATGAAGAAATATAATTTATACGAATGGATGGAAACAAAATCAGACGATGACCGAATATGAAGCAAAATTCACCAAATTGTCCAAATTTTCTCCTGACTTGGTTGATATTGAGAACAAAGAGCCAGGCGATTTCAAGAAGGGTTATGATCCCAAATCAAACTTTCGGTGACTCCTTTTGAGCTTACTACTTATCGAAAAGTTATCAACAAAGCTATGTTGGTAGAAAGGGCTCAAACTGTGAACCGGAAGGAGATGAAGATCCAACAAGGAGGACAAAAGTTCAAGACAGAGAACCCAAATATATGGCCAGAAAAGAAAACAGGTACATGTTCCACAGAGTGCCTCATAGAATAAACAACCGACGACTGTTTGCACTAAATGCGGCAAGGCACATCAAGGAGAATTCTTGTTTGGTTTAGGAGTTTGTTTTAATTGTAAGAAGCCTGGACATATAACACAAAAATGTCCTATAGAGGAAGAAGCCCACTCGGGTTGTAGTGTTCACAATGATGCAAATAGAAGCCGAGGAAGCAACAGGCGTGGTGGCGGGTAACAAACTAATTCTTGTTATTTACTGATTTCATATCATCATGATTGATGCATGTTTTGAGTGTGTAATTATTTCGTAGGATCTATGAATGTTTGTGTTATATATGCTTAAGTGTTAATTGATTATGGAGCTTTGCACTCCTTTGTGAACTCTAAATTTGCAAACGAACTGTCCAATTATGCTACTTTGTTGGACACTCTTTTCTGCATATCAACTCCCTCGGGGGATGTCATGAACTCCGCCCCAGTTTACACTAATTGTCCGATTTCTATTGACAGGAGAGAGTTACCTATTGATCATATTGGGTTGAATATTCATGACTTCAATGTCATTCTAGGAATAGATTGGTTGTCCAAACACCACGCAACAATCGATTGCCGAGCTCGAAGGGTAGTCTTTATCCTCTTCAGGACTCCTAGTTATTCTTTTAGGGAGTCCCATCAAAACATTTTAACTCTATCATCTCATTTATGAAGGCCCGTAAACTCCTGAACAAAGGTTGTGAAGCCCGCATAGCCTCAATAACTAAAGTTTCAAAAGAATGCCCCTATATTGATCAAATTTCCATTGTCTATGAATATTCCGATGTATTCCCTGAGGATCTTCATGGCATTCCACAAGAGAGAGGTGGAATTTATCATAGAATTAGTGTTCGAATGACTCCTATATCCAAGGCACCATATCGAATGTATCCTATAGAACTGAAAGAATTCAAGAAGCAACTACAAGATTTGCTTGATAAGGGATTCATCAAACCGAGTTTCTCACCTTGGGGTGCACCAGTCTTATTCTTCAAAACGAATAATGGAACAATGAGATTGTGTATTGATTATCGTGAACTTAATAAGGTGACCATAAAAACAAATACCCTCTTCCAAGAATTGAGGAATTATTTGACCAACTTCAGTCTTTGGGTATTTTTCTAAGATCGCTTTGATATCGCTACCATCAATTGCACATTCGAGAAGAAGACATCCCAAAACCTCGCATTCTTCACGCTACATTTACTATGAATTCCTTGTCATGCCTTTTGGTTTGACTAATGCCCTAGCCGCATTCATGGACTTAATGAACCATGTCTTTTCCGATTATCTTAATCAATTCATCATAATATTTTTGATGATATTCTTATCTATTCTCGTCGAAGGAAGAGCACAAACCACACTTAGACTAGTATTGTAGAGACTTTGAGAGGAAAAATTATTCGTAAACTCAAGAAATGCAAGTTCGGTTAGACAATGTTCCTTTCATGGGACATATTATTTCTCGACATTGGGAATTTCAGAGATCCTAGAAGATAGAGGTGGTGCAAAACTAGCCGACACAAAAGAACATAGGAGAGATCCATAACTTTCTTGGGTTTAGTCAAGCTACACTGAGAATATTCGTTGAGGGTTTCTCTAAGATCTTTGCTCCACTGACTCAATTAACAAGGAAGAACCCTAAGTTCTAATGGGATGGCAAATGTGAAAAGAGCTTTGTAGAGTTGAAAGAAAGGCTGACGATGGCTCCAATTCTTGCACTACCGAATGAGATCGATGGTTTCATTATCTACTGAAGGGTTTATGTTGTGTTCTTATGCAACATGGGAAAGTATTTGCTTACGCTTCTAGACAACTGAAAGATTATGAGAACAATTATCCAACTCATGATCTGGAGTTAGCATTTGTGGTTTTTGCCTTAAACATATGGTGACATTATTTATACGGGGCTAGGTGCGAAATTTACACTGATCACAAAAGTCTAAAATATTTCTTTACTTAGAAAGAGCTTAACATGAAGCAACACAGATGACTTGAATTAGTGAAATACTATGATTGTGTTATCAATTACCATCCGGTAAGGCCAATGTAATAGCAGATGCTTTGAGTCGTAAAGGTCAAGGATCTATTTCTGCTTTGCATGTGGTTCAATAGCCATTGTTAAAAAACATAGAAAACCTAGAGTTGGAAATTATTTCTCGAGAAAAGTTAAGTTATTTGGCTACCCTAACTTTACAACCATCAATTCTGGAAAGGATAAAACTTGCACAACTAGATGGCCCAAAGTTAAGCAAGATTTGCCTAGAGTCCATTGAAAAAAACGACATGACTATGTGATCTCAATAGATGGAATTTTTTTTATGTTTGGGTAATAGACTTTTCCCAAATAACGAGGACTGAAAACTAGAGATTATGAAGGAAGCTCACAACTCTCCTTACTCTATTCACCTGGGAAGTACGAAAATAAAACATGACCTCAACAAATATTTTTCGGGGGTTGGCATGACAAAAGATGTGGAATCATATGTCCAGAGGTGTCGTACCTGTCAACAAGTCAAGGATGAATATCAGAGACCTTATGGTCTTTTACAACCACTGATGATTATAAGTGGAAGTGGGGCATGTTGGTATGGATTTTGTTATGGGACTATCGAAGATGAAGATGGGATTCAACTCTATCTGGGTTATAGTTGACCATCTCAACAAGTTTGCACATTTTTTACTTGTGAAAAAGACGTACAATATGGAAAAATATGCAGAACTATATATAACTGAGATAGTTCAGTTGCATGGATTACCATTGTCCATTGTGACCTTAAGTTTACCTCCACTTTCTGGAAAAGCCTACACCGAGCTATGGGTACTATGTTGAGTTTCAGTACAAATTTGTATCCACAAACTGATGGACAACCAGAGATAATGATTCAGACACTTGAAAATATACTTCGGGCATGTGTGATAGATTTTAGTGGTACTTAGGATAAATTTTACCCTTAGTGGAGTTTTCGTACAATAATAGCTATCAGGTTTCTATCGAGATGGCCCCACATGATGCATTGTACATAAGATAATATCGATCACCAGTACATTGGGATAAAGTCGGTGAGAGAAAACTAATAGGACCTGAGTTGGTTTAACAGGCAGTTGAAGTAGTAGATAAAATTAAACAAAGAATGAAAACTGCTCAAAACTGTCAAAAAAGCTATGCAGATAAGAGAAGAAAGCTATTAGAATTTTCTGTTAGAGGTATGATATTTCTTAAAATGGCACCAATGAAAGTAGTTATGAGATTTGGAAAGAAAGGGAAGTTAAATCCTCGCTATATTGGACCGTTTGAAATTTTAGAGAGGATAAGTAGTTTGGCATATCGAATTGCTTTACCTCCAACACTATATGGAGTTCACAATGGCTTCCATGTCTCGGTGCTTAAGAAGTACATTCTAGAGCAATCACATATTTAAGTTATGAGTCACTCAATATTTGGGATAATTTGACATATGAAGAAATACTAAATTGTGGGGATATGATTGAGAAGGAGCTTAGAAGAAAGAAAGTTGTATTAGTCATGGTCCAATGGAGAAATCACGCTATAGAAGAAGCTATGTGGGAATATTAAGATGGAAACATGTTCTATATCCCCAACTATTTGTAAGCAATAAGCTCTCAATATACGATTTATTTTCAAGTATTAGAATATTATTTTATATGGGGTTGCAAGTTTCAAGGACGAAACTTTTTATAAGGAGGGTAGAATGTCACGACGACTTTTATTTTTTTTTAAAATCAAAAGAATCAAAAAGAAAAAAAAGGGAGAAAGTGGGGATAGCGGAAGGAAAAATTGAGAAAAAGAAAGAAAAAAAATGAAAATGGAGGAAATTAATGTGGGATAATAGGAGAGAAAGTGGAAATAAAGAAGGAGAAAGAAAGAAGAATAAAGAAACACGAGAAAATAGAGAAAAAAAAAGGAGAGGAAAGTAAGAAGGAATAAAGGGAAATACAAGAAATAAAATCCAATTAAGAAGGAATAAAGGGAAATACAAGAAATAAAATAAAACACACCAAAAAAGTTTGAAGGTTTCAAAATTATTTCTTTAGTTTAGTTTCATAGTGAATTTGGTTAAGTTTTACTAATCCTATTATATAATAATTTGCGTATATATTCTTCCTGGTAGAAACCAAATGAATTTTATCATAGTTGATCCGACGAGCTAGACAAGTAATCTCTTCGCTTTTCATATAAAACTAAGATATAAGTTATTATTGTATAACCGAAAGGTTTGTCGCCTAATATATATAGATTTATGTGTTTGTGTGATTTATTGAGTATGCCACTTGATAAAGTTTGACTATTTTTAGTTGAGTGAGTAGAAGACTTTTATGTGCTAAAATATAAAATATGTACAACTAAAAAATTTATGTCGAAAGTGACAAAGATTTATTTCAAAATCAATGTGTTTAATCAAATATTGTGTCTTCTGTTATGAATTTGCAAATATTACTTCAAGGGGTTATTAAACCATACATGAATATTTGTTGATCCCTATCCAAATGATATTTATTGTGTGCAATTATTATTTAATAAAGTTATTGTCTAAAGATTTGAGCTATTTCTGATCTTCTTCTGATTGATACTACTACACATGGACATTCATTAATTAAGTTTTAGTTAATTAAAGTTAATAAGTTAATTCTCGCAACCCATTATGCATTCTGGTTACACATTAAAAAATAAAGTTTGATTATTATAGTATAAATTAAATAAATTGTTATAGGTTCCATTTTTCTTAAGTGAGAATATATATGTAATAAATGCTAGGATATAGTATTATTCTATTTTTTTATTATCACAATTCATTATTTTACACTTGATTCAATTATTAATATTTTTATTAGTGAATAAGATTTAAACTAATTATTATTTAAGTTTACTAGTATGTATACATATAGTAATAAACTTATATAGTATTGACCCATAAAAGATTTAAATGTGCTTTATTAACTTTCAAGTTTGTAGACAACTACTTATTAGTTCTCTAATCACTTTATTAGTTCATATTATGTATGCCCAATTCAATTTAATTTATATGGTTTATGCCTTGTCAATATGCTTGAATTTAATTTCACATTTTCGATTAAAATTACATAATGTCAAGGCCCACTGCGACCTTGATGAGAACAATGTCAATTTGTTACGAAGTGAGCTCGTGTCCTAAGAATTTTTTTTTAAAGATGAAAGGTTTTTAAAGTAAAGAATATGTAAAAAATTTCGAAGTTATAAATGTTAAGATATTGCATAATGCATGCATTCATGCTCAATTACTTGTTGAGCTTCTTTAAAGCTCATCCCACGAATGTTTAATATTTTCAGATGAAAACCCAAATGAGGAAGGAGATGACGCAATGCAGTAACTCGCAAACCCACATCTTTAAAGTGTATCTTCAAATTAAAATTGTTTTGAATTTTTAATTTTTAATTTGATGTTGAATGTCACTTTCATTTTAGTATGAATGTTTCTGGATTAATAATTATTTAAACTATTAGTAATTTATTTCTGCTGCAAAACTTTGAAATGAAGTGAATTATTCATTATTCAGCATTTTTAGAAATCTTTAAAGTATTTCTATTATAATTACTTATTTTTGCATTAAAATTTAAATAAGCTAGAAAGTGCTACAAAACATTTCTCACCACGGTTAAAATTAGTCCCTATGGACTCACCAATAGGAATGTCTCATTTGATCCGAATTCTATCAATATATTGTTGAAATTTTTGGTTGGACAAATTGGGTGTTTATCCGATTTTGACCAAATATTTAAGTGGTTTCCATTAGTGAAAAATAGAATTAAATTATTTGTTAAAATTCGACCAAGTGAGTAGATGAGATTAGCATTTGGAATTTCTCAAAACCAATTTCAGGCGAATGAGAAATTAATGCTAGAAGTTAGCCACTTAAAACTAGAAAATGATATGGAAAATGAAAACTGTGGGGAAGGAGAAATGCTCCATCCCCATAGAGTACAAAGCCAAAGTTTGTTCATTTTATAAATCCCAAGTTGGACAATTGGGTTTGGGCCCTTGGGACACCAAAGTTTTTAAAGGGGTGAGGACCTACATGCTTGTGAGTTTGGTTCAAAACACACGCGCGCGTTGCCGGCCGGCTTCAAGGCCCTTATACTTTTGAACCAAATTTATTTAAAACCCTTTAAAATTAATTAATTAATTAAAGATTTCCAACAAATGGGTGGTGCGCGGACGCGCACGTCTGAACAGATGCACCTGTTCGAGCAACCAGATGCATTTTTTGGCTGTAGACATGTCTTTTCGATCCAAAAGACATATACTTTCTATCGAGTACCTTGATGCCTATAAATACAAGGCCCTTTGCAGATGAAAGATGACACAAAATTCAGATAATAAAATTGAGCCATTTTGCATCTGCATATTGAAATCATTCCCTTCAAAAGCTTGCAAGTTTCGAAACACTATATAGTTTTCTGATAGTTCAATTTTTGCAAGTGCTGCTAAATCAAACTCGTTTACGTCATTGTATCTTAGTGACGATCACTTGAACTGTAAGCACTTTGTATACGGGGTGCTTTCATCTTGCGGATACTGTATTAAATACGTGCCTCGACTTAGTCCATTTTTCCAAACACTTGCCATTTTCTTGCAAATAGTAACCACCCAAACAACAATCGCAAGACGAAATCTCTTTCTCGTTGTTTTCAAGATGATGACATCCGTTTCATTCACTCGATGGTTGCTTTGCTCATGCACATGGTGAAAAACCCGCAAAGTTCTCCCAAGATTGACTTCAAACGCCGGCAAATGAAGATGCTCTTTTACCTCACTATGTTGGGTCCTGTCCCCATTTTCTCAAGGAGGAGCCCCTACCATTGGCGATGAAGAATCCGACAACCAACGGAGAATCGTTGTGGATGCTTGGCATAATAGCAATTTTCTCTATCGAAACTATGTTTTGAATGGGCTAGACGACACCCTATAACGTCTATAGTTCATTCAAAACGTCCAAAGAGTTGTGGGAGTGTTTGGAGAAGAAATACAAAACAAAAATGTCGGCACAAGGAAATTTGTTGTCGACAAATTTTTGGATTATAAGATGGTGACACCAAGATGGTGATCATCAGTGCAAGAAATTCAAATTATACTTCACGACTTAGTGTCAAGGGGGTGATTCTCGAATGAGTCGTTCCAAGTGGCTACAATTATCGAAAAATTATCGCCATCATGGAAAGATTTTAAGAACGATCTCAATCACAAGCAGATGGAAATGGGGCTTGAGAATTTGATAGTTCGACTTTGGATTGAGGAAGACAACCATGATTCCGATTGGAAATCAACAATTATGGAGGTGTGACCACACTTTATGGAACACTAGTGGAGCTTCTGTTGCATTTTAAATGTAACAGAATGTGTTGCCAAAAGTGTTATAACACCAAAACCATAGTTGCATGAATTGTTGCCCAAGTGTTGTAACACTAGAGGTAGACACAGCGACAAATTAAATCCGAAGTCTTACTAAAATTGTGATAACACCGAAGGTAACACAAGTGTTGGAACTAAGGTCTGAAATTGTTTAGAACGAGGTTCTAACTGGATTATTGGGATAAGGTTCTAACAAAATAAAAATGAAAATGGCCGAGAGCCATAAGAGTGTACGTTCTGGATAATCTTGTGTTGAACAAAGATATCAGAAATTGGAAGAGGAGCTTTACTTTTTAGCAAACCACATAAAGGATAATACCTTGAAATGTGGGGGTACTTTGGCTAAAGGAGAAGACCTAAGAAGGTTCCTAAACAAGGTTCCTAAATGTGGTCTAAATACTTCCGATAATATTGGACAACACTTTCAATGATTTTATGTCAATGGGTTTTACTTCTAAACAAGGTTCCTAAATGTGGTCTAAATACTTCCGATTGGTTTAAAATGTTTTTACTAAATTTTCGAGTATTTCTTGAGTTTTATTTTCGACAAAAATTGGACAACATTTTTGTCTCGTGGTCGACGGCCGCCCTATAGGGCAACCCGTGCACTCAAGATGATTTTGGAACAAAACAATGAGACGGAAGTGAAAAACGTTAGGTCGACCCGGTCCGCTTCGGGCGTCGACCGATCGGTGAACGGCGCCCAGGGGTCGACCTGCACTCGAACGTTGTTCTTGAAATGTAACATTTTCCTTCGTCCAAACCCATGAGGGGATCAAGTTGGAGTCAGGTCGACCTGGCCGAACCCTACGTCGACCGGTCACCCCGTAATTTTCTGCTTTACGTTTCAAACTTTTATTTCGTCGTGCGACCGCTCTATGCTTTGACAAAGAAAATTCTAACCGTTGTGCAAAGAAACAAATTTTCCCTAAATTGTGGGATTGATTTCTAACTATAATCTTGATTTTAATTGCAATTTTTTGTAGATATCAGATTCCAAGAGAGCCTATCAAGTATCAATCATCTCCTATAAATAGAGGAAGATTTGAAGCACAACAACAAGAGAGAAAACTACAACACAACAAGATACACTCAAGAATACACTTGTTCTTACATTATCTTATTTCTTGTTGTAATTTGCCTAGCTATTCACTTTCACATCCTTGATGTCAGGCTTTTCTTGATTACACTTGCACTCTATTGTATTATCAATTATCGAGTTGTAATCTTGAATTTGGGTAATCATTCAACACAAGATATCCTTGTGAGTGTTCTTGTGGTAAGAACACACTTGGGTGATCTAGGTGTTAGGTGTAAGAAGATTGTGGTAATCTTCTTGTTGAGGTGTTGAAGATTTTTGGTATTCTTCAAGGTTGAAGATTGTGGTAATCTTCACAAGGTGTCTGGAGATTGTGGTAATCTTCAAGAAGAGATTGTGGTAATCTCAAAGGTGGTGTTGAAGAAGGGTGTGGTGCTCTTCAAGGTGTTGTTGTAAGTTGGTGTTATATTAATTTGTGGTAAATTAATAAAATCTTTTTGTCTTTTTGAAATCCATCCCTGATATACTTTGGGGTGGTAGTAGATTAGGCCCTAGGTGGGTTGAACTACTATAAATCAACGCATGTTGTTTACTTTCCGTACCTTTATTATTGTGTTTGAGCATTCGGTTAAAAAAAAAAAAGAGGGCGAAATCGAAAAGATGGAGATAATCTATTCACCCCCTCTAGATTATCGTAGCCGCTTGACTTACAAGTGGTATCGAGCCAAACTCTTTGGCAAGCTCATTTCACATCGCAAGTGAAGAGAAACGATCGTCGGCTACGAACGAAGCTCATCTTTCCTACACTCCACCACCAAGCCACCTCGGTTTGATTCCAAGAATTTTATATTTTGGAAACAAAGAATAGAATGTTATTTACAAGGTTGGGGGTTCGATTTATGGAACATCATCATAAATGGAGAATCCATTCCGATGATAAACACACCACACACCTCCAAAGGATTCAAAGAGCTCAATGATGAAGAGAAGAAAATCATCTCCTTAAACGGTAAGGCTCTAAATATTTTGCATTGTTCATTTACTAATTTGGAATATGAACATATTGTAGGAATTCGACCGGCACATGAAGTATGGCAAAAATTAGAAGCCATCTATGGAGTATTTGCAAATGAAAGGAGTCAAACAAAAGCATCTACTTCTCAAAGGGATACAATGTCAAATCTAAGGAACAAGCCTCTTACAACTTCCAACTATGAAGAAGTTGAACATTGTCTTATGGGCATCGAAGAAAAAACGAGGTATGTCTTAAACCCTCTACTTCCTATGATATTGTTATTCAAAATGATTATAGTGATTTGCAAAATGAGTTTGATGATCTTCAAGATGAATTCCAAAGCTTGCTTGTTAAGTACAAAAATTTGAAAAATGAATTCAATGTTTTGAAAAATGATAAGGATAGTTTATTTACTTCCTATGAATCACTATCATGTGCTCACACTACCACTCTTGATAAGGTTAGAAACCTTGAAAAAGAAAATATTACTCTTGTTGAGAATATTAATTGCTTGAAAAATGATTTATCCAAATCAAACTTGAGTACCAATAAAATGTCCAATATTGTTGATATTCATAATTGTGATAAAGGACTTGATCATAAGCCTAATGTTGTTAATCATATGAAAAAGGATCAAGTCACTATGCATATTGGCCATTATGCTCCTATAATTATTACTTGTTTTTATTGCGGTAAAAGGGTCATACGGCTAATTTCTTGTTGAGCTAGAAATAGCTCTAATTATTGTTGGAGACCTAAAAGTCTCAAGACTAATCCCAAAGGACCCAAACACATGAGGGTACCACAAAACAATGGCATATTAGGTACTTGGCGAAATAATGATCAAGAAAATTCATACCGCGAAGAAGACATCAAATGACCGATTCATTTGATCAAAGAAGGAGAAACTATTTTCAACAAAGCCAATTTCAAGAAGAGGATATAATCAAAAATGGGAAGAACAAAATCCTTGAAATGGCAAAGACATCATCAACAAGATGATTTTCAAAGAAGAAGAGACCATCAACAATGGGAAGGACAAAAATTTTGGAGATGGAATAATTGGAGAGATTACCATCAACATGAAGATTTTAAAAAGGAAGATATCATCAACAATGGGAAAACCCATGGAAACGAGCGTAATTGGTAAACCGTATCTCCCCATTTAAATATGCATTTTATTTTATTTCTATGCATATTTTTATTTGTGTCTTAATTGCAAAATGAGTTTTCATGTATTTAAATTTTAAATTAAGGTCTTCAAAACTTATTTGTATTTTTTAAAATTTTTGAAAAAGAAGACCTTATATGATGTTTTTAAAACTCTTGTGCATTTTTGTAGACTAAAGTGTATTATCATCTCTTATGGATTTTTATGGCATGAGCTTACTTGTGATATCTCTTAGCCTACACTTTTATCATTATGATTTGTGCTAGATTTGTTTTAAGAATTGTGTAGGATTTACATATTTTCACAAATGGCCATTTTGTCAAGAAAGGCATAAATTATCGAGGCACGTTTACTTATGTTACTTTTACTCTTATAGACTCGATATATGTATTGCCATATGCCTATGTGCTTGTTTTTTTATAGTATTTCATACAAGTGCCATTAAGAGGATTTTTAGATTTTGAAAGGCACTATTCGATATTTGATTGCACATATTTGCTTTGTCAATTTTTGTTCAAATACTTTTTTTAAATGAGGTCTCAATTATATGCTATCGGATTTTCAAATTTCAAAAGAGACCTTTTGTAGCTTTCTTAAGCTTATTTGAACTTGCATGATTTATTATACTCTTGAGGATCTTCTAAATGCATAGTATGTGTTTCTTGCTTCATGGTCTATATATATAGTGTCTCTTACTACTATGCTATTTTGCAAGATATTTTGTGATTGATGATTGAGACATGTTTTTACACTTGGGCTATTTTTATTCTTGATTATATAAGCGATGCCGTTAGTGAGTTTGTTAAGTTGTGTAGATGAGAAATGAAGTACTCCAAATATTAGTTACCTCAAAATATTTGGATGTATATGTCCTATTGTGAACACCTTAGACAAATTGGATGCCCTATGATGATAGTAATGAAGTAGACAAAAAGGGTATTCCGAACAAACTCGATAACCAAGGCAACATTGGTCGAACTAAGCGAGTTAGTAGCTCGAAGGTATTTTCTAGAATAAGGTAATTGATTTTGATGTAACATCTGCACTCATAGCACATTTAGTAGTTATTTGCATTTTACTTGCCCATTCTTGTTTTAAGAAAATTCCAAGCTTTACAAAATGGATGTTTAATCCAATTTTCTCAATGGTTTTATTCTAGAAGAAGTCTATGTAAAACAACCTCCTGAGTTTAAAATTTTTTTAGGCCAAATGTCTTTTATAAAAGGCCTTGACGGTTGATAGGCTTAGCTATTTTTGCTAAATGATTTTACAAGAGGTAAAGTTGATACTACTCTTTTGTTTTTGAAAAAGGGCAAGATTGTTTACTTGTGCATATTTATGAGAATATTTTTGGTACTACTAATGAATATTTGTGCAAGATATTTTTCCAAGTTGATGCAAGGTGTACTTGAAATGAGCATGATGGGGAGCTCAATTTCTTGCTTGGACTTCAAATCATTCAATGCCAAGTAGAAGGTTATATTTCAAAAGAACTCTTGAAGGAGTTAGGCATTGAAGAAGGAAGAATCATCTCAACCTCTATGGCTACCAATGAAGAGATTGACAAAGGTTGAGAAAGGCATGTCGGTTGACAAACAAATTCGAGGTATGTTTTCTTGTATTATTCCTATAGACTCGACATTCCATATGTCTTATGTCTATATGCTCGACTTCAAAACCATCCCAACGAATCTCATTAAAGTGTCGTTAAAAAGAAATTTTCAAATATTTGAAAGGCACTTCCTCTTATGACTTGTTGTATCCAAAGTTTTAAAACGTTCTTATTTTTCGGGATAACAAGCCGGTATTTATTATACGATTATTCGTATTCAAAATATGGTTCGTCATAATCAAACTAAATATATTGAGATTCGATGTTTTTTTAAGGGATTGAGTTTTTAACAAAAACTTGAGATGTGTTTAATTCCGTCTCAAGGATAACTCGCGACTTTTTAATCGCCCACCGCCGAGTATTTTACCTCATTTCGAGCTTGATCATGACATAATGTATATTGAATGAGGTCTACGTTTGCATTTTGTACGTTTTTTAAAACCTAGGGGCAAAAAATCGGATTTTGGATCAAACTTCAATTTTGAGACGAACTCAAACAATGGGAGCTGATCGGGGCAAGGCCGACCGGTCGCCCATGCCGCCGACCTCGGTCGCCTTGCCCATGAACGGTCGCCCTAAAGGATTTTTTGGTTAAAAATAGTTCTATTTTTTTTGACTTAGCATTTTTGGCTTTTTGGTTCATTTTTCGCCCCCCTTTGCAAATTTCTCACACAATTCACTTCAAATGAGTTTTGATGCATGAATTATACATTTTGGGGTTTATCCAGCTCGGTTATCATCATTGATGCTCTTCTTTACCGATCGAATGGTAAGAATTCTACTTCCTTTGCTCAATCAAGAACCCTTGAGATTGTGACTTATTTGTTATATTGTTGATGGTAGTTTCATATGAATTTGATGAGCTTGTCACTTATGATGTATTGTATTGTGTTTGAACTGATTTTGGTGATGAAAAACTTGGCTTGATTACATTTACAAGGGCTATATACATCTTCTTTAAAACTTGACGTCCGCCAAGTGTTCGATAAAATGTTTCAATGAAAAATTCATCACCTACATGATTCTCTCGATTTCAAAAGTCTCATATATTTAAAGAGATCATGTTTTGCTTATCAAATGAGTTTTCATAAACCTTTACAAGTCGTATGATTCGACTTTTCCCTCCTATTTGGTTTATAAGCTTCAATGTTCAAATAGCTCGATACATAGGTTTAGTTGCGCACTTTGATATGAATATATGATGTATTTATCTTGCTAACATTCTTTTTGATGATTCCAAAGGGGAAGAACCAGGTTATAAGCTCTTCACTCAAAGAAGCTAAGATAAGCGTCACGAAAAGAAGCTATAAGTTGTGTCTATGTAAAGCCACAAGTTGTGGATCATATTATGTCCACTTGATTTATTATGGTTATGTATGATTCTTGGTCCATTGGTTGAAGTATGAACGTATTTATGTTTCTAATGATGTCTCTTTTGACAGGGGAGCTTTTAAGTTATTGATACTTAAGCTCAATATTGAAAAGCTAAGATTTTAGCTTATGTTTAAGTTGCTTCTATATAACTCTTGTTGTGCATATTGATAGGGGAGCATTTGTAATATATGTTTGAATCTCTCTCTCCATCCTTGTGTTTATTGCACGGAATGTTGTCGCTCACAACGGATAGTTCTCTTTAACCGGTAAAATTGTTTTGTTTTCAAAATCGACCTCGTTAAAATTGTTTTGGTTTGTAATCATCAAAAAGGGGGAGATTGTTTGATACATGTTTTTATCTTAATTTTGATGATTTTATTTTGTCACCAAAACAATATTTTTAAAGGTTGTCCAAATACTCCTAAATGATTCAAAATGGTTTTAATATTTTCCGGAGTATTTCCTCAAATTTATTTTCGATAATATTGGACAACACTTTCAATGATTTTATGTCAATGGGTTTTACTTCTAAACAAGGTTCCTAAATGTGGTCTAAATACTTCTGATTGGTTTAAAATGTTTTTACTAAATTTTCGGAGTATTTCTTGAGTTTTATTTTCGACAAAAATTGGACAACATTTACTCCTCGTGGTCGACCGGTCGCACTATATCGCAACTCAGCACAAGATGATTTTGGAACAAAAAATGAGACGGAAGTGAAAAACGCCAGTCGACGCCGCCGCTGGCATCGGCGATCGGCCGCCAGTGGGTCGACCGTGACTAACGTTGTTCTTGAAATAGAATATTTTCCTTCGTCCAAACCCATGAGGGGGATCAAGTTGGAGTCGGGTCGACTGGTCGAACCCTACGCCGACCGGTCGCCTGTAATTTTTACGCTTTACGTTTCAAACTTTTATTTCGTATGACCTGTCGCCTCTATGATTTGACAAAGAAAATTCTAACCATTGTGCAAATGCATACAACTTTTCCCTAAATTGTGTGATTGATTTCTAACAACTATAATCTTGATTTTAATTGCAATGTTTTGTAGATATCGATTCCAAGCGGAGCTTATCAAGTATCAATCATCTCCTATAAATAGAGGAAGATTTGAAGCACAACAACGAGAGAGAAAACTACAACACAACAAGATACACTCAAGAATACACTTGTTCTTACATTGTCTTATTTCTTGTTGTAATTTGCCTAGCTATTCACTTTCACATCCTTGAGGTCTAGGCTTTTCTTGATTACACTTGCACTCTATTGTATTATCAATTATCGAGTTGTAATCTTGAATTTGGGTAATCATTCAACACAAGATATCCTTGTGAGTGTTCTTGTGGTAAGAACACACTTGGGTGATCTAGGTGTTAGGTGTAAGAAGATTGTGGTAATCCTCTTGTTGAGGTGTTGAAGAATTTGGTATTCTTCAAGGTTGAAGATTGTGGTAATCTTCACAAGGTGCCGTTGGAGATTGTGGTAATCTCAAAGGTGGTGTTGAAGAAGAGTGTGGTTCTCTTCAAGGTGTTGTTGTAAGTTGGTGTTGTATTAATTTGTGGTAAATTAATCAAATATTTTTTTTTTTTGAAATCCATCCCTGATATCTTTGGGGTGGTAGAGGATTAGGCCCTAGGTGGGTTGAACGTCTATAAATCGACGTGTGTTGTTTACATTCCGCACCTTTATTATTGTGTTTGAGCATTCGGTTAAAAAAAGAGGCGAAATCGAAAAGATGGAGATAATCTATTCACCCCCTCTAGATTATCGTAGCCGCTTGGACTTACAGATAGGCTCTCCTAGAAGATTGAAATTTGTAAAAATTGCAAGACAATTGAAGAAAATAGTGTTAGAAATCCATCCCACAAAAGAAGGAAAAATTGCCTCTACACAACGGTTAGAATTTTGTCATGTCAAACCATAGTAAGGCGGCCGTCACGTAGAAATAGACGTTTGAAAAATAACACAATATTTTTACACAGGGTGATCGGCCGACGGTGGGTCTGACCGTTCAACCCCATGTTCACCGGTCCCCTCACATTTTAGAAAAACAGAGAGAATTGCTCATAAGCGTGCACCTGGCCGACCCGGGGCGGCCGGCCGATGGCACCAGCGACCAATCGACCTGCATCAAAAACCTTGATCTCATTTTCTGTTTCAACGTTCTTCTTCGTGCGGGTTGCCCTATATAGGCGACTGGTCGACCTCGAGACAAAAATGTTGTCCAATTTTTATTGAAAATAAACTTCAAGAAATACTCAAAAAATAGTAAAAACACTTTAAACCGATCGGAGTATTTGGACAATGTTTGAAATATTGTTTTGATGGTAAAAACATATTAACATAAAATCATTAAAAGTGTTGTCCAATGTTGTCAAAAATAAACTTGAAGAAATACTCCGAAAATATTAAAACCATTTTAAATCATTTAGGAGTATTTGGACAACCTTTAAAAAATATTGTTTTGGTAAAATAATGAAATCATCAAAATCATGATAAAATCATTTATCAAACAGTTCTCGGATCTTTGATCGGCTCTATCGATCCTCCGATTATCGGCTCTATGATGTTCGGCTCTCTTGGGTGGCCTTGTCTCTCTTGCCTTGGAAGTCTTGAATGTCTCCGGAGGTCTCACCCTTGTTTCTCTTATAGTTCTTGTTAAATAACTTGTTGAATCTCTTTACCATGAGGGCAATATCCTCCTGGTCAATGGTCTCATTTGCTCGGTTTTCTTTCCATCATCACATAATGAAGTTGTCTTAGGTACAACTATTTCCTCTTGCTCTTTC
Organism: Rehmannia glutinosa; assembly: GCA_016081115.2. Lineage (NCBI taxonomy): Eukaryota > Viridiplantae > Streptophyta > Magnoliopsida > Lamiales > Orobanchaceae > Rehmannia > Rehmannia glutinosa. Next base: position 185,545 of record JABTTQ020001709.1, on the reverse strand, counting down.
CTTCTCTCAAACTCATATAGGCTTTGAGGTCTAAGAATAGCTCGGGGTTCGATGTCTTTGAGAGGTCCATTGAATGTCTTAGGCCATGACCTTCATTTCGATTCACCGGGAGGCTTCTTAAAACCTTCAAGCACATCTCTTTCTCGAGTGTACTCTTTCCCAAGAGCTCAAAGCTCATTTGTCATCTCTGCAACCGCACCCAACCGATCCAGTTTTCACCTACAAATATTTTAAAATTTTTAAACTTTTGAACAACAACAATTAATTTATTCTCCTTAACTGTCCTGTTCTCCTTCAAAATCAAAGTTAGCTTATCCTGATTTCTTTGGGGTGATTTACAATTATCCTTGGCCACATTGTCCAGGTTATATCTCTTTCTATCTTCATTAGTCCATTCACAAATGAGGTTTTTCAAATATAGTAGTCAAGTGCGCTTCAAAGAAAGAACTTCTTCTCCTTGATTCTTGGTTTGCTCTTCTTAGTCGTATTAACTTTGAGTACTTGCAATGGCCCATCATCTATCACAAGCCACATTTCATCGTGTAAAGCAAATAGATGAGCCTGCATACGAATTTTCGATCATCAAATCAAACTTCCCATGAACGTTGGAATCCGAGTTAGATTTGCTTCCATGATAATAACTTTGCTTTAAAGATGAAAGATTTTGAAAAACACAAGTGTTAAAACCTTTGAAAAAGATTGAAATCTAGTTCAAGAACTGGTCACGGAAGGCTCAATGAACCAACCGCTTCCGATACCACTTGTAGGTCCCAAGGGATGTGTTGTAAGATTTAGAAGGGGTTGAATAAACCTTACCAAATTTTCACTTTTAGTCTTTTAAAGATTTACAACAAAGTTGACTAAATCGGTTGTGTCCTTGGGGGACATTAGGTTGGCTATATTCAACTAAGTTGCCCACTCAACCATGACTCGATAGAGTTGTTGATAGTATAATTTGATTTGCTTAAACTAACTCTTAACTTTAGTTGATTGGATTTTTAACAAAGAAGACTTAACACCCTTTGATTGATTTAAAGCTTGTTTTTAACACTTGTTTTAGCACTTGTTATTTAATCGAGTTGGATAGCAAATTAACTAACAACAAATATAACAATAAATGCAAGAAAGTAAGTCTTTGAAAGTAAAATGACACAAGAAATTTTATAGTGGTTCGAGGATGGGGTAATTCCTCTAGTCCACTCTTCTCCAACTCCCGAGGAATCCACTAAGTAATGTGATCGGTTACAAAGCGATTAACGATGCGAGACATCCTTGATCACACAAATAGCTTCTCCTGCGACTCGCTTCTTCATGAGGCATCCGCACTCTACTTGACTCACTTTCAAGTCCTTGGATTTGTTCACATAGACCTCCAACAAACTTGATTCTTCAGGTTCGTGTTTGAACCTTTCTACAACTCCTTCAACTTGGAGAGTAGACCCCTTTTTGTTCTTCAAATGTTTCCTCTTCAACTGGTTGAAGTTATCTTTCCTTCACAGCGTGTGTTGGATCGAGTTCCTTCGAGTTTTAGGCTTGAGGAATTCTATGACAATCTTTGAGAGTTTGCAGGTAATACTTTCTTGATAATTGCTTGTTAGATCAGTGCCATTCATCACTTTTTCTCAAAAGCTTCCTCAGTCTTTTTATAGTGGTCATTTGAAATTTGCCCGTTGAAGAGATAGGCTAATTTTAAAATGACACTTCTTGTTCGTTGGCTTATCTTTTCTTGGTCCGCAAAGACTTGTAATGTTGACCCTTCTTCCTTGTATTAATTGTCTCTGCAGCTTTACAGGATCTGACACAAGCTTTAGTGTTTCCCATTGGCTTATTCCTTTTGCATGTTTCTGGGCCAAACACCTTAAGGCCTGGCAGCTTGGACATATTACTATATCGAGTAATATTCTTGACTTCCTTCCAACGGATTAATGTCGATTGTCTTGACTTGATGCCTTTACCCTTGTGATTTGAGTCTGCTTCAATCATACGATTGACTCAACTATCACTTCAAATGATAGATTTGGCTTCTTTCATTGACTTAACAATGGAGGAAAATAAGTTTAATTATCAAATTACTCTTAAATATGATTTTTTTAGATAAATTTTTCCTAAATATATTCTGCACAAATGGATCTAAGATTATTTAAATGTGTGTTAAATAATATGTTTGATAAATGGTTTTATCATGATTTTGATGATTTTGTTTTTACACCAAAACAATGTTTTTAAAGGTTGTCCAAATACTCCTAAATATTTTAAAATGGTTTTAATACTTTCCGGAGTATTTCTTCAAGTTTATTTTCGACAAAATTGGACAACACATTTATATGATTTTTTGTTAATGTATTTTTACACCAAAACAATGTTTCTAAATGTTGTCCTAATACTCCCGATTGGTCTAAAATGTTTTGACTATTTTTTTGGAGTATTTATTGAAGTTTATTTTCGATATAAAATTGGACAACATTTTTGTTTTGTGGCCAAACTAGTCGCCCTATAGGCATCCCTACACCAAAGTTGTGAAAAACAATGTATAAGCCAAAGGCTGGTAGACCGGTCAACAGGTGGTAGATCGGTATGGTCGACCGGCCGACCGGCGTCGACCGTGGGCGTCGGCCGGGTGTCAACCGGTGCACGGGAGCAATTTCTCAAACAGAGCTTGGACTCATTTTTGGTCTTGCTGACCGGCCAAGATGCTGCGCGTAAATCGATCGGTCGAACCCCCATCGACCGGTCATCCTGTGTAAATGTGTTTTCTCATTCTCAAACGTCTATTTGTGCGCGACGACTGTCGCCTCCCTCAAGTTTGACAGCAAAAATCTGACCGTTTGACAGCAGACAACATTTCCTTAAATCATGGAGTTGATTTCTAACAGCTATATTATTCATTTGTCTTGCAATTTTTTACAGATTTCAATCTCCTAGGAGGAGCCTATCATGTCCAAGACATCTTCTATAAATAGATGAAGAATTGAAGCAACAATACAAGAGAGTAAACTACAACACAACAAGATACACTCAAGAATACACTTGTTCTTACATTGTCTTATTTCTTGTTGTAATTTGCCTAGCAATTCACTTTCACATCCTTGAGGTCTAGGCTTTTCTTGATTACACTTGCACTCTATTGTATTATCAATTATCGAGTTGTAATCTTGAATTTGGGTAATCATTCAACACAAGATATCCTTGTGAGTGTTCTTGTGGTAAGAACACACTTGGGTGATCTAGGTGTTATGTGTAAGAAGATTGTGGTAATCTTCTTTGTTGAGGTGTTGAAGAATTTGGTATTCTTCAAGGTTGAAGATTGTGGTAATCTTCACAAGGTGCCGTTGGAGATTGTGGTAATCTTCAAGTGGGATTGTGGTAATCTCAAAGGTGGTGTTGAAGAAGAGTGTGGTGATCTTCAAGGTGTTGTTGTAAGTTGGTGTTGTATTAATTTGTGGTAAATTAATAAAATCTTTTTGTTTTTGAAATCCATCCCTGATATCTTGGGGTGGTAGAGGATTAGGCCCTAGGTGGGTTGAACCTCTATAAATCGGCGTGTGTTGTTTACATTCTCGCACCTTTATTATCTTTGAGCATTCGGTTAAAAAAAAAAAAAAAGGGCGAAATCGAAAAGATGGAGATAATCTATTCACCCCCTCTAGATTATCGTATCCGCTGACTTACAAGTGGTATCGATCCAAACTCTTTGGCAAGCTCGTTTCACATCGCGAGTGAAGAGAAACGATTGTCGGCTACGAACGAAGCTCATGTTTCCGCACCTCCACCACCAAGCCACCTCAATTTGATTCCAAAAATTTTATATTTTGGAAAGAAAGAATGGAATGCTATTTACAAGGTTGCGGGTTTGATATTTGGAACATCGTCATAAATGGAGAATCCATTCCGATGAAAGACACACCACACACCTCCAAAGGCTTCAAAGAGCTCAATGATGAAGAAAAGAAAATCATCTCCTTAAACGAATTCGATCGGCACATGAAGTATGGCAAAAATTAGAAGCCATCTATGGAGTATTTGCAAATGAAAGGAGTAAAACAAAATCATCTACTTCTCAAAGGGATACAAGCTCAAATCTAAGGAACAAGCCTCTTACAACTTCCAACTATGAAGAAGTTGAATATTGTTTTATGGGCATCGAAGAAGAAAATGAGGTATGTCTTAAACCTCTACTTCCTATGATATTGTTATTCAAAATGATTATAGTGATTTGCAAAATGATTATGATGATCTTCAAAATGAATTCCAAAGCTTACTTGTTAAATACAAAATTTTGAAAAAGGAATTCAATGTTTTGAAAAATGATAAGGATAATTTATTTACTTCCTATGAATCACAATCATGTGCTCACACCACCACACTTGACAAGGTTAGAAACCTTGAAAAAGAAAATAGTACTCTTGTTGAGAAAATTGATTGCATGAAAAAGGATTTATTAAAATCCAACTTGAGTACCAATAGAATGACCGATAGTGTTGATTGTTGTGATAATTCGAAACTAGAACTTGATCATAAGCCTAAGGTTGTCAATCACATGAAAAAGAATCAAGTCTCTAAGACGTTGGTCATTATGCTCCTAGAATTATTACATGCTTCTATTGCGGTAAAAAGGGTCATACGACTAATACTTGTCGGGCTAGAAATAGCTCTAATCATTATTGGAGACCTAAAAGTCTCAAAGCTAATCCTAAAGGACCCAAACACTTGAGGGTACCACAAAATAATGCCATATTAGGTACCAGCGAAATAATGATCGAAGAAAATTCATACCGCCAAGAAGGCATCAAATGACCGTTTCATTTGATCAAAGAAGGAGAAACTATTTTAAACAAAGCCAATTTCAAGAAGAGGATATAATCAAAAATGGGAAGAACACAATCCTCGGAAATGGCAAAGACATCATCAACAAGATGATTTTCAAAGAAGAAGAGACTATCAACAATGGGAAGGCAACAAACCTTGAAATGGGGTAATCAAAGAAGTCATCATCAACAAAGTGACTTCTCGAGGAAAGATATCATCAACAATGGGAACGCGGCACAACCCATGGAAATGGCGTAATTGGTAACCCGTATCTCCCATTTAAAATATGCATTTTATTTTGTTATGCATGTTTTTATTTGTGTCTTTATTGCAACATGAGTTTTCAAGTATTGATTTTTTTTGGTCTTCAATATATATGTGTGTTTTTAAAATTCTTTTGAAAAAGGAGACCTTATATGATGTTTTTAAAACTCTTGTGCATTTTTGTAGACTAAAGTGTGTTATCATCTCTTATGGATTTTTATGGCATGAGCTTACTTGTGATATCCCTTAGCCTACATTTTTATCATTATGATTTGTGCTAGATTTGTTTTAAGAATTATGTAGGATTTACATATTTTCACAAATGGCCATTTACGTCATTATTTGTCAAGAAAGGCATAAATTATCGAGGTACGTTTACTTGTGTTATTCTTACTCTTATAGACTCGATATATATTGCCATGTGCCTATGTGCTTATTTTTCATAGTATTTCATACAAGTGCCATTAAGAGGATTTTTAGATTTTTTGAAAGGCACTATTCGATATTTGATTGCACATTTTTGCTTTGACAACTCTTGTTCAAATACTTCTTTTAAATGAGGTCTCAACTATATGCTATCGGATTTTCAAATTTCAAAAGAGACCTTTTGTAGCTTTCTTAAGCTTATTTGAACTTGCATGATTTATTAGACTCTTGATGATCTTCTAAATGCATAGTATGTGTTTCTTGCTTCATGGTCTATATATATATAATGTCTCTTACTACTATGCTCTTTTTGCAAGATATTTTGTTATTGATGATTGAGACATGTTTTTACACTTGGGCTATTTTTATTCTTGATTATATAAGCGTCTGCCGCCGTTAATGAGTTTGTTAAGTTGTGTAGATGAGAAATGAAGTACTCCAAATATTGGTTACCTCAAAATATTTGGATGTATATGTTCTATTGTGAACACCTTAGACAAATTGGATGCCCTATGATGATAGTAATGAAGTAGACAAAAAGGGTATTCCTGGAACAAACTCGATGACCAAGGCAACATTGGTCGAACTAAGGCGAGGTTAGTAGCTTAAAGGTATTTTCAAGAAGAAGTTGATGTAGGTGAACTTGAGATGAGCATGGTATCACATGATAGGGAGATCAAATTTCTTCATTGAACTTCAAATTAATCAATGCCAAGAAGGTGGTTATAAATTCACAATCAAAATATACAAAAATATCTTTGAAGATATTAGGCATTGAAGAAGGAAGAATCAACTCAACCTCTATGGCTACCAATGTAGAGATTAACAGGTTGAGAAAGGCATGTCGGTTGACAAACAAATTTGAGGTATGTTTTCTTGTATTATTTCTATAGACTCGACATTCCATATGCCTTATGTCTATATGCTCGACTTCAAAAATTATCCCAACGAATCTCATTAAAGTGCCGTTAAAAGAAATTTTCAAATATTTATAAGGCACTTCTTCTTATGACTTGTTCATCCAAAACTTTTAAAACGTTCTTATTTTTTTGGGATAACAAGTCCGGTGAAAATTATTCAAAATATAGTTCGTCATCATCGAACTAAATATATTGAGATTCGATGTTTTTTAAAAGGGATTGAGTTTTTAACAAAAATTTGAGATGTGTTTAATTCCGTCTTAGGATAACTCGGGGACTTTTTAATCGCCCACCGCCGAGTATTTTACCTCATTTCGAGCTTGATCATGACATAATGTATATTGAATGAGGTCTACGTTTGCATTTTGCACGTTTTTAAACCTAAAGAGTAAAAAAATCGGATTTTTGGATCAAACTTGAATTTTGAGACGAACTCAAACAATGGGCTGATTGAGCAAGGCCGACCGACGTCGCCCATGCCGTCCGACGGCGCCTGCCCATGACCTCGCCTCTAAGGGATTTTTTGGTTAAAAATGGTTCTGTTTTCCGGACTTAGCATTTTTGGCTTTTTGGTTCATTTTTCGTCTCCTTTGCAAATTTCACACAATTCACTCCAAATGAGTTTTGATACATGAATTACATAGTTTGGGGATTATCTAGCTCGATTATCATCATCGATGCTCATCTTTACCGATTGAATGGTAAGAATTTCACTCTCTTGAGCTCAATTGGGTTGAACCTTGAGTTTGTGGCTTATATGTATCTTTCTTGTTGCAATTCATATATTTTTGTAATGAGCTTATTGATTGTTGATGATTGATATTTGTTAAATTGTATTTGGTGATGAAAAACTTGGCTTTATTTCATTTACAAGGGCTATATATATTTTTTTCAATTTTTGACGCCTCCAGTGTTTAATAAAATGTTTCAATGAAAAATTCATCACCTACATGATTCTCTCGATTTCAAAAGTATTATATATTTATAGAGATCATGTTTTGCTTATCAAATGATCTTTCATAAGCCTCTACAACTCGTATGATTCGACTCTTCCCTCCTATTTGGTTTAAAAGCTTCAATGTTCAAATAGCTCGATACATCGGTTTACTTACGCACTTTGATAAGAATATATGATGTATTTATCGTGCTAACATTATTTTTATGATTCCAAAGGGGAAACAGGTTATAAGCTCTTTAGCTCATAGAAGCTAAGATAAGCTTAACGGAAGAAGTTATAAGCTATGGCTTCATAAAACCATAAGTTGTGGATCATATTTAGTCCACTTGGTGCATTATGGTTATGTATGAATCGTGGTCCATTGGTTGTAGTATGGACTTATATACATTTCTAATGATGTCTCTTTGACAGGGGAGCTTTTAAGTTTTTGATACTTAAGCTCAATATCGAAAAGCTAAGATTTTAGCTTATGTTGTAGTTGCTTCTATATTACTCTTGTTGTGCATATTGATAGGGGAGCATTTGCTATATGTGTTTGAATATCTCTACTCCCATCCTTGTGTTCATATTGCGTGGAATGTTGTCACTCTCAACGGATATTGATTTTTTTACCTAAAAATTGTTTTGTTTTCAAAATCGGCCTTGTTGAATTGTTTTGGTTTGTAATCATCAAAAAGGGAGATTGTTTGATAAATGGTTTTATCATGATTTTGATGATTTTGTTTTTACACAAAAACAATGTTTTTAAAGGTTGTCAAAATACTCCTAAATGTTTTAAAATGGTTTTAATACTTTCCGAGTATTTCTTCAAGTTTATTTTCGACAAAATTGAACAACACATTTATATGATTTTTTTGTTAATGTATTTTTACACCAAAACAATGTTTCTAAATGTTGTCCTAATACTCCCGATCGGTCTAAAATATTTTTACTATTTTTCTGAGTATTTATTGAAGTTTATTTTCGATATAAAATTGGACAACATTTTTATTTTGTGGCCAAACGCAGCCGCCATAGGGCATCCCGTACTGAAAGTTGTGAAAAAAAGCGATATGTATAAGCCATTTCTTGAAAAAGGTGGTAGACCGGTCAACAGGGTGGTAGACCGGTATGGTCGACTGGCCGATCGGCCAAGGCGTCGGCCGGTCGACCAGGTGTCGACCGTGTGCACGGGAGCAATTTCTGAAACAGAGCTTCCTGGACTCATTTTTTGGTCTTGCTCGACCAAATGCGCATGAAGATTCGGCCGGCCGAACCCCCATCGACCGGCCGCCTGCGTGTAAATGTGTTTTCTCATTCTCAAACGTCTATTTGTGCGCGACCAAATTACGCCCTCAAGTTTGACAAAAAAATCGACCGTTTGACAAACAGACAACATTTCCTTAAATCATGGAGTTGATTTCTAACAAATATATTCTTCATTTGTCTTGCAATTTTTACAGATTTCAATCTCCTAGGAGGAGCCTATCATGTCCAAGACATCTTCTATAAATAGATGAAGAATTGAAGCAACAATACAAGAGAGAAAACTACAACACAACAAGATACACTCAAGAATACACTTGTTCTTACATTGTCTTATTTCTTGTTGTAATTTGCCTAGTAATTCACTTTCACATCCTTGAGGTATAGGCTTTTCTTGATTACACTTGCACTCTATTGTATTATCAATTATCGAGTTGTAATCTTGAATTTGGGTAATCATTCAACACAAGATATCCTTGTGAGTATTCTTGTGGTAAGAACACACTTTGGTGATCTAGGTGTTAGGTGTAAAGAAGATTGTGGTAATCTTCTTGTTGAGGTGTTGAAGAATTTGGTATTCTTCAAGGTTGAAGATTGTGGTAATCTTCACAAGGTGCCGTTGGAGATTGTGGTAATCTTGAGTGAGATTGTGGTAATCTCAAAGGTGGTGTTGAAGAAGAGTGTGGTGCTCTTCAAGGTGTTGTTGTAAGTTGGTGTTGTATTAATTTGTGGTAAATTAATAAAATCTTTTTTTTTTTTGAAATCCATCCCTGATATCTTTGGGGTGGTAGAGGATTAGGCCTAGGTGGGTTGAACGTCTATAAATCGACGTGTGTTGTTTACATTCTGCACCTTTATTATTGTCTTTTGAGCATTCGATTCAAAAAAGAGGGCGAAATCGAAAAGATGGAGATAATCTATTCACCCCCTCTAGATTATCGTAGCCGCTGGACTTACATAATATATATAGGACATCAACAACATTTTGTACAAAGATATTTTTATAACAAATATAAAACTCAACAAAATAATTTTATATTAAATTTTTGATTTAACTATTGAATATTGAATTAAGATTGACTACGATTTATTATGTTTGTCGACCCGTATCCTCATACTAATTACTAGTTGGGGCACAAACCTCATACTTCATCCCACTAAAGGACATTTGTCCTTCCTAGGAATAATACTAATCTGTGGGGGAGGAGGACAACCCCAAACCCTCACTCCATGTTAGCTAAGGTTTGAACCTGGGGCCTTGAGGTTGCAATTGCAACATAAAGGCCGCTAGGCCAACCTTTGGGGGTTCATAGATTTAGTTATTCTAAAAATGACTAAAAATATTAGATGTAATTTAGATTTTTGAGAAAAAAAGAATAACCAAACCTATGGGGAGAGGCAATATTGAATTTGTTAAAAAATAATTTGGGCGGACTAGGATTGGCCTTGGGGCCAAACCCTTATTAACATCATTAACCTTTTGGTTTCGATCTTAGCATTGAAAATTACTCAATCGATCAAATTATTTTGAATTTTGAATTTTATTAGTTATTTTTTAGATAAAAAGTTAGATAAGTGTCGACAAACATTGGAAAAAATATATCACAACCATTATTATTATTATTATTATTATTATTATTATTTTTTTTTAAGAATACATACTTATATTAGAGTTGGCAATGGGTTGGGTTGGGTTGTGCTCTCGCATGTCTAACCTGAGCTAGCGGGCCAAGTCGTAAAATTGGGCCGAATGGGGGTAGATCGAAATTTCATCGGTAGTGTTTCTTGTGGCCTAACATAGCCCATCATGTGTAATTTTGATCGGGTACATCATTTGGGCTGAGTCTCTGAAAAAATGGAGCCCAACCCAATTGTACATGTGGGCTGGACCCATCAGGCCGAACCAATTTTGTCAGCTCTAGCTTATATGTTGTATAACATAGCAAATACATTGATGTAAGATCAACTCAATTTCGAATATTCATATTCGAATCGAATAACGAATAGAGGTATTTTTTGAATTCTATTCGAAAATCCTAATCAAGTGAAATTCGAGTAAATTCGATTTGAATATCGATTCGTATTCTTATTTCAATTCGAATTGGTATCGATTCGAACTCAATCATAATCCAAATTTAATTTATATAATATATATTCTAAACATTATACAGATATAAATTGCATATGCAAATAGAAATAATATATCTAGTTGATGTATGAAGAACATTTAATTTCACATTGCTATTATAATAAAATCATTGCACTAAAATTATAGCATTGGTCATAACTCGTTTCACATATCAATCTCATTTCAAAGTTTTGACATTTTTTTGTATAGTTTCAATTGTCTTATAATGTGTTTAAACTTGAAAAATAATAATATATTTTTATTTCAAAAAAGAATAACCTGCTTTTGATTTTAATAGATTTCAGACTTAAAAGTATCTTGTCTTTAGTTTTTGTAATATTTTTAAAGTAACAATATAGTTTTGATAATTTATATGGTTTGCGTATGTTTTTGTTTCATTATAGAATTCTTTTGTTAAATACAAATTAAATTTTGTTTGAAAAATGTGGTTTTGGATCTGAAAAAATATGGGTCTCAAACACAAACCGTGCTTAGTTTATCCACATATTTGGATTTTTGATTGACTCAATTCGATTCAAAATCGACAAATCCAATTTGATTAAATTCGATTAAATTAATCGAATTAGGATCGAATTTCGAATTGAGGTTTTAAAAATTTCATTCGATTAATTTGATTCGAAAGAAAGTCGAAGAATTGAAATTCGATTCGATGAACACCCCTGAAATAAGTAGATGTGTTAAATCCACCTAGTCTACCAAAATAGAGCAATTAATATTTATTTTTCTTATCCCTTTTGCGCTTTGCGGTCTATCAAACAATTTCTCCTCATAGAATAGAAGCAGGTGGCCCATTCAAACGCCCAAAATCTCACAGCGTCTCCCTCATCGACGCTTCGTTGGCCGACCGCTAAATCAATTCACCAACGATTTTCTCTCTATCTGTTACTCTGTTTCTCTCGGTAGATTCATTTGGTAGATTTATTTATTGATAATAAATTAAGAAATGGAAGCTCGTCATGCATCTCTCGGTCGACGAACGGTATTGATCTCTCCCTCTCATTTGCATAATTATTATTATTGAAATTCCGGGCCTAAATTTAGTTTTTTTGTCCCCAATATTAACCCGATTATCATATACTATTCTGGTAGTTGGAAGAAATTCGACAGAAGCGAGCAGCAGAAAGATTGAGCAAGGCCCCATCTGGACCAGATCTCACCAAAAGCACCACCGGTAATAAATCTTTTCTATTCTCACAGTTTCCATTATACAATCTTTTTTTTTCCTTTTTCCTAAGTTTTCTTGGTTTTGTTGCAGATGATACGGGGATTAAGAAATCGGAAAGTGCAAATCGACTATCGGAGGTACCTAATTATGCTTTTTTTTTTTTTTTTTTTTTGAAAAATGAAATGATGGCAATTATGTTAAACTTCTTTTTTTCCCGATTTTGCATGATGTGGATTTAATTTCATTGCGTTTTTATACCATAGTGCAGAATGATATTAGCGGTTTAGTATCACAATTGAAAGAAATGCAACAAAGGAATGCAAAGCTGGAGGATGCGAACTCGGAATTGACCTCATTGGTACCTTACTTGTAGATAGCTATATATCTTACAGCTTGAGTAAAAGTTATTAGATAATTTTTCCTCTAGTACAATGTTATAATGTGGTGGTGTGTTTGTTTTTTTTCGGGTCCATTTATCAGCTTCAGAAGAAAGAAGTGAGAACGACATGCTGCAGAAGCGACTCAATGATTTGGTAACTGCTGTCCCTTGATTTAACATGTATAATTTTTGGATTGTACAGTATATTCTTAGTGTTAATGTTTGAAGTGAACGAGGTTTGATATAGAACTTGTTACATATTGTATATATCATTATACATATTCAGATGTTATATACATGTATGCATTTGCATCTTCAAAACAATAACTTAATATAAGTTTTAAGTGTTAATGTTTGAACTGAACATGGTTTGATATAAAATTTGTCTTATATTGTGTATATCATTATACATATTCGGATATTATATATATATATATATATATATATATATATATATATATATATAAAGGCGCACAGCCAAATAAAGAAAAGAAATAAAAAGAGTGTTGATCACTCTTTTCGGTAATTAGGTAAAACTTCATTATTTATCAGATTTCAGTATAACTTCATTGTTTATCAGCTTTTCAGGTCCAATGAGTTGAACTGATGACAATAAACTCGTTTTATTTAGGTAAAACAAATTTCAGCTATCACTCTTGCCTGGGGATTTGAATTGTTTGTTCAATTTTCACCACTATGGCATTCACCTGCATCGTGCTAATTTCAGTGAATTGCACCGTTATTTAAGTGTAAATCAAGGACTACATAAGATAAAATTTGGGGTCAAACCTCTCCATGCAAGTTCCTATAATATTCAGGGAGCAAAAGAGATAGGATCATCAAGAATGTTTGAATGATTTTATCTATTTGATATTTTTCAATTTTTTATTTGTTTGTACCCTCTTCACATATGATATAAGGCTCTTGTCTTGTATGAACTGGGGGAAAAACCTATTCAAGAGAAAATTATTTGTGAAGCTTTATCAGAATTAAATATTTATACCTATCAAATATTTTGGTCTTTAAATTTTATAAGATGCTGACAGTAGATTCACATATTAACTTAACTATGTGGTACTCTGTCCTATGTTATAAGTTATAACTTACTCAATGCTGTTTCTTATGCTTGCTATTTGCAGGAGAACACAGTGCCATCACTGAGGAAAGCTCTCAGGGATGTTGCAATGGAGAAAGACGCTGCAGTTGTTTCACGGGTACTAAATCCGCCATTATTGTATTTGTTCACTGCATATTCCATTATTCCCATCTCTTCACCTGTAAACTCTTATTTTTGGGTAGGAGGATCTCTCTGCCCAGCTTCGCACGCTTAAAAAACGCATGAAGGAAGCAGAAGAAGAACAGTATAGAGTAAGCCAGAAGCTGCTACGATTACTTAAACAAACTTTGGCACCCCTGTACCCTTTCATATGCTTATGATTCTCTTGCATTAGGCTGAGGAAGATGCTGCTGCGCTAAGAGCAGAGTTAAACTCATTGCAACAGCTAGCAATGCACAATCCTCAGGGTGGCATCACTTCAACAGGATATTCAGTTGATCAGATCCAAGCCATGGAAAAAGAATTATCCAATTTGAGGTCCAAGCTTGAGGTCAGTTTGTCTGTAAACATCTTTTGCTCGATTCATGAGATTATCTTTAGTTAACATAAAGCATTTCTGCTTTTGGAAATTTGTAGCAAGAGTCAATATTGAGACAGCAAGAGCATCAACACTTGGCAGAGGAGCAGGCCCGTACATCTGCCCTTATTATTCAGAAACAAGAGCTAGAAGAAAAACTTGCATCTGCCTCTAAAAAGGCATCAGGTATCAACAATTTCTTTTCTTTGTTTAAAATGAAGTAGCTGCTGAATCTGCTCTATCACATTATTTAACCATGATGATACCTTAACATATACCCTAACACATGTTGAGTTTTGTTTTGGCGTGAATCGTGATGGTTGTGGAATTCTTCTTCCATCTCCTAGATTTGAATTTGGGTGTCATGTCGTACGACATATTTTCTGTATAATCCATTGTGTCTATCATTTAATTTTGAAATATATCTCAGGCAAGTTACTGAAATGATACTGATGTCTAGTACTGCCTCTTCATAGAGGACTGCCTACATGCTAAAATTGCAGCAGTATAAAATAATTTTGCAAATTTTTTTATACTGCTGCAATTTTATTCTGGCAGTGATTGCTGTTTTGCTAGCATTCTGCGTCTCTTTTTCTATTTCTATTAGCTAAGAATTTCTTATAACTTTTCTGTATCTTATCTAATGCAGAGAGCGAAATAGAACAGGGAAATCATAGAGCATTTACCTTGGTAAGATCTGTTTTGACTGATCATATTTTAGTTTGAACAGATACCAGTTTTTATAAATGATATAGAGAATTAACTTTTCTTATTGCTAAAATTACTTTTTAGTTATTTAACTTATTTTATTTTTATCTCTTCTTTACTGAATCAACTATTTATTCTTGCTTTCATGCCGAGTACCTTACTGCTGACAAGTGCTAATATGATCTCAGGAAGACAAGGAGAGACTTGAGAAGCAATTGCATGATATGGCAGTAGCTGTTGAGAGATTGGAAAGCAGCAGACAAAAACTTCTAATGGAGGTACATGATTTTGATTGGTATAATATAATTACGTCAAGAACTTCAACTCATTGTCCTTCGGTTTATGTTTACAGATTGACTCCCAGTCTTCTGAGATAGAGAGACTGTTTGAAGAAAATTCAAGTCTCTCGTCTGCTTATCAAGAATCAATGGGATTGGCGGCGCACTGGGAGAATCAGGTGCATTATTGGTGCTTGTATTGAACGATATACTCATATACCTTCATTCTCTAGTTATTAGTACGACTAACTGTTCTGTTCATTCCTTCACCTGAACTCTTGATAGCTCTCCTTGGTTTTGATTAAACTGAGTGTTGAAATTAGACCCTCTATATTTTATTACGAGACCGTTGGTAGTTAATCTGTGACTAAATCGTTGTTTTTATTTGGTTGCCAGTACGTAACCCTCCTCGAAAGTTTCTTGGCAGAATTCGATAGCGTTTGAAGAGCTATTTGATCATACCTCCAAATTAAGATAACTTGTATTCTTGATTTATCCTACAAAATGTTTAGCTTTCTATGTGTTTCATGCAGATGAAAATTTGTCTACAGCAAAACGAGGAACATCGTAGCATGTTAGATAAGTTGCGGACAGAACAGGCCAATATGCCAGGTCTGATTGATAAAGCTTCCCAAGCAATGTCGGATTCCGGCAGGGGTGATAATACAATTGAATCTCAGTATGGGGCTGAATTTTATTCCCTCAAGGTTAGCAAGTGATACTTTTCCTTTAATACTGTTTCTTGTGTCAAGTGTATTTTCTCTCCGTTTCTAGCAAGAAGAGGGACGGTCCATATGCACTTAACCACAATAAAATTGTGATAATACTCCCGTACTTGTGTTTGCTTGTTTCTGTATCTGTATCTACAACTGTACTTGGGAAGAGGGTGCAGTTGCAATAACAAGTTAATAGGCTTTTCGAATAGGTCTGATTGCAACTTTTTTCTTCTTCTGCAAATTACCTATTTTTGCTGGCAAAATGCACAATTAGTTGTTTATGTGAATTATTCAGTTATTCTTCAGACAAATCATACCTGTTTTTATTTTTCATCTCATAAAGGGGCAGCTAGCTAAAGAACAAAGCAAAGCAGAGGCTCTATCTGCAGAGGTCTTACAGCTGTCAGCACGCCTCCAGCAAGCAACACAAGCATATAACGGTCTTGCCCGCCTGTATGCCTTCTTCTATACTGCTTCCATTTTGTTGTTTTCGTATTTTACTGCATTGTTTTGCTTAGGTTACTGATATCCCAATTATTTTTGCAGCTATAAACCCGTGTTGCGGAACATTGAGAATGGTCTTTTGAAGATGAAGCAAGATGGCTCAGTCACTGTACAGTAATCACAGAATCCAGTCCTTGTACTTGAGCCAAATTACAAAAGGACCCCGTTGATCTTTGTTCCTATTTTACAAATTGCACTATGAGGGGAGGGGGGTATTAGGTAACCCACCTTAAGAGTATTTGTAATTTTGAAAGGCTAACTCTAAGGATAGGTTTTGTAATTATGCCTATACATGAATCATGGACACTCTCACACTCAATTGAGCAAATATTTTTTCTGTGAAAAACAGTTGACGAAAACTTTGTAGCCAGAAAGAAGTATACTTTGGTTTGCCCTTTTCTATCACAAAAGAATTCTATAAAAACTTTTTATCACTGATTTTGTTGTGCTCAAAACATGAATTCCTTTTTGTTTTCACGTAGCATTGTTACTCTTGGAATCTTCTTGCTTAAGAACAATTCAGTTATTTTTTGATCTCCCTGTGTTTTCTTGCTTTTTATTTTCTTTTTCTTTCATTTCAAATTACAGCTGATTCTTTGATAGGCCTCAAGGCCAAGGCCATAACTCCACCACAAAAGCTAGTTCATGAGTGAAGGTTTGATCCCAATTTTAAAATACTAATCCACAATTGCTTGTGGATCTAATATGAGACCGTATCATTGTCGTCCCTTAACAAGTCGGACGTCCGCGGATGGCTCACTCGGTTCTTCGCGGCACTAGGTAGCCCTTTTCCCTTAGACGGCTTCACGCCGGACCTTATCAAGTACCAGGTAGCCCTTTCATGCGTCGCTCTCAACGAAAGACACCAACGATAGCCCCTCAAGGCCAGGCCCTAACTCCACTACAAAAGCTAGCTCATGAGTGGAGGGCGTTTAATTCAACTTTAAGTCTTAATCCACAATTGCTTTGATCCGACAAGTGGGTCGTATCATTCTTCTAAAAATTTACAGAAGAATAATTAAAGTTGGTTTCCTTCATGGTTGATAAATGAGATGAAGCAAATTAAAGAGGATACATGTACATTAAAGCAAATTAAAGAGTTTCGGATATAGATCCCCTGAAGGCAAAGGATCTTAGAATACAGCCATTTTTGACCACATAGATAGATGAAACCCATCTTAGCGTGCGTTTAACACACCATTAATTATACCCTGATATTAATAGAGATCCATTTCAATAACCTCTGAATTCAGCACAAAATCCCAACTTACATAGAAAATAATGAATTCTTGTCACCTGCTTATCATCTTGCCATGTATTAACCAAAGGTGCTTCCAACTTCGTAGTAGAGGTTAAATATACGATTAACAAGAATTAATACAACCTTCCGCATTCTTTTTTTCGTCAATAAATAATATGCTACCCGCATGCATTAAACCATGTTCAATAACACCTGCTGAACAAAGCACTACCAACGACGGATATGCAAATGACGTCATGGATCATTTCACAATTGAGATTATTTCATAGAAACGCACTCCAATATCTCAACTGTGAAACTTCATTTGATGCAGAACTGCAAAAACAAGCAAAATTCTTAAGAGCTTGTAGGTAATGTAATGGGTCAAGGAACACAAATGTATTATACTCTACCCCCAAAAGGTACATATTTCAACATAAATATCTACACTTGCAAACTGATCAAGTTTAACCCACAAGGGATAATTACAATAACTACCCATGAGGTTAACCTAATTACAAAAAAAAATACAGTAATCTTCTAAAATTACAAGTACCCAATTGAGGTCTTAAAAATTACCCCTTCAATAGGCACAATTCGGTAAAATAGAATCGAGGGGCTATTTGTAATTTGGAAGATATTTTTTTGGTTTTTAGTTAGATTAAACCTTAAGGTAGTATTTGTAACTATCCCTAACTCATAAAGACAGGATGGTACTAATGCAGTTTCATCTTTTTACAAGCCGGCCTGTTCAGGTTACTTATGCTATTGTGGACGTTATAGAGAACGAATCCAAATTTCATAAACTACAAAGAGTGAATGAAACAATACCAAGACCTTGTAAGAGAGCAACTGAGGTAAGCAGGTGAAGGACCTGGAGGCAGGTATGTAGGAAGAGAAAAGACTTGGAGATGACACAAAGGCGTCGTAACAATTTCAGAACACAAAAACTCCTGTCAGACCGTCTAACGGGTCTAACCTGTTAGACGGATCTGACCTGCGGATCCGGTGGCATTTCCATAATATTAGCAGTTGTGTTTTAATAGTTTTCAGGGAGCACATGTATTAGCAGTCCTTCTGAAATGTATTAATCGTTCTTCTAAAAAGTATTAGCAGTTCTTTTGAAAAGTATTAGTAGTTTACTGAAGAGTTTTTTAGTATTTCTCATGAATATACTTCCGAAATGTATTAGCAATCCGTCAAAAAAGTATTAGTAGTTCCTTGAAATAAATTAAAATTTTCTCACGAAATGTATTAAAAGTCCTTCTGAAAAGTATTAGTTGTCCTTCTAAAAGGTATTAGCAGTTCTTCTGAAATGTATTAGTAGTTCCATGAAGAGTTTTTTTTCTAGTATTTCTCATGAATATACTCCCAAAATGTATTAGTCGTCCTTCTAAAAAGTATTAACAGTTCTTCTAAAATGTATTAGTAGTTTCCCTGAATATAATTAAATTTTTATCCCGAAATATATTAATAGTCCTTCTGAAAAGTATTAGCCGTCCTTCTAAAAAGTATTAGAAGTTCTTCTGAAATGTATTAGTAGTTCCCTTAAATATAATTAAATTTTTCTCCCAAAATGTATTAACAGTCCTTTTGAAAAGTATTAGTCGTCCTTCTAAAAAGTATTAACAGTCCTTCTAAAAAGTATTAGCAGTTCTTCTTAAATGTATTAGTAGTTCCCTGAAGAGTTTTAGTATTTCTCATGAATATACTCCTGAAATGTATTAGTTTTCTATCGGAAAAGTATTAGTAGTTTTTCGAAAAAGTATAAGTAATTTTCTAGAGAATATTTTAACAGTGCTCCTGCAAAGTATTAGTTTTTCTTATAAAATGTATTAGTATTTCTCCATAAAAGTATTAGCTGATACTAATACTTTTCTCCATAAAATCTATTAAACTCATCCAAAACCTCAACGCTAAACCCATCAAAATCTACGGCACGCCACTAATCCAAAATTACTCAAATCAATCCAAGGCACCGATCTCCAAATCTCAATCATGGTTCCAAATGAACAGAGGTAATATGGATGGCGGGTATGGATGGCCCTCGAGTGAAAATCTTGAACTTCTTCCACAAGGACATGTTGAGAATGAGAAAAACAGAGGTATGAACTACAAGTTGAAGCCTAAGCTCTGGACTACCTTCAAGATCCATTAATGGCGTGTGCGGGTTTTTCCAGCTCTTTGTCTTTTATGAGTGAGAAATTGATTTTGGAAGAGCTCGAGCCTCGAGACTGTTCAAGATTATTCGGTGCTTTAGAGAAGGCTTTTCATATGATAATGGCGAGAAATTGTAAAATATTTTGATCGAATATGCGTCCGACGGCTCATTGCGTATTGTTAGGTCACATGAGAAGAAGATTCAAGTGTTTTTTTTTTTTTTTCTTTGGGTTGGATCTGTCATATATTGGATGCAGGTATAAGTTGGTTGTTGGGGCTCCGTCTAACGGATCTAGATCTATTAGACGGTCTGACAGGAGACTAGCTCATTTCAGAATATATCATAAGGATAATTACAAAAAACCCCTTGAGGTTTGGGTTAGTTATAAAAAAAACCAGAAATGCCCTTGAGGTTTCATTACACGTCTTTACATTTTTTCTCTTCGTAAGCAAAAAATATTTCAAAAACTCTCTGACATTTATAAAATTATTACAGTTACCCCCTTAAATTTAAGACACAATCAAACCTCACGGGGATTTTTTTTAATTTTTAAAAGCATGGTTTTTTTTGTAATTAGTCCAAACCTCAGGGTGTTTTTTTTAACTATCCCTACATCTTATTATAATATTATGAACCGACAAACTTCTTCATATGACCTATTTCGTTGTAAAAGAATCATTAGTAAAAGGGTGGCGCTATTTGCCCCCCAAGATTTGATTAATACACCACACTCCCAATATTTACAAAAATGTCATAAGTTAAAATGACTATGATACCCTTAATAAAATAAAACAGTGTAAATACATCCTTTTAAACACTGGAAATTGTTTATCTTTTTTCCCAAAAAAACCTGATTTTTCCAGCTTTTTTTTCGAAAAAGCTGATTTTTTCCAACTTTTTTTCTAAAAAAAAAGACTAGAAACAGCTTTTTTTTTTTCCCAAAAAAAACTGATTTTTCCAGCTTTTTTTTTCGAAAAAAACTGTTTTTTTCTAAAAAAATGCTGGAAAGAGCTTTTTTTCCCGAAAAAAAGCTCTCTCTCTTTTTTTCCCCGAAAAAAAGTTCTCTTTTTTTCCCAAAATTTTTTCCAGCTTTTTTTTCCCTAGAAAAAGTTGTTTATTCCAAAAAACACTGGAAACAACTTTTTTTCCCACCAAAAAGCTGATTTTTTCCTGAAAAAAGCTTATTTTTCTTGCTTTTTCCCCCAAAAAGATGTTTTTTTCCAAAACGCTGAAAACACTTTTTTCCCCAAAAAGCTGATTTTTTCCAGCTTTTTTTTCCGAGAAAAAGCTGTTTTTTCCAAAAAAACGCTGAAACAACTTTTTTCCCAAAAAGTGTTTATCTTTTTCCCAAAAAATGCTATTTTTCCACCTTTTTTTTCGGAAAAAGCTGATTTTCCAGCTTTTTCCCCCAAAAAACGCTGAAAACAACAAAAAAGTTGTTTCTCTTTTTCCAGAAAAAAAAACTGATTTTTTAAATTAGGGTTTTTAGTTTGAAGGGTAAAATTAGAAATATAGGTGTGGTGTATTTAGTAATTAGATGGATTTGTAAAATAGGGATGAAATGTATATAGAAATGTGGTGTATTAATTAAATATTGGGGTGTAAATAGCGCCAGCCTTAGTAAAATTCTTAAAAAGATTGACTACTCTTTAGACAGAATATTTTATGAACATATATAATCCTTAGGCTAAGGTTCATATTCTCTTCATATTGATAACCTAACCTTACAAGGTTTGACCGCATAATGTGTTAAATTGATATAACTGCCGGAGTAAGTTTGACAAAAGCCTATCGTTGTGGGGGCTAAACATGCACGTGTCTTCAAAATACTTTTACAACTTTAGTTGGGAACCAATAATAAAATCTGCACGATATGCTATATAAAAAGAGATAATTAAAAAAACTAGCCATGAGGTTTGGGTTAATTACAAAAAATCCTACAAGTTTTTGAAAATTACAAAAAAGAAACATGAGGTTTTATTTTGTATTACAGTTTACCCCCTTTTTAAGCAAAAATATTTCAAACACATACATTTGTGTTGGACCTCTAAGCGCTTACTTCTGATTGATTATTTGTCATGACAAACCAACACGAGTCTTTTCGCGCTTTTGTCCTCTACTCCGGCCAAGCACGCTTAACCTCGGAGTTTCTATGTAATGAGCACGAGAAAAGAAGATGTTTGTTAGTATAGGTAGTCAAATCATATCCTTTAAGCTATCCTTTAACTATGCAATCCAGAGCTCACGAGTTCGAATCGCGGGCGCGCCACGCCTCTTTTAAAGCCCATTGCGGGCGGGATCTTTGGACTAAATCCCAACAATCCCCCCCCGGACTGCCAAAGATCTCGCTCCAAAGATCTTGCAACCTCCATTGTCCGCCAAACTTCCCGGTTCTAACGCCAACTTCTTCAGCGTCGCGTCACGCCACGCCACCGATTCCGGCCGTCGAAGAACCTACACCTTGATTCGATCTGTTTACCTCGATGCCGGCCACCTGGCAACTTACCCTTCCGCCTGTCCACCCAAAGAACCTACACCTTCGCCTTCGATCCATTTTTACCTCGATTCACCACCTGGCAACCTACCCTTCAGATTCTGGTCCACCCAAAGAACCTACACCTTCGATTCGATCCATTTTACCCGAGTTACGCCACCTGGCAACCTACCCTTCGCTTACCGTCCGTTTACCTCCTGCGCCAAAGATCTTAGTTCCACCGCTCTCGCAACCTCCATCTGCAGCGCTTCCAAGGGAATTCGAACTCGTGACTGCTCCGATACCGGTTGTTGGACCTCTGGCGCTACTCGGATTGGGACGATCGTCCCCACAAACCAACATGAGTCTTTTCTAGCGCTTTGTCCTCACTCACGCCGCATCCCGAAAACTTCCCAGGGGGTCACCCATCCCATGTCTACCCAGGCCAAGACGCTTAACCTCGGAGTTTCTATGTAATGGGCACCGAGAAAAGAAGATGATCTGTTGGTATAGGTAGTCCAAATCATATCCTTTAAGCTATCCTTTAACTATGCAATCCAATACTCACGAGTTCGAATCGCGGGCCGCGCCGCGCCTCTTTTTTAAAGCCCATTGCGAGGCGGGATGATGGACCAAATCCCAACAATTTGTAAAAATATTGCAATTACCCACACTTACATGTAACACAAAATCAAACTTCAGGGATTTTTGTAATTTCCCATCATCGCTAGGTTTTTGTAATTAACCCTAACCTCAAGGTAGTTTTTGTAATTATCCCATATAAAAAGGTGCAATGTATTTTTTAGACATGCAAATGTATGAAGACAGTGGTTGCAACAATCAAATGTACCTAACCCACTTCATTAGTGGTGAAATTTTTAATTAACATGTTGTTGAATGTTGAAGCCTATAAATAGGCTAGATTGTATCAGTATTTCACGTACAATTTGAGAGCAAGAAACAAAGCCAATTCAAGGCTATCTAGTGAGAGAAAATTGTGTAGAAATTTGTGAGATAAAAATTGAGAGTGTTTTCTACATTATATTTTCAAAATTATATTAGTAAGAATAAAATAAATTGCCAATTGCTCCTTTGTGTTAACAAATTCCAATTGGCAGATGGTTTCACCAAAACAGTGAGTCTTGAAAAATTGAAACGACTTCAAAAAATGTCCAAATTACAAATTAAGAAGGGGTGTTAAAAATAATTTGCAGAGGACATTTTGCATTCCATCCAACAACCCACAAATAAAAGTAGTGGCTGGAGTTTGAAGTTACCAACCCAACTTATAAAGACATGGTTGATTATCAATTGTACCTAACCCACTTCATTCGGAAAAATCATCAACGAACAATAGGAAGTACATGTTGTCATTGAGTAACGATGTTTGTGTTGGCCCGCAAATATCTGCATGTACTATCTCGAGCGGAGCTTTGGCTCTGTATGATGTCTTTGGAAATGGCAAACGATGCATTTTGCCAAAAATACATCCTTCACATGTCTTGTCTCGATCTGGAATGTTAGGAAGACCAAACACCATATTTTTCTTTTTTAACAAATTTAAACCTTTATAGCTCAAATGCCATAGATTATGTTCTGCTTCTGTGGTACTTTGAAGTGCAATTTTCTCAGTCAATGGCAAATTAAGAGGAAATATTTTGTTTGAACTCATCTTAATTTTAGCCATTGTGAGATTCTTTTGTTTATCAATAATGATACAGTGGTCATTATTGAACTCCACCTTGTAATCTTTCTCCAAGAGTTGGCCCACGCTCAATAAATTTATTCTTTTGTTTATCAATAATGATACAGTGGTCATTATTGAACTCCACCTTGTAATCTTTCTCCAAGAGTTGGCCCACGCTCAATAAATTTTGAGTCAAGTCAGGTACATAAAATACATCTTTGATGATATTCATTTTACCTTCTCTTGCTATTTCTCCTTTTCCGGTGATCTTGTGTAGTTAGGCATATCTCCAGATTGGAACTCCATATCATCAGGTATTAACTACAGATCAAAAGTACGAAATTGGTACAAATCCAAAATGGAGTAGTAAAATGTCGTCGAGCGTAAAAATTTGATAGCTGATTGTTTCCCTTCAAAATCATATAGGCATAGGGAAATAACTATAGAAAAGCAAATAAAAGAAAGATACAGAAGTCGTCTAGAATACATTCAAAAGTAGCATTATATTGTGTACTCATCATTATCATTTTAGCTTGCATCTATGAATGGACGGAAAGGAGCAACTTTCGAATTTGCAGATAGGTGATTATAATCGACGACTCATTGGCTTCTGGCATTTGGTTCAACAAGGATCAGACAAAAACCTTCCGAACTAAATATTTAGTAATATGGAGTTGCTGAGAGCCCACATGTAATGAGAAAGGTAGGTTTCAAAAAATATCCTCTGTAATGAGATTTGGGTTTTTGGTCGAGTTAGCATCGAGATAAGGTTCATTTCAATGGTTTACAATTTTTGTTTTCCCATCCCAACTAAGTATAATTATCTGCCTTCGGATAAATAATAACCTGAACCGATGATAGGACAAACAGCTCATAATAACTGGTGGTTTACTCTCTCTAAACTCTAAAGGAAATCGTATAAGTTTCTTTTAATAGGGTGGGTTTTTTTTTACCCTATTTGGATAGAGAAACAACTTTTCTACCTATTTTTATAAAAACATCTTTTCTACCCACAAAGACGAAAATACCCTTACTAAAGTAGCACTATCGTCTGCCCTTATAGAGCCGCACGATCGTGCTCACCTTTATGATGGTGCGATCGTGCCCACCTTTATGGTGGTGCGATCGTGCCCCATAATGTGTTTGCTTTCCATATGGTGGCACGATCGTGCTCACGTTTATGGTGGCACTATCGTGCTCATGTTTATGGTGGCACGATCGTGCTCACATGGTGGTGCGATCGTGCCATGTTGAACATTCCAGTTTTTTTTATCTTCTCGAAAATAAGCGAATTTCCCGCATTATACATAAATATTTGAAGCAAGAAATACATTAATTTGGTTCAAGTGACTTAAACTTATTTCCAATTGTGTCTTGAATCTTCAAAAATCGAAAACATGAAAGAGAAAAAAAAAGAAGATTGTTGTCTTTGGAAAAAGGAAGAAAAGATGAAAAAAAAATTATATTTTTAAACCAAGAAAGAGAGAGGAAGAGGATAAGGGCATTTATGACATTTCATTGCAAAAGTGGGTAGAAAAGTAATTTTTATGAAAGTTGGGTAAAAAGTGTTTTCCTATCTCAAAATGGGTAAAAATGACCATTTTCTCTCTTTTAATATTCTAAAAAGCTTTAAGCTACCTGATTAAACTAGATAGATCTGACTTCGTATGCAATAAGAATAGGAAAATACTGGTCGACCCTAAACTCTCTTGGAATTAAGGGATAATTACAAAAAAAAAAAAAATCTAGAGATTTTTGAAAATTACAAAAATAACCCTTAGGTTTGATATTGTCTTAAACTTAAGGGAATCGTAATATTTCTACAAAAGTCGGGGCTTTTTTTTGAGATGTTTTTTTGCTCGTTAAGGAGAAAATATAAGATAGAAGCCAAACCTCAAGGGGGTATTTGTATTTTGTAATTTACAAAAACATATGTATTTCTTTTTTGTACTTAACCCGAACCTCAGGTTGGTTTTTGTAATTATCCCCGGAATTAATTGACTCCACTTCTACAAGCAAAAGGCTGCATGGACAAAGTTATACTTCACCAAATCGTTAAGCTGCAACAAAACTGAAAACCTTATCTCGAATTCTACAATGCCAATAACTAGTACAAGCAAACATGGTCTCATCCCAAGTGAGGAAAAGATAAATATGCAATAAGAAACAACACCGCAAAATGAAACCACTAACATGATTAGATACGAAAATTTGGACAGGTCCTGCTTCAGCAAAAACCCCATCTGCAATAATTCGAAGCACATTGTATAAATCACAAAAGATGCATAAATAGAAGCAATTAATTAAAAATAGAAGAAAAATATAAATTCTGACCTTGTTAACCATTGTAACAACAGCTTCCAGAATCTCTCCCTTAAAGGGTCGAAATACAACACACTGATACTTAACCGGAAAAGTTACGAAATAACCCTTTCCCGACACTCTCAATGTCAGTTATCGCCACAATGAACCCATG
The DNA here is from genome assembly GCA_016081115.2 of Rehmannia glutinosa. NCBI lineage: Eukaryota > Viridiplantae > Streptophyta > Magnoliopsida > Lamiales > Orobanchaceae > Rehmannia > Rehmannia glutinosa. Next base: position 159,356 of record JABTTQ020001709.1, on the reverse strand, counting down.
GCGACCACTGCAACAAAATAAATAACAACGAAAATTGGTAAAACAATGGATAAACCACGCAATTATATTATTTATACAATAAAAATCAAGAAAGGAAAAAAAAAAGAAGGGGCCAGAATTTAATAACCTGCAAGTGCCCTCAACATCTTTCATGAGCTTGGACACAAGCTTATCCCGGAGATCACGGCCAAAGTGACGAGGGTATAGCTCCATGTTACTGTTAAGTTGGTTTTATACCAACATATTGAGTATTCTAGACGAGGATTTTGCGTTGTTTTCGGGTATTTTAGTGTCGTTTGAGTCAAATTCATGTAATTAGTTGTTGTTTGAGAGTCGGGACAAGTCTTGGATGCCGAAATTGTGTATAAACGATGAAAAAAGTGTTTGGACGATGAAGGTCGCATTTTAGAAGTGGAAAAACGGAAAAATATCGTGCGAGACCGAGCACCGCAGCGCCAAAACCCCCGCGCCGCAGCGCGGGGATCGAAAATAGAACAGTGGCGTAGGGAAAGTAGGAGCACTGCAGCGCTGGTCGAGAAACAGCAGCGCTGCAGCGCCCAACGGAAGGGCTGCAGCGCGCGACGCTGATTGGCAACAGCAACAGCGTATGCAAGCAGCAAGGGAAATGGGCGCGCTGCAGCGCGCGGGATAGGGCCGCGGCGTGCGATAAAGGCCTGAACATGGGCTGAACGTGCGCGAATTATTTTTGGGCCTTTTTGGACGGATTTTTGAGGGTTTCAAGCCTAGAAATATAAGAAGGCTCGTACAAACAAGGGGGTCGGACATTATTTTGAGCACAACGCAAGGCAAGAGATACAGAGCGAGGGTTCGGGACGGCAATTGGAGGCACTTCTCGTCCGGACACAGAGAGAATTCCTTCTCTTTTCTTCTCAATTCTTTCTTTATTTTTATTTGTCAATTTCTTGAGATGTATAATTATTTTTCCATGAATTTTTGTACATCCATTATGAGCTAAACCCATCTTTCTAGGAGATTGATGTAACTTACGTTTGAACCTATGTTTTGATTTCCAGTTTATGAAATTCACATGTTATTTAATCTATTTGTGCTATTTGATTTGATTGCATCTGGATTATCTGATCAATAATTTAGATTGTTTGGCGTGTTTGATTTGACACTGAGAGAGGTAATTGAACGCTTGTCCATAGAATAGCACAAAAATTAGGGTTTCATAGAATCGAGAGGTTTATGAATCTTTTGAAGCCCGTGATAGAATATTCATTAAGCGCATTAGGGTTTAATTTATGATTTTTATAGAGATATCAAAATCGAAATTGGAACCTAGAATCACTTGGCACTCGAGAGAGGAAATGATAAACGGTAGGAATATTGACTTATAGATTAATAACGTGTTTGAATAATTGTTTGAATCAATTCTTAGTTTAATTTTAGTTTTATTTTTAGTTTAAAAACAATCCATCTCTTTTCGATTTCTAGATAGAATTAAGGTATTTTAATTATAGTACTTTGTATAAAATTTGATAACAATCCATGTGGAGACGATAATCATACTTTCAAAACCTATACTAAAACTTGACATCGTACGCTTGCGGTAAGATTTTCGCGATCAATTTCGCTCCAATACTATGTGAAAAAATATCTCTTTCCTTTCCTTTTTCGCTAATTTCAAGTTCCAATAAGAAATTATTTTCTCAACTATCTTCCTGAAATCCCAATACAAATTTATGCAATTAGGAACTTACACATCATCCAAAGCATATTCCTCAAATTAATAATCACACCTAACAGATAAAAAAATATATATTTCGGTTCGTTTCACTATATTTTCTGTTTAACCCATTGATTGCCACTTTCAAAATCTGAAGATCAAGTGTGTGTGGGGGAGGGGGAAGAAAAAGTAAGAATGTGGAGTGATGAAAACAAATATGCAAATAGGATCAAAAGCAATAAGGATTTACAAAACAATGATAAGGACTTCTAGGATTTTAATAAGAGATGTCAACATTGCGGGTTGAGATGAGTCTGGATAAACCGAAAACCTACCCAGCCAAGAAAAGCCAGGACCCGAGACCCACCCCCTCCCACTCAAACTTGGAACCCGGTGGCTAGGGGTGTCAATTTGGATTGGTCCGGGTTCGTCATAGGTTCGTGTGTCGAACAGTGGCCGACCGGACCCGACATGTTTAATTATTCGTGTCGAATCTTGAACCCTGACCGCTTTTATTTCACAGTAACCCGACCCGCGAACCCGCCTAATAAAATTATTTTCCTATATATTTAAAAGTTTTAACTGAATAAATTTATTTTTTTAAAATCAATAACTATCATACACTATTCAATCAATAAAAATATCACAATTCACAACATACAAAAAAAAAAATAACATAATTGCATAAATAACATAACACGTTGATCATATTTTAGGGACAATATTAAAAAAACAGGTATAATAATAACAAATACATAATTAAGGAGGTTTTATCATTTAAGTTTTAAGGATATGTCTTGTTTGTTGTTTTTTCTTACAATTAATTATTTACTTAATTTTCTTTTTCCCCATTTTTTCCCCATTTTTTCCGATTTTTCCCCATTTTTTCCGATTTTTTTCCGCCTAGGCCGATTTTTGCCCCAGACGATTTTTTGGCCGATTTTGGGAAAATCGGGTCGGCCTAGGGGCGCCTAGCGCCTAGGCCGATTTTTACAACATTGGTTCGATCCATTTTCGACTCGGACTCACGAAGCCCCGGACCCATACCCATTAATTTCGTGTTAGATTCGTGTCGGGTTTGCGTGTCGGGTCTGAAAATGACACCCCTACTGGTGAATCCAACCCACTGGACCCATCAACCCAAAAGATAATGGCCAAGTTACGCAAGAGATACAGCCACCTATAGAGTCTCCCAAAGCATCAGACTCATCACAACTTGCAAACTAATTTTTGTCCACAATGCAAGATTTAAGCAGCCCACACACAAGTGATACAGTCAAGGTAGTCGAAGTGGTAAGGCGCACTCTATGCGACAAGGTCCTATATAGCCCGAGGAGTGAGGCGCCAAAAAAGCCAAAATTTTTGGAAATATTATCTATAACACTATAATATTGTCAAATAATCAAAAACATAACCATTCAATATAAAATTAAACCATATGCATCAACAATGACATAAACATAACAATTCATTAGCCAAACAACAAAAGCATCAAAAGAATATCCCAGCTGCACTTGCTCTTCCACTCTCCATATTACAATATTACACGGTCTGCACTAAATAAAAAGGGTTGGTTTGCTACTTTGCTGTTAGGCGTTAGCCAAAAAGAAGAGGAAAAAGGCAGAGTCTTCTAGGCCAAAACAAAAGGAAGAAAAAAAGGAGAAGAAGAAGGAAGAAATAAGAAAGATGAAAGAAGAAAAGACAGACGACAAGATCGAAGAAAACTTACCTTCAATTTTCACAGCAAATGGAAGAAAAAACTCTCCAGAAAGAATAGCAAATGGAGGAAAATATTGTGATAATTTGTCAATTTATGTGGACTTTAGCATATTTATCAAAATTAGTGGAAGAAGCATCAATAGACTTTAGCAAATATAATGGAGGAAGCATAAATATATATGCTTGAATAGTTTTACATTTTTACCTATAAATTGTTGAAGTTTGTTGAATAATAATACACAACAATATCAAAGAGAAATAGAAAGAATTACTTTCTCTCTACAATATTATCTCTCTCTAATATTTATTTCTTAATATTTTGATAGTAGTATAATAATTCTCTTAAATTGTTGTTCTATAACACGTTATCAGCACGAGTCTCTACCCGATCGTTAAAGTTTTTGGTGAGTACGGTAAGTTTTATTCATTTCTTAATTTAAAATATTATTATGGCTAACCTCGCAAAACTCGATTTCATTGCTCTTGATATTGCTGGAAAAAATTATATGTCATGGGCTTTAGATGCTGAAATTCATCTAGACGCTAAAGGTTTGGGTGATACTATAAAAGAAAGAAATAGTGCATCTGCACAAGATAAAACTAAGGCAATGATTTTTCTCCGTCACCATCTGGATGAAAATTTGAAAATAGAATACCTTACGGTAAAAGATCCATCCATCCTTTGGAAAAATATGAAGGAAAGGTATGGCCACCTGAAGTTGGTTATACTTCCAAAGGCCCGATATGATTGGATAAAATTGCGGTTTCAAGATTTCAAATCCGTAAGTGACTATAATTCCATGTTATTTAAAATTTCTTCAAAATTGAAATTATGTGGAGAAAGTATTACGGATGGAGATATGATTGAAAAGACACTTTCTACTTTTCATGCTTCGAGTTTGCTCCTGCAGCAGCAATACCGAGAAAAAGGTTTCACAAAGTATTCTGACTTGATTTCGTGCCTTCTTGTGGCCGAACAAAATAATGAATTATTAATAAAAAATTACGAATCCCACCCTATTGGTTCTACTCCATTCCCTGAAGTGAATGCGACTAGAGCTCTAAATTTTAATAATTTTAGAGGTCGTGGGAGAGGTTGTGGTCGCGATCGTGGCCGTGGTCGTGGAAGATTTACTCCATGTAATTGTGACAGTCAGAATAATTCAATTCAGGGAAATACAAGTAAACATCTGAAGTGGAACAAAAATGATAAGAAAGGAAAAAAGAAAGTGATAAATCCAGAGAATGGTGGAAAAAAATGTTACCGATGTGGAATAAAAGGTCATTGGTCGCGTACTTGTCGTACGGCCAAACATTTGGTGGAGCTTTATCAAGCATCAATTCGCAAGAAAGATAAAAATGCCGAAGCAAATTTCACTTCTGATCATTTTGAAGATGATAATTTTGATGACTTGAATGTGGATATTACACATATGGATGTGGCTGATTTCTTTGAGCATCCAGAAGGGAGGATTGATCACTTAATTGGTGATGGAAATGTTTAATCAATGATATGTATGCTTTAAATTAGTTTCTGAAATATTTCAAGTAAATCTGTTGGTATTGTAAAAGTAAGAATGTTTTGATTGTGTTTATATATATTTTCCCGGAAAGATATATTTTCGGGTTGAACTTTTTATATGAATGATATTTTATCATAATATTTGTGTTTATTATTTCAATCACAAAAATATCATTATAATTCCACTAAATCATTCACAAATTTCACATCCAAAATTTCTCCCCCCCCAACGGTAATGTAACGGCTATGAAAAGTGATTTTTATCTATAAATATACCAACATTTCATTCAATAAATTCATACATATTATCTTACCTCTCTAAAAACTTCATACTTCTTTCATTTCAAGAAAATAGTTAACTTAATTGTAGTGTTTTTCATTACATTGGTCTTCTTGAACATTGTCCTACTTTTTGTTTGGGAATATCCTCCGGAGCATTTTTGGCTTATGATTAATCTTCATATCTTCATGGTTTTTCCTTTGTTAGCATGGGCGATTATTTTTAACATGTAATAGTTAGATGATTATGTATGTCTATCTCATTTATGATTTCGAATAAAATTTTTTATATTTAAATTTTTATTGTGCCTCGATGTTCTTATTTAACTGTTTCATGATGATCGAATTTTTTTATATATATGAAATCACAAACATAATTGTATAATATTAATTCAATAATGTTATATTAGGTGTATATGGGAAACACCGAGAAGAAAGATTATTGTCTACTTGACAAAGGTCAACAACGCACTCCATATTAACGAGTAAATCATATTTCTCAAGTGTAAAATCGTGCGCAAGGCACAAGTTACAACTATATCTGTCCCGTTGAGATTATTGATGGCTCCGGAATGCAACATTAATATTTCCTAATGGTACAATCCTGCATTGAAAATGCATTATTATCTAGTAGATCAAAAAGAAATCTACTAAGTTTTAAAGATGTGCGTGATAATGGATATCATTTAGAGACACTAAATGACCATGATAAAGATTGTCTATGTATCACATCATATAAAATGGGCAAGAAGAATGTCCATGAGAAATTTGAAGCGACAATTTCTGGATTGTATTATATCCTAATTAAAGCTTTTGAATCCTATGCCACCATGCCTTGGAAGCTGGTAAATCCTGATATATTTGGGTTATGGCATGATCGCCTAGGACACCCAGGAACTACTATGATGCGTAGGATTATTGAGCATACCAATGGACATCCATTGAAAGGTACAAAAATGTTAATTTCGAAAGATTATTTCTGTGAATCGTGTTCACAAGAAAAACTCATTTCTAAACCTTCAATGGAAAAGGTTGGTTATGAATCACCATCATTTTTACAGGGTATTCATGGTGATATTTGTGGACCAATACATCCAGCAAGTGGACCATTTAGATATTTTATGGTCTTAATAGATGCATCATGCAGATGGTCACACGTATGCTTATTATCTACTAGAAATGTTGCATTTGCTCGATTATTAGCGCAAAGTATTAAACTCCGAGCACATTTCCCTGATTATCCTATTAATAATATAAGAATGGATAATGCCGGAGAATTTACATCAAAAAGTTTTGATGAATATTGTGCAAAGACGAATTAATGTTGAACATTCAAGAAAGACATGTTCATACTCGAATGGAATGGTCAATCCCCGATTAAACGAGTTCGTGTCATTGCTCGTACATTGTTAATGAGATCAAAGCTCACTAGTATAGCATGGGGTCATGCGATTATTACATGCATCGGACTTATCGACACGCCTATCGCTTATCATATGCATTCCCCCATGCAATTAACTCTTGGTTTTGAGCCAAATATTTCACACCTACGCACATTCGGGTGTGCTGTTCAGGTGCCGATTCCACCTCCTCAAAGGACAAAAATGGGTCCACAACGTAGACTTGGTATATACGTTGGATTTGATTCTCCATCAATTATTCGATATTTGGAACCAATGACTAAGATTTATTTCTTTCGTTTTGCGGATTGTCATTTTGATGAAACAACATTTCCATCAATAGGAAATGATAAAGATGTGTTGCAAAATGATAAACAAAAGCGAGTTGAGAATCTCTCCTGGAATGAACAAAGTTTATCTTATTTGGACCCGCGTCTCCTCAATGTGAAAGTGAGGTGAGTAGAATCATTCATTTACGAATATTGCCAATAGACTTCCCGATGCATTTAATAATGCTAGTAAAGTTACGAGGTCTCATATTTCGTTTCGCGAATGTTCCAAATGCTAGATTATTGTTCCCCAAGAACATAAGAAAATGAATGATAATATCCTATGTAAAAACGTGGTAGACCTATTGGCTCAAAAGATCTTTTCCCGAAAAAAAAAGGAAAAATTGATACTAATGAGCAAGGTCCGGGATGAATCAGAGAGCCTAATATATCGTAAAATATTCGGGACAAATTCGATAGCATCGAGAACCCTGAGCTATTGTAATGAGGTATGGGATCGAAATGAAATAATCATTGATGATAAATTTGCATTCTCGATTTCGAGAAATTATTGATGATGATTATGATAGTGAACCACATTCTATAATAGAATGCCAAAGGCCTCGATTGGCCTATGTGGGAGGAAGCATAAAATCCGAGTTAGCTTCCCTAGAGAAACAAAATGTATTTGGGAAAATTATTCGAACTCCGGACAATGTAAAGCCCATAGGATACAAATGGGTATTTGTTCAAAAAAGAAATGAGAAAAACGAGGTCATGAGATATAAAGCCCGACTCGTAGCTCAAGGATTCTCTCAGAGACCTGGGATAGATTATGATGAGACATATTCACCTCTGATGGATACAATCACATTCCGTTTTCTCATTGGTATGGTTGTCCATGAAAGTTTGGATATGCGTCTAATGGACGTTGTAACGGCATATCTATATGGTTCACTGGATTCTGATATTTATATGAAAATCCCTGATGGCTATAAAATGTCAGAGTCAGACACTCCTCGTGAGATATACTCGATCAAACTGCAAAGATCGTTGTATGGATTAAAGCAATCTGGTCGCATGTGGTATCATAGGCTGAATGAATTGAATGAATACCTTTCTAGAGAAGGTTACAAAAATAATCCTATTTGTCCATGCGTTTTATTAAAAGATCAGATACCGGATTTGCTATCATAGCTGTATATGTTGATGATATGAATTTGATTGGCACTCCCGAAGAATTATCTAATGCTGCTGAATATCTAAAGAAAGAGTTTGAGGTTAAAGATCTTGGGAAAACCAAACTCTGTCTTGGTCTTGAGCTAGATCATAAAGATAATGGAATACTTGTCCACCAATCTGCTTATACAAAAAGATTGCTCAAACGGTTTAATATGGAAAATACTCATTCCTTGTGTACCCCTATGGTCGTACGAAGTTTAGATCCAAATAAAGATCCATTTCGACCAAAGGAGTCCAATGAAGAGATTTTAGGTCCTGAAGTACCTTATCTCAATGCTATTGGATCATTAATGTATTTAGCACAATGCACCAGACCAGATATCGCTTTTGCTGTCAATCTACTTGCGCGATATAGTTCTGAACCAACTAGAAGACACTGGAATGGTATTAAACACATTTTCCTATACCTCAGTAGTACTATAGATTTGGGGTTATTCTACTCAAAGGAATCTACTAACTCAGGATTAGTTGGTTATACTGATGCGGGATATAGATCAGATCCACACAAAGCTCGGTCACAATCTGGTTATGTATTTTGCTATAATGGTACAGTTATATCATGGCGATCTACCAAACAAACATTAGTGGCTACTTCTTCTAATCACTCTGAGATAATTGCCCTTCATGAAGTTGGCAAAAAATGCGTTTGGTTAAGATCTGTTATATCTCATATTCGAAATAGTTGTCAATTGAAGCCGATTACAGATACCGCCACTATCATTTATGAGGATAATGCATCATGTATAGCACAAGTAAGAGGAGGTTACATAAAAGGTGACAGGACCAAGCATATTTCACCAAAGTTTTTCCATACACATGAACTCCAGAAAAATGGAGAGGTGGATATTCAGCAGATTCGCTCATGCCATAATCTTGTTGATTTATTTACAAAATCCTTGCCTACGTCAACATTCGAGAAACTAGTTTATGGCATTGGAATGAGAAGAGTCAATATGAAGCAAGATTAATGAATCAAGTTATGCAGCTAATATCCTACATTTCAGGGGGAGCGAATATATTGTGCGTTGTACTCTTTTTCCCTTTTGTCTGGTTTTTATCCCATTGGGTTTTTCCAGCTTAAGGTTTTTAACGAGGCAGCTTATGCACAAGTCAGGATTTGAGAATGTACCATTTTTCCCTTATGTCCGATTTTTTCCCACATGGTTTTTCCGGCGTGAGGTTTTTAACGAGGCATACTCATCCAACTTCCTATAATGCTACGTCCAAGGGGGAGTATTGTGATAATTTGTCAATTGATGTGGACTTTAGCATATTTATCAAAATTAGTGGAAGAAGCATCAATAGACTTTAGCAAATATAATGGAGGAAGCATAAATATATATGCTTCAATAGTTTTACATTTTTACCTATAAATTGTTGAAGTTTGTTGAATCATAATACACAACAATATCAAAGAGAAATAGAAAGAATTACTTTCTCTCTACAAGATTATCCCTCTCTAATATTTATTTCTTAATATTTTGATAGTTCTATAATAATTCTCTTAAATTGTTGTTCTATAACAGAAAAACTAATTTTGCCCTAATTTTTGTGTAAAAATTGGCTTATGGGCTTTAAAGTGCTTTGGGCTTTTAACAAAAACAAAAGGGAACAAAACCCTAAAATGAGATTATGAGAAGGCAAAAAAAAAGATATCTTTGGACTGAGTTGAGGTACTTGAATCAGTGGTAGAGGCCTCTACCAACGTAATATAATAGTTCAAATAAAAGTGACGAAACAAAGCACAGAGCCAAAGCCAACAAGAATCTTGTATGAAGGCTAGCGAGAAGGGGGACTAAATACCAAATGCCGATGGACGGCAAATTCGAGCTCTGACGGAGGTCTTATTTCTACCTCAAACAGTGAAGAAGTCAACCTCTTAGCGGTCAAATGTGGTGGTCACTGGTGCAGAGACCAAGGATAAATATCTTTGCAAGAGAGAGTTCACTATGTCAAAGCATTAAACCAACAAGTCTAAGAACAATATATTTCAACAAATTAAACTGATAAAAAACAATATTAAAAATAAGGGGCGGATCCAGCGTTGGACCATTACCTGGACCAGTCCAGCTCTGGTTTTAGAAAAAGAGTCTTGGTACCCCCTACTCGTTTGACTAGATTTGAATCCGCCATATTACCATCTCTAAAATTACAATCATTGGCATAAGAATGATGATGTAAGTCAAGGTAGTCAACAAGGTCCTATATCGCGCGAGGCACCAAAAAAGCGCTCGCCTGACTCGAGCAAGGCGCACAATTTTGGATTTATTATCTATAAGGCTATAATATTCTGAAATGATAAAAAACAGGATCATTAAATATAAAATTAAACCATTTTTGCACCAACAATGACGTAAATAATAGTTCATTAGACAAACAACAAAAGCATCAAAGAGTTAACACAATCAAAAGAGAAAGGGTTTTGTTGTCTAATAGTGATGAGGTCTCGTTTCCGAGATCTAATCGTATTCCCAGCTTGACCTCTTGCTAGCCTGAAAAAGACAATCGGAGGAGTTCCTGCGTTAGCACTCCAATGATCAAGTTAGTATAAGATAGAGAGAAAAAATAGATATAAGTGTTTAAAGAAGTGTATCTGAAAAAAGCCTCTCCAATATCTCTCCCTTAGCTCCTTATTTATAGTTTCCTAAGACCCAAACATGTCACGTGTTCTTCCCTGAGTGGCTATACCTTCTAGGCGACAACTCATATATTCCTGGCCTGCCATATGAGTAACTAAATGTCAGCCTAACCTTTGTCCTAGTTACTCCCTGTCAAATCAGCCCTTGTAAACATTTAAAACCCCTATGGATGGGGCCCATGTCTCATTAATGCATGTCAGGTCTTGCCTATGAAGCATTTACTGCCTGACAGGTCTTACCTAGGAGGCATTTAATGCCTTGCAGGTCATCCTCAGAAAGTATTAAATGATGCCACAGCTCGACCCTGGCACTGGCAACTTTATGTCACCCCGCTCCTCTCAAAAGGCGGAATCCCGTCTTGGCTAGTTAGTGGCTGTCAGGTCATGCTTTAGGCACCTGTCCTATAGGTCAGGTCGGGTGCACACTTTAGGTTCGACACCTTATTTTCTACCTCATTCTCTTCATCTTGGCAACACTTCCATGCTCTGGTGAAGGGATCAGGTCGGACCGAGATGACCTAAAATATGACCGGATCAAATAGAAAGAAGAGGAAAAGAGCAGAGTGAAGATGAAGGAAGAAAGGAGCAGAAGTTGCCCAAAAAAAGAAGAAAAAAGGAGAAGAAGAAGAAGAAGAAGAAGAAGAAGAAGAAGGAAGAAGGAAGAAAAAATAAAGGAAAGACAACAAAATCCAATAAAAACTTGCCGTCAATTTCCGCGGTAAATGGAAGAATAAACTCGGCAGAAAATTTTCAGATTCTCCCACAGAAAGATTCGATGTGCGTGACTGTATGGACTGATGAAAACCCTTATTTTGCCCTATTTTTTGTGCAAAAATTGGATTGGACTTATGCGCTTTACAGTGCTTATGGGCTTTTAAAAAAAAAAGAGATCCAAAACCCTCAAATGAGAGGGGGGAGGGGAACCAAAGTCTGTCGAGGCGCAAAAGGCGCACGACTTGCGCCTCCAACAAAAGCGCACGCCTTTGCCGCTTTTTCTCCGGCTCAAGCTGTTGCACCTTGGATGACCTAAGGCGCTGAGGGTGTTTAACGCCTCGCCTCAAGCGCCTAAGCGCAGAGGCGAGCGCCTTTGACTACACAGCTAGTTATATGGCCATGACCAGCTTGGGTTTTAAAAAAAGAGTCTTGATACCCTCCCAACACTCATTTGACTAGGTTTGAACTCGTCTCATAACCATCCCTAAACATCACAATCATTAGCATAAGAATGATGATGTAAGTTTGTAAGCACAGTAAGACAAAGCTAGCAAAATAAGTAACTGCAACACTAGTAATAACCTTTCTCAAAAAAAAAAAAAAACACCAAAGAATAACCAAGTCCTTGGCTAAACCTAAGCCATTATCACATATTTTAACCACCTTAATAGGTCTTCCTTGGATGCAACACTACCTTCACCGGCTCTCGGCGTATTCCCACCAATAATTTCCAGTTCAAAGTTTCGTGTTTATGGGAAAACTACAAGTTGCCTCCACAATAACAACCATCCTGTAATTTCGGCCTCGACAACTACCCTAAACCGATCTAACAATCATAGTTCATTGCACCGGTGTTCTCTTCTTCCATTGCACTGGTGTTCAAACTAATGAGAGCTTGTACATCTCCTAAACAAAAAAGGTGTTTAAATCCCAATCTATATATATATATATATATATATATATATATATATATATAAAAGGAGGAAAGTCTGACAAATAGGTAAAGTTCCCGCCAAAACTACATTTCCCGTCTTAGAAACACAAAATAAAAAGTAACAACATTGAATATATATGTCTATGTAGTTAATTTACTGATTGCAAAAACTTTACATATTCATTACATCAAATCAAAACAGAAAAAATACAACATACTAAGAAAAAAAGTATAATTAATAAATCTGGCAGTTGTCTCGATAAGCTAAGTTGTGAGTGATTTCTGTCTTGGGCCTCAAAAAGTACAATTAAATGAATCCGACTCTTTACAGCTTTCTAAATCCTTAAACACAACATACGAGAAATTAAATAATAGAACATAACAGAATAAATACATACACCTCAACATCTGATAGGAAAAAATAATTTACTTAATTAAGTCTGGCAGCTGTTTTTCTAGGAAAAATAAAATTCAAATTCTGAAATTTGTCTGAGTACAACAGTTTGTACCACACGAGTAGCCACTGAACCAATGTCTTGGGAATAATAAATCAATTCAAATTCTCTGGTGCAAGTGTATGTATTATTCAAATTTTGAATTTGTTGCACATAGCTATAACTATATATTGTCTTGAGAATATCGCTCGATGCTTTCATAAAAATAAATATAATCAAATAATTAATTAATTCTGCAAATTTCAAAATTTAAACTACAAGTCTATAATGCTTGCTCCTTTATAAATATGAACAATTATGGCCATTCCAAACCACATATATCATACTTCCGGTAAAGAGACTGGAGTGAATTCTACCAAAAAAATAAATTTTGAACTGCAAAAAAAACAGCTCCATGGCTCCACTATTGTGCTAGGTGACGGATATTAATCCTTCAAAGGAGTGTGAATCATTATACCACAACATTCAATCTTTTCAAAAAAATCAAAAACTTTCAATATAGAGTGTGTCTATTTACATAGAGGTAAGCATGTGATTTTTTTTTTTTAATTTCGAATTTTAGTTACTGTAGTGCGATAATATACTTCAATAATTAAATTATGTTCTTATTTGTATATGCGATAAACTTTTTCAAATCAAAACACACAAATCATATACAAGATAATCAATATACTTTGTATCCACAAAATCGCTTTTTATCCGAAAAAAATTACAAAGGAAAAAACCCACAACTGAATAGTAAAATCTTAGACACCTTATCCGCATGCAAATGTATGACCAAAATGTTTTAAAATAGAAAAAATGTTCTATAAAAACCAATGAACAGAAGCAAATTTTTGAAACAACATATTTCATTTTAACGGTGATTTTTTTTTATTTACTTGTATATTTTATTTAAAATATACCACACAAATTTGTTATATTTACCTACAATCCTCTCTGTCCAGGAGATCAAAGCCGTCTCAAGACTCGGATGAAGCCAAAAAACAACCAACGTCCACAGAAATAGCAAAAAGTGAAATTAATGACAATAAAACTGCAGAGTAATTTCTTACATTAGTATTTAGAACTATATCCAGAAAATTTCGATTTAAAAAAAATTACGAAGATACCAAACAAGGTTGATAAAGTATGATTTAGCTTCTTGAGACCAAGAAAAACTCTTCGATAAACTTAAAATGGATTAAAAAATCTAATTCAATGAATTGTGGCGATAGAATCAATTACCCTGCACCAACATCACTGAAGAACCAGGTAAACCAAGAAGCATCAATAATTTAACCATGAGAAATGAAATAAAAGCAAAAAATGCTTATCAAGGCTCCGAATACTGCAAAATACGTTCCAATATTTCAAGGAAAATAGGTTCCAAGGGTTGAACCTTACGAAACACAAAGCAGTGAGAAGTATAACTGTATAAAATATAATCATATAGTTATTAATCAATTATAGAGAAGAATGTATATATATTATATTATAATGTAGAAGCAGCAACAATGTCAAATTGTGAGAATATCATATGATAATGATTTCTCAAAATTATCAAAATTGTGAAACATATAACCACCCCATTACATTAGCCATGGCGAGATATGGAAAGCTCAACAATGCGACATGCATTATTCATTTAGCTTAATTAATACATAATTATTTTAATAAAAATTTGTTTAAATAAAAATTGAGAATTTTTATTTTCATTTGTTTTGATCCCAAAACCATACATAAGAGTAGAATCTATATGCTAACCAGTAACCATTGTAATCATACTTAAATAAAAAAAATTTGTATCGTATGTAATGCCAAGAAATATGGATATGAATAAAATGGTTAGTTTAGCAAACCGAAAAGCAACAATACTCAGTCAATAGTCCATACAGAAGTTTCATGTGAAGAACGGATTGATGGTTTCCAAATATAAATACACTTACACATTAAAAACAAGAATCTCCCATCAAGTGCAAACAACAAGAAAACGATTTTATCCCTTTAATTATTTCTGTTGTAACATTTTTTTGGACGAGATTTCTATTGAAACATTTTATTCCTTGAGAAGTATTCAATTGTAGATAATGAAACTGTTACAGACTAAAAGAAATAATTTATTGATTAATTTGACTGATATTAATTTGCTTTTGGAAAGGAAATTAGACTAATATTATAAAACACAAGTCTTTTTTTCTCTCAACCACTTAATTATATCAGAGGAAACTGAGTAAAAACTAAAAAGTTCTTCAAACTTACTCAGTAATCACATATCTTTCCACGATTCACACGGGTTCCAATAGCTGCAATGCTCCCAATTGCCACAAAAGTGCTACAAAAATAGTGATTTTTTTGCAAAACGAGCAAATCGTAATATCTTTTCCACATATTGAGAACACGACCCATATTACTAAGGTAATGCATGTTTATCAACCCATTACAGCTAAAATCATGCTCAAAATACATGCAAAACTCACACTAAACAAGACCCCATATGAATGACCATCTAGCAAGAAACTTTTATGTGAATGTTAGTGAAATAGTAGCAGGATAGGAAGAGCAAGAATAAAAGGAGTATTAAATTTAAACAAGGAACACGTACCTTAGAAGCCAAGCCGGCCATGCGAATCATCCGGGTTTCAAAGTTGGATGATTCAAGAAGCTCTAAGTCATGGGGAGTGACCAGGTTTTGAATCCAGAGGGCACCCCTTTCAGGATCATGCACTCTAGTAAGGAGGGTTGTTCAGGATATGCAGCAATGGGATCCAGGGCCATAACTCGAGTCCGACGAGTAGGAAGAGAGGTACCGGTAGCCGAGATGGCTGGCTGTTTGCCCTCACAGATGAGGTCCGCGGGGGGCGAAGAGCTCTGGGAATGATGGCTTGGAGGCTCGGGGCGAGAGGAAGCAGGGAGCTCAACTCGAGGAGGTCCTATCAAAGAAGGAGGACCTTGCCCCTTGGGGTGAATCGACTGGTTAGTATCTTTTCTAGCACGGACACAGGCGGCGATATGTTCATTCATCATTTGATCTGCCAAAGGACACACAATCATATTAGGAAAGGCTATGGTTGCCTAAGGAAGTAGAGAAATACAAATATATACCTAAGGAGTAAGACAAGGGAATGGCCAGGGGGCTGAGTTGAGAATGGTGAAGCAAAGACCAAGATTCGGTCAACAGTTGGGCGTGGTAAGGGTTAGAATTCAGGCGCCGAGCTAGAGCCTCGGAAAAAGAGGACAGCTTAGGCGGTCGGCCATGGCGGGGCATTTCCGTGATCCACTTGGTAAGGAAGGACCAAGGGTCTGGAGCAGAAACAAAAAAGAACCTTTTCTTCTAGGCTTTGTTCGAATTAGGGATCTCGTCTATCAACTTGGTAAAATCACGGCTCGTGAAGTAAAAGAAACCGGGAGGATTAGAGGGCTTAAATGATAAAAATCACTCCAAAGCTGAGTAGTAGGTACCTCCCCCGCGTGAGAAAGAACCATGAAAAAACTTTGTAATATCGAATGGAATTGGGAACTATTTGAGATAAGGGTATCCCGAAGGATTTAGAGATATGGCACAGGAAGTCGGGCACAAGAAACCTTAAGTCCGCCTCCATTTGCTCCACCAAAAATATTATATATCCCCTAGGAAGATTGTGAGGCCTGTCTTGGGGACTAGGAAGCCGATGGAGGAAGGAAGGGGGAATGCTTGCATTAACTCACTAGTTATCCAGGATAATTTTAGACAAAGTGGTTTGGACGTTGGGGTATGTGGGGGATAACTAGAGAAGGCCATGGAGTGAAAAACAAAATTGCAGTGAAGCTCTCAAAAAAGGCAGAAAAGGGAGAGAAGTAAAAGATAAGAAAAAGAAAAAAAAATAATTCAAAAAAAAAGGAAATAAGGTTTACTTGAGCGACTGGTCATGGAGGGAGTTGTGATTGAGAGAAAGGAGAAATGCTAAAAAGGAAAACTGGAAAGAAGAAAGGGAGAGAATAAGGGTAGTCCCCCTTAAAAAGGAGGTGAATCTTAGTAATTAAGGATGAAGATGGAGGGGGGTGAATGACAACCGTAGGATAGGAGGAAAATCAACGGTTGGGAGATGAAAGGATAAGGAACCGATGGGACTGATGGGACGCGTCATTATGGGCACGACATACAAAACGACGACACAATTTGGAATAATAATCGCCTCAATCTGTTAGTCCAAGTGGCTACGATAATCTAGAGGGGGTGAATAGATTATGCCGATTTTTCGCAAATCACCCTCTTTTTTGAATCAACAAGTAAATGACAAGAATATAAATGCGGAAATTAAACAACACTCGTTGATTTAAAGAGGTTCAACCCACCTGGGCCTAATCCTCTACCACCCCAAAGATCCTCAGGGATGGATTTCAAAAAGAAAAAGATTTTATTAATTACCACAATTAATACAACACCTTGAGGATCACCACAATCCTCTTACAACACCTTCAAGAGATTACCACAATCTTCCTTCACCACCTTTGAAGAGTACCACACTCTTCAAACACCTATTACCTAAATTACCCAAGTGTATTCTTACCACAAGAATACTCACAAGGATGTCTTGTGTTGAATGATGGACAAAATTCAAGATTACAACTCTATGAAACCAATACAAAGATTGAGTGCAAGTGTAATCAAGAATCAAAAAAGCCTAGACCTCAAAGATGTGCAAGTGAAAGTACTTAGGCTATTACAACAAGAATGTAAAAATGAAAGCTTGAACAATTTGCAGATTTCTTGTTGTGTATTTTGCTTGTATGTGTTGTGTTTTGTGTCTTCAATTCATCCTCTATTTATAGGAGAGTCTTCACCAACATAGGCTCCCAACATAGGCTCATTCCTCTTCACTTTTGTCTACAAAAAGAGGATCACAAGATGTAGAAATATTATACAAAAATGAAAAATAAATGTTGCTGATAAGGATTGCAACGGTTGGAATTTTTGTTGTCAAAAAATAACATAGGGCAACCGGTTGCCCTGTAATAAGATTTCGAATGTTTTGAAAAAATAGTGCGATCCAGTGCATGTGTCGGGGGGGTCGACGGCGACAGTGGGGTGCGACTCGGCCCCCTGGACTGACCGGTCCCCTCTCTATTTTTTTGATTCAATACGTTTTGTTTCAATATTTGAGTTCTTCAGGTACCGGTCAACGTTATGGGCGACCAGTCGACCTCCAATTTTAAATATTGTCCGATTTTTATCAAAAATAAACTTCAAGAAATACTTCAAAAAATTAGTAAAAATATTTTAAATCACTTGGGAGTATTTTGACAACATTTAAAACATTGTTTTGGTGCAAAAACCAATTTAAACAAAACCATCAAAAGTGTTGTCCATTTTTATCGAAAAATAAATTCTAAGAAATACTCCAAAAATTAGCAAAAACATATTAAATCATTTAGGAGTATTTGGACAACATTTATTAACATTGTTTTGGTATAAAAACTCATTTAAACATAATAATCAAAATCTTGATAAAAACATTTATCTAACAAACTCCCCCTTTTTGATGATTACAAACCAAAATAATTTTAGGAAGTTGATTTAAAACGAAACAAATTTTCCGGTCTAAAACATCAATCCATTTTAAGCAAGATTCATCATAAATACAAATTCATAAGGATATGAGCAAAGATTTTTCAAAAACATTTTTGCACAAGCTCCCCCTATCAACAAGCATAGCAAGAGTAAGTATAGAAGCAACAACTAAAAGCTTAAAACTTAGCTTTTACAACTTAAGCTTGAATATCATGAGCTTATAAGCTCCCCCTATCATAAAACATCATTAGTCAAGCATAAAAGTCCATAATACATCACATGGACTAAGTATTGTTCACAACTTTTGGCTTTTAAGAGCCCTAGCTTATAGCTTTTTTTTTTTTTTTGCGAGCTTATTTTCCCTTCTTTAAGCATATGAGCGTTTTCTGTGTTTCTCCCCTTTGGAATCATCAAAAAGAATGTTAGCACGATAAAAACATCATACAATTATATCGAGTGCGCAATTTAATCAATTTATCGAGCATATTGAGCATTTAAGCTTAAATTCAATAAAAGGGAAAAAATTGCTCATTTGATTTGTAAAAGCTCATTTGATTGATAAAACATGATCTCTATAAACTTATAAGACTTTTCAAATCAAGAGAATCATGTAGGTGATGAGTTTTTCATTGAAACATTTTGTCAAACACTTGGCGTGCATTGAATAAAACAAGAGAAATATAACGCCTTTGTGATTCGTTTAAGCCAAAAAAATTCATCACCAATTTCAATACAACAATATTCATTCGTCATCAATCATCATAAACAACATATTAATACGAGAATTTCAACAAGATATCAAGATACAAGCACATTCTCAAGGGTTCAACCCAATTGAGATTAAAAGGAGAAATTCTTACCATTTAATCGGTAAAGATGAACAATGATGATGATAATCGAGCCTCATGAAGTCCAAAATATAAAATGTATGCAATAAAATAAATTTGAAGTAAAATTTGTGTGAAAAATGCGTAGGGGACGAAAAATGAACACAAAAGACCAAAAATGATGAAACTGAGAACATAAACGTTTTTATCCAATTTTTGGTAAAGGGCGACCGGTTGGGGGTGGGAGACCGGTCGACATCATGGGAGACCGGTCGGCCTTCCCCCAAACAGCCCAGTGGTTCTTTCTGTTTTCCAAAATCCGAATTTTCAACCAAAAATCCGATTTTTTGCCCCTAAGTTTTAAAAATGTGCAAAATGCAATCATAGACCTCATTCAATATGCATTATGCCTAACCGAGCTCGTATTGACGCAAAAGTTTCGGAAGATAGCGGTTTTGTAAAAATGTCCGCTAATTGATCTTGAGATGGTACAAAAGATATCTCAATTTTTCGTTTTGAAACACAATCCCTTAGCAAATGATGTCGAATCTCAATATGTTTAGTACAGTTATGATGAATCGGGTTTTGAGCAATATTTATAGCGGATATATTATCACAAAAGATAGGAACACTTTCAAAAGAACATTTATAATCCGCTAAAGTTTGTTTCATCCAAAGTAATTGAGTACAACAAAATGCCCCATAAATATATTCGGCTTCGGCCGTTGAAAGTGAAACACAAATTTGCTTCTTTGAAAACCAAGAAACTAGGAAATTGCCTAAAAATTGGCATGATCCGGAAGTACTTTTCCGATCATCAATATTTCCCGCATAATCCAAATCACTATAGCCTTTAAGAGAAAAATTTTCATTCTTTGGATAGAATAAACTATATTGAATAGTGTCTTTCACATATCTAAAAATTCTTTTAACGGCACTCATATGAGATTCTTTGGGATTGCTTTGAAAACGAGCACATAGGCATACGACATGGAGAATGTCCGGTCTACTAGCGGTTAAATAAAGTAAACTACCAATCATACCTCGATATTTGGATTCATCAACCGACTTGCCTTTTTCATCTTTGTCAATCTTGACATTTGTTGCCATTGGGGTAGAGACGGTTCTTCCTTCTTCAATGCCAAATTTCTTCAAAAGCTCCTTTGTTTATTTTGATTAAGAAATATAAATTCCTTCTTGGCATTGTTTAATTTGAAGTCCAAGGAAGAAGTTGAGCTCCCCCATCATACTCATTTCGAATTCACCTTGCATTAACTTAGAAAATTTCTTGCACAAGGATTCATTAGTAGCACCAAAAATAATATCATCAACATAAATTTGCACTAATAAGCAATTTTGCCCTTTTTCAAAAACAAAGAGAGTAGTATCAACTTTACCTCTTGTAAAACCATTTTGCAAAAGAAAATAGCTAAGTCTATCATACCATGCACGGGGTGCTTGTTTTAAACCATATAAGGCCTTTTTAAGTTTATAAACATCATTAGGCCTAGAAAAATTTTCAAACCCCGGAGGTTGTTTTATATAGACTTCTTCTTGAATAATACCATTTAAAAATGCGGATTTTACATCCATTTGGTAAAGCTTGAAATTTTTAAAACAAGAATAGGCAAGTAAAATACGAATAGCTTCTAAACGTGCTACGGGTGCAAATGTTTCATCATAATCAATACCTTCTTCTTGACAATAACCTTGAGCTACTAACCTTGCTTTGTTTCGAACAATATTGCCTTGGTCATCGAGCTTGTTCCGAAATACACATTTTGTACCAATAATGGTTTGAGATGGAGGACAAGGTACTAATTCCCATATACATCATTCCTTTCAAATTGATTCAACTCCTCTTGTATTTCTAAAAACCAATCCTCATCTTCAATGGCTTCCTTAGCATTTTTAGGCTCTTTTTGAGATATAAGAGCTTTATCGGCAAATTTTCCTCGAGTCATTACTTTATCAAGGGGATAACCAATAATAAGATCTTATGGGTGATCTCCCTTAAATTTCAATGCTACGGGAAGATTCGAAGTATCACATTTATCTTCTTGAGGAACATTTGAGCTTGAAGGTTGATCATTTTGAGTTTCATCTTGAACAATGGGTTCAACAATATCCTCTTCATCAGTTTCATTATTGGGTATCCTTTCAACACCCGAAGCTTCATTGAATTTGACATGGATGGATTCTTCAACAACCCCACTAGTCTTATTGTAAACCCGATATGCTTTGCTCTTGGTTGAATACCCCATAAATATTCATTCATCGGCCTTAGGATCAAGTTTGTCTAATTGATCCTTAGTATTCAAAATAAAACATTTACATCCAAATATTTTGAAATAACTAATATTTGGAGTTCTTCCTTTCCAAAGCTCATATGGAGTTTTATTCATTTTAGACGAATATAAACTCGATTAATGACATAGCAAGTGGTACTTACGCTTCGCCCAAAAATATTTTGTAAGTGAAAATTCATTTAGCATGGACCGACTCATTTCTTGAAGTGTCCGATTCTTCCTTTCGGCTACTCCATTTTGTTGAGGTGTCCTTGAGCCGAAAAATTATGACTATATCCCTTGGTTTCACAAAAGACTCTAAATTCGCCAAAATTCTCCACCTCGATCACTTGAATAGACTTAATAGTATCTTCCTTTTCATTTTCAATAAGTCTACACAACTTAACAAACTCATTAACGGCATCGCTTTTATTTGTAAGAAATAGAGCCCAAGTATATCTAGAAAAATCATCAACTATAACAAAAGTGTAATGTTTTCCACTTAGACTTGCCGACCAATATCCCCATACAAATCAAGATGAAGCATTTGTAGGGGTTTGGTAGTGAAAATTTCATTTTTGGGCTTAAAACTACTCTTAACTAATTTGTTCTTTTGACAAGTGTCACATAAGCCAAGATTTTCAAACTTCAATTTGGGTAGTCCTTTTACATGTTGGTTTTTATAAATAGTTTGCAAATTTTGGTATCCAACATGTCCAAGTCGCCTATGCCACAAACTAGTTAAATCATTATTGGCGACAAGACAAGAAACATTTTGACTAACCAAATCACTTGTTCAAATTTTGTAAAGATTGCCTTTTCTAATTGCTTTACAAATAATTTTATCATTTTTGGAAATAAGGCATTTTTCTTTATTAAAAACAACATTATAATTTGAATCACAAAGTTGGCTAACACTTATCAAATTGAACTTAAGCCCTTCTACTAAAAGAACATTACTAAGAGAGAAAGAAAGAGTTACCAATTTCTCCATTTCCAAGAATTCTTCATTTGCCATTCCGAACATGACCATACCCTCTTCTTGGAACTTGATGTTGGTAAAATGTTCTCTCTTTCCAGTCATATGGCGTGAACATCCGCTGTCCACGAGCCATTTTGAATCTTCCATTGTTATTATAGCCCCTATAACCTACAAAGGAATTATTTTTAGGCACCCTATAATTTTGGGGTCCATGGGGGTTTGCCTTGAGACCTTTAGGTCTCCAATAATAGCTAAAATTATTCTTCAATTTACAATTGCTAGCATAGTGTCCATTCTTACTACAATAAAAACAAGTAATAATACAAGGACTACTAGCACGTCTGAAAGGTTGGACCTTGGTCTTTTTCTTAAAAGCTTTTTGAAAAGGTTTGTAACCAAGTCCTAATTTAGAATGCTCACCTCTTTGTGCATCTAAAATTTTTGTGACTTTATCCGTACTTAAATTGAATCGATGCACATCCTTTTTCAAATTTTCAATATCATTTGTGAGCGTTTGTTTTTCGGTTTCAAGAGTACGGACCATAGTAAGAGTAATAGCATGAGCCTTATCAAGAGAATCATAGGAAGCAAATAATTTATCTTTTTCTAGTTTAAGCTCTTTATGCTCCTTTTTCAAATTCTTGTATTTAACAATCAAATTTTGAAACTCATTTTGCAATTCATCAAAATCACATTGTAATTCATCAACTAGGGAAGAAGATGAAGCATTAGAGCGTACCTCGGTATTTTCATCATCTATGGCTATAAGACCATGTTCGGATTCTCCTTCCTCGTCGGTTGTTTCAAGTAATTCATCCCAAGTTTTGACTTCCGCATTTAACACCTTTTTTTTCGGAAAAGGCTTTTTCTTCTTCTGTTCCTCTTCCGCTAATTTTGGGCAATCGGCTATGTAGTGCCCGGATTTTCCGCATTTGAAACAAGAATTGTCTCTAGGCTTTCTTGCTTTATTTTTGTTTACAAATTTTGCAAATTTTCTAACAAGAGCCGCCGTTTCTTCATCATCCTCATCACTAGCATAATAAACATTATTAGAAGAAGATGATAAGCCTTTAATAATACTTTGCATACCCGGTTTAGATGTGGATGGTTGAGAATTTTTCTCTCCCTTAAGATATACTTCATAAATGAGGAGGTTCTCAATGAGCTTATCAAACTTGAGTGTCTCAAGATTTTGAGCTTCCGTGATTGCCGTCACCTTTTCGGACTATGAGCCGGGAAGGGCGTTCAATACTTTGGTCACCTTGTCTTCTTCGGAGATGACCTTTCCAAGAGCCACAAGAGGATTGACAATGTTGTCAAGCCTTACCACCATTTTTGATATGCTTTCACCATCATGCATATTGAAATTTTCAAAGTCTTTCACAATCATTGTTTTTCTTGCTTGCTTCACTTTCTTTGTGCCCTCATAGATAGTTTCTAATTTTTCCCAAACTTCATGTGCCGACCGTATACCTCTTATGCGATTATATTCAGTGGCAGTAAGAGAGCAATGTAAAATGTTTAAGGCCTTACCGTTTAAAGAGAAAGCCTTCTTGTCATTTTCATCGTACTCTTTGAACGGTTTGGGAGTCGTGGTACCATCCTCCAATTTTGTTGTTGGTTGAGCAACTCCTTCAATGACCACATTCCAAATATCAAATCCGCACCCTTATAGAAAGCACTCCATGCGGTCTTTCCATAAGGTTCATTCTTAGCCATGGATCTTTTCTCTTTACTCGGAACGAGCTAGCCAAAGAGTTTGGCTTTGATACCACTTGTTAGCCCAAGTGGCTACGATAATATAGAGGGGGGTGAATAGATTATGTCGATTTGTCGCAAATCGCCCTCTTTTTCGAATGAACAAATAAATGACAAGAATGTAAGTGCGGAAATTAAACAACACTCGTCAATTTAAAGATGTTCAACCCACCTAGGGCCTAATCCTCTACCACCCCAGTATCTCCGGGATGGATTTCAAAAAGAAAATTTTTTTATATTAATTTCCAAAATTAATACAACACCTTGAGGATTACCACAATCCTCTTACAACACCTTCAAGAAGATTACCACAATCTTCATTCACCACCTTTGAAGAGTACCACACTCTCCAAACACCTATCACCTAGATCACCCAAGTGTATTCTTACCACAAGAATACTCACAAGGATGTCTTGTGTTGAATGATAGACAAAATTCAAGATTACAACTCTATAAAACCAATACAAAGATTGAGTGCAAGTGTAATCAAGAATCAAAAAGCCTAGACCTCAAAGATGTGTAAGTGAAAGTACTTAGACTATTACAACAAGAATGTAAAAATGAAAGCTTGAACAATTTGCAGATTTCTTGTTGTGTATTTTGCTTGTATGTGTTGTGTCTTGTGTCTTCAATTCATCCTCTATTTATAGGAGAGTCTTCACCAACATAGGATCCCAACATAGGCTCCTTCCTCTTCACTTTTATCTACAAAAAGAGGATCACAAGATGTAGAAATATTGTACAAAAATGAAAAGTAAATCTTGCTGATAAGGAATACAACAGTTGGAATTTTTGCTGTCAAAAAATAACATAGGGCGACCGGTTGCCCTGTAATAAGATTTTGAACGTTTTGAAAAAATAGTGAGATCCAGTGCACAAATCGAGGGGGTCGACCGGTCGACAGGGGTGCGACGGTCGGCCCCTGTTGACCGTCCCCTTTCTATTTTTTTTATTCAGTACGTTATGTTTCAATATTTGAGTTCTTCAGGTACCAGTCGACGTTATGGTTGACCGGTCGACCTCCAATTTTAAATGTTGTCCGATTTTTATCAAAAATAAACTTCAAGAAATACTCCAAAAAATTAGTAAAAATATTTTAAATCACTTGGGAGTATTTTGACAATATTTAAAACATTATTTTGGTGCAAAAACTAATTTAAACAAAACCATCAAAAGTGTTGTCCATTTTTATCGAAAAATAAATTCTAAGAAATACTCCAAAAATTAGCAAAAATATTTTAAATCATTTAGGAGTATTTGGACAACATTTATTAACATTGTTTTCGTATTATAAAAACTCATTTAAACATAATCATCAAAATCTTGATAAAAACATTTATCTAACATATAGTATATAGTTTGAAAATCATATTATGTTATATATTAACGGACACAAAAAATTAAAAATATATAAAATTAATTTATCGCCTGATTAATATTCAATCGGTAAAATTAAAAAAATATATAAAAATATAAAATTAATTTACCGACAGATAAAAAAGTTCTAACAGTAAAAAAATTAAATAATAAACAAATAATGAGAAAATAATTTACCGACGGAATAAGTTCCTAAGTAATTGCCGACAACATTAATTTTCATTGGTAATTTTTTTTAAAAGTAAAAAAATAAAAAAATTATTAACGATGAAATTAGTCTCCGTTAGTAAAAATTAATTAATAAATAAATAATAATAATAAAAATATATACATGCGTATTTTTAAATTTATTACTGACGAATTAATTACCTCCGTAAAAATAAGAAAAATACAAAGAAAAACTAAAATACTTTATCAAAATAAAATAAAAATTCAAGAAAAAAAATACATTACATGATGTCTACAATTTTTAGTTTGGTGATTTTTTTTGCCTTCACCTATTTTGTGACATCAATTAATTAAATAAATTGTTGACATGATTTAATGATAGTTGTATAATTTTGTGTTACTAAAATATAGTCTAAAAAGTGTTACAATTAATAAAATATAGTGTTGCCAAGAGTGTTTCTTAGAAAAAGTGATACCTATTTGCGTTACAAAAGAAATAACAAAAAAAAGTGATACTTAAAAAGTATTACTTATTTAAAAGTGTTACATATAAGTGATACATATTGATAAAGTGCTACAAAAGTGTTATATAAATATTGTAATGTAAAAAGTGTTACAAACATGTGTCACATATGTACTTTATGTAAAAAGTGCTACAAAATTTGTGTTACCTAATGTTGTTTATGTTGTAGTGGATTTCTCAAACGTCATGAGTATTTTTGTAATTTGATACTTAGTTGATTCATACTTTGGATTTATTAACGCAACCATTTTTCAAAAGTTAATTTATAAATTACACCTAATATTCCACCAATTAACTATTCATGTTGTGATATTCTCAATGACTACATATAAGGGCTAAGTACAACAAGTGCCCCTCATGTTTTAAGGTAATTACAAAAACCCATATAAATTTTACAATTACAAAATGTACCCGTATGATTTGATTTCATCTAACATTTTACCCCAACTGTTAGTTGACCTAATGGAATTTGTTGATATCATCAAAAAATTATATGGAACTTCAAAACTTCACGTATTATGAGAAGAGAAAAATGCCTTTTTCACAAAATATTAAAAAACAATACTTACAAAAATATATTTTAGTTTCAACACAAACTACAACATTCCCCGTAACTTTGTCCAGAATTATCGACTAAAATTATCCATATTTAACAATCCTATGCATATATACAACCCTAACAAAATCAAATGAAACTATTTTATGAATTTTCCAAAAATTAGTACACAACGTAAAAAAACCCTCAGAATCTTGCAAATACCCCACTTGATTATGAAAAATAAATAAATAATTTCCATGCACTCATTTGATATTCTATAACTACAAACTAAAAAAGATCCAAAAATTATGGATTTACAAACTAGATGGAGGTAATTTTGTCCGTCCACATTTTTTCCTTCGTTTTGTTAATCTGTCAATGGGATTGTCGATTTCACACAAATTTCGTTAGTTTAACAACAGTTTCTAAAACATCATGAGTATTTTTGTAATTTGATACTTAGCTGTATTTTTTATAATCATCTCAAACCAAATGTATATTTTTTTGTAATTAACTCTAAATAAGATTTGCAGTTTTAATTCATACAAAAAACACAATCAAACTTAATAATAACATCTGGAAATTCTTAATTTATAAGTAACAACAAATTTCATTAATTCCTCCTCTATCCTAATTATTCCCTTTTCCAAATTGTAATTTTGTGTGGGCTTTATTACTTTACTTAACAATCCAATTTCACCAATCTTTTCATTATGCCCATCAATTTATTTCAAGAGATGGGAGTTTTCAAAGATGAATACATAAATCTGATTCTATCCCAACAAATTTCCCACATATCTAGTGAATCTTCAACTATAAATGACAATGAGATGATGCAAATCCTCCAAAAGTATAAATTCCATAATCTTATTCTACAAAGTGTAATAAAGATAAAAAAAAAAAAAAAAAAAAGTGTATAATCCCAAGTAAAGTTTCCTTCTTTCCGTTACATATAACTATCAGCAGTTGAAATCAAGTTACGTTAATCTCGAGTAATCTTTTCAGTAAACCAGGTGGCTTAGCCCACCTGGCCACCACAAGCAATTGTGGGGTGGAGGTCAGGGGTTCAAATCCCTGCTCCATCAAATTGTTTGTGGGATGGAGGTCAGGGGTTCTTATCCCTGCTCCATCAAATTGTTTCCGGGACATATGCGAGTGGCGAATATTTGGTGGGAACTCATACCGAATAAAGATCTGTGGGTTCGATTCGGGAGAGATCGTTATTAGTAGATTGAGGGGTTGAACATAATTGTTCTCTTTACCTGGAGGATCTGGTTGTACGTCGCCAGACCCGCCGTCGTAACACCGACCATGTGCACCAAATGCGTGCACATCCCGCGGTTTACCTTGGCGGCAGCAATGAGGAGTCGGAGCTGTTGTCCTCAGGCATAGTCAGGCGTAAGCCTAGAAGTTGAGTTATCAAAAAAAAAAATAATCTTTTCAGTAATTTGCACAAGGGATTCTCTATTTCCTACATAAACAAATTCATTCAAAAAGACGAATTTCTCCTCGTTTCATGAGGTACAATTAACCCAGTGCACCCCACCATTGTTAGGGATAGTATTGGAAATTCAAGTCAATAAAAAAGCAACCTATTACAAAAAGTCAATTACTTGTGTAAAAATACACACATTTGACTGTCCGAAATTCACTGACCACCA
This sequence comes from Rehmannia glutinosa, assembly GCA_016081115.2. Classification (NCBI taxonomy): domain Eukaryota; kingdom Viridiplantae; phylum Streptophyta; class Magnoliopsida; order Lamiales; family Orobanchaceae; genus Rehmannia; species Rehmannia glutinosa. Next base: position 130,842 of record JABTTQ020001709.1, on the reverse strand, counting down.
AATTATGCCAAGACTCGAAAGTGTGAAAACTACAAACATAAAATTCTCCGAATATTTTTATTCGCAGAATACTTTGTTGATCCCAAACTTTTTTATTTCCCTTTCTGCCCTTCCATCCACCTATATAAATAAGAACCCCCATTCCATTCCTTCGTGCATCTTTTTGTATCAAGAACACACTCATGTAATCATATATATACACAAAGATTTGAAAAAAAAATGTCTATGCATAGCATATATACTGAATCTTAGTTTTCGTTTCTTTATTTTCCAATATATTTGCATTTATTTTTTGTTTTTGAGCTAGCTGTTTTGGCTTTGTGCCACTTTTTTTTTTTTATATTATATTGGATCTATTTAAAATTTTTTAAAGGGAAATATGGATGAGAATTTGAATTTAGATGTGGGTTCAAATTTTGCCTCTTATAAGGCCATTTCAGATATACTTAAAGAAGTGTCAGGGATTGATGATTTTTCCAAGAAATCATCAAAGTTGGATTTTCATGTTCGAGCATTGAAAGAAGAACTAAGAAAAATTGATGCTTTCAGACGCGAACTTCCTAATAGCATGCATCTCTTAAAAGATGGTTGGTTATCTCTCTCTCTTGTGTTATTTATTAAGATTACTATAGTTTTTCTTAAATAAAAGGATGTTACACGATATCTGAACTTATGTAATGAGATGTCGACATGTTTTAATTTAATATATTATTAGTATTTTATAATTTCTATAGCCTTATGTTAATGTTATATACTTAACTGAATAGACTGTTTAAAAAATGGATAATTATAAAAACCACCCATGAGATAGAGGTATCAAACAGGGCGGGCCAGGCCCATCAGGCCAAGAGGGAAAATCGGGCCAGAGAGTGCCCATTTTGGTGATTTCTGAGCTCAGCCAACCTATGAAAAAAAAAACACTAAAAACCACGGACTGGCCCGATTTTCCGGGCTTATGAGGCTCGATTTTTTGGGTCTGGAGTATTACAGTCTAGCCCAGTAAAAATACCGGGCTGGTCGGGCGGGCCGGAATTGACAGCTCTATTCACGAGGTTTAGGGTACTTACAATAAAACTCAGAGAAATTTCAATATTACAAAACTTTTCTTAAATTTTGCTTACGTCTTACATTTTTACCCTAGCCGTTAGTTGAACCGAGGAAGTTGTTGACTTTATCAAATAATTTATAATTGCATATTTCAACTTTTCTAAATATTACAAATAACTACAACTTTTTTCTTACATTTTACAGTTACATCCTTCAATTTTTCTAAATATTATAGATAGCCACACGAAAATTTGTTGGGTTTTCTCTTTTTGAGATGATTGCTATTTTTGTAGCGATTGAGAGATTGAAGGAGGAGAAAGAAAAGGAAATGGGGCCAGCTATGGAGGAATTCATACTGTTCAGGAGTGGTGGTGAAGAAGATGGAAGGGCAAAAGTGTCAAATAATTTCTTGGAGAAGAAGAACTGGATGAGTTGTGTTCAGCTCTGGAGTACCCCTGTGCAGTATGAAAATAACTTTGTTACAAGAAATCAAGACTTTGTTTTGAACTTCACATCAGTAAGTTTTTTCTTTTCCTTTAAACTAAAAGAAAAGTTTAATTGCAAAATTGGCCCATAACTATAGCAATGTTTTTTCCTGTTAATATTTTAGGTAACAATTTTGATCCTATAAGATTTTGAGTATAAGTTAATTTGTGCAATTTTGATCCCGCAAATTCTTTACTTTCTGTGCTCTTAGTCAACTAGATATTTCAGCATTTTATTTGTTCCCACACTCTTGGTCAACTAGATATTTTATTATTTTATTTGTTCACAGATCTATGACATTTCGCCAAAATACCAAAAATATATATAATCAAAAGTTACATGGTTGGGTTCTTTTTTTGACTAAATGGTAAAATCGTCAGGACCCAAATGGACAAATCAAGAAATTAAATGACTAAAAGTGTCAATCCCTAAGAGTTATAGTCGGGCGTAGCCACCGCACTAGTTCTCCTTCTGGCAAATTTTTTTCCTCTAGCCAACTATTTTTTCCCCTTAAGAAAAAAACATATATATTTTTTTTTTCTACTAAAAAACGGGATAAAAAAATTTGGGGTGCGCGGGCCCCTAGATCCGCCCCTCGTTATAGTACTAAAATTACAATTTTGCCTAAAAAGAATGATATTTCTTTTGACTCCATTTATCTCCTTTTTTTTTCCCATCAGAGGTATCAAGAAGGGGAAGGAAATAGCATTGAGAGTGAGTCTCAGGGATGTAATTTGAAGAACAGGACAGGGGCATTTGTGCCATTCAAGAAATCATCTGGTGGAACCGCACCAGTTCCTGGTTTATTATCATTGTCTATTCCAGTGGCTGATCAGGTGGAATATAATACTGATTTGACTGAGAAAGGTAATACAAATAGTGTGTTTGGTAGGACAAAACTGCAGCAACCGCAGCAAGAAGAACAAGAGAGGAAACAGAGGCGCTGTTGGACTGCAGATTTGCATAGGAGATTTGTTGATGCACTCCATCAGCTTGGTGGAGCACAAAGTACGAATAATCCTTCTTTCTACTTTTTTTTTTTTTTTTTGGTTAGGCTTTTTATTTTTCAAGAAAATAGAAATTTGGTTAATTTTGATCTAATGGTTTTTAAAGTAATTATTATTGTTTCAAGAAAATAGAGAAGTTGAGGCTTGAAAATAGTTTAATCTGCAAAGATTAGAATTGCTTCCCATTGTGTGTTCACTACTTCACATTTTCGTTTCACCCTATGGTTGAAAGATATATGGTTGAACCCCAGTCAACACACTTATAAAGGGTTCGGATACTACTTGAACTACAAACTGATGGTAGATTATTACATTTTGTTAAAAACAGTTTTGTTCATGTAATTTTTCCCAAATTACAAATACTACTCTTGAATTTTGACCTAATTACAAAAAAAAAAATATCTAATTATGTTTTAAAATTGCAGATATCTCCTCAATGTGTTACAGAGGTTTGCCTTTTCTTAACAAATATCTCTTGGCCCTATGGAGGGGCAAATTTGTAAGCAAAAACAAGTATTAAGAGGTCTTAGTAATTTTGAAAAATAGTTGAGTTTTTAAGTAATTAAACTAAATCTCAAGGTAATTTTTTTTTTTTTGTTGTTGTAAATTAACCCAAATAAATAATCAGAAGTGCATTCTGTGTACATACATTCTTTCTCACTTTTGGAGATTTCAAAATTCAAATATTCAATATGTCCATTTTACAGCAGCCACACCAAAGCAGATTAGGGAAGTCATGAAAGTGGATGGCCTCACCAATGATGAAGTAAAAAGCCATTTGCAGGTACACATTTGCAGGTACACAAGAAAAAAAGAAAAAGAGATAATTACAAAATAAACTCCTCAATTTTTGGCTAATTACAAAAAAATAAAATTAGATGTTTCTGAAATTACAAAAAAAAAAAAAAAAACCCTTGAGATTTTGATTCCATCTTATATTTTCCCTCTTCATAAGCTAAAAATACTTAGGTAAAAACTTGTGTAAGATGATCGCACGGTGCGACGTGTAATACTTTTGGTATAAATAGTGATAACTCATCCGAATACACTAAAATTAAGTGTATTCGACAAAGTATCACTTTTTATACTAAAAGTATCAAATTTTATACTAAAAGTATCACTTTTTACCCTAACAAAAATATATCGCACCGCATTTAATCACACTGTCTTACAAGAGGCCTATTCAAGTACTTAAAACCCCTCTTACATTTATAGAAATATTATAGTAAGCCTTTAAATTTAAAACAAAATCAAATTTTACGGGGTTTTTGTAATTATCCCAAAAAAAAACCCTTATTGATTAGCTCACAAGGTGCAATCAGCACATGATCTTGATGCAAATTTCTACAAAAATTTCAGAAATACAGAATTCACATCAGAAAGCTTTCATCTTCATCAGCTGGCCCCTCGAATTACCCGTGGTTGGCACTAGATCAGTTTGGAGATTTTTCGAAGCCAATGGCTGCGAATTCCGGCTCCCCACAAGGCTCATTACGGCCAGGAAAGCCGGATAAAGTGGGCCTGCCCACGGTGGTGATAAAATTGAAGATGAAGAATAAGCTGAGAAGTCCTAAAGGCGTGGTTGGAAGGGCCAACTTCAGATCACGACGAGTAACGTGTGTAAGAAGGTTGCACCGTCGGGATTTTGGACATACAAACATAGGAGAATTAAATGTACAATCGTGTAGAGGGAATTATCAAGTATTTTTCTTATCCATCTCAAGGCAGGATTTTTAGGGGATAGATTAAGTTTTAACTTTTTTCCGAGTTTATGATGTGTGAAAACTTAGATTGACATCTCTTTTATTTGTTCTGTTAAATTTAGACTGACTTCTTTAATTTGTTCTGTTATAACTTGTGAAGTTTTATATGTTAAGAACATAAGCAGGGAACATTGTGACAATTTGGATACTGTAGTTAATTAGGCATTTTATGTCATAACCATGTAATGGATGTTTGATGGTTTTATATCTCATCTCATGTTTCTAATAATATAGTCTATTGTTGAATGATCTTTGCTCTTTGCTCTTACATATATTGTCCTACTTGTGTCAAAGGCCATAAAATCACTGTAAGAGAGGGAGGTGAAAAACCAATGTTTTAAAATCCGACAGGATAGCAAATTGATCTCGCTCCCGGTTTGCAGTTCAACAAGTGAAACCGGTTTATATATTATATGACATAATAATGTAATACATTCATTATATAAAAACCAACTTATTATCTAAGACGACTAACATAGCCCAAAATTAAAATAATTGCATAAATTTTAGCAAAATACCAAGTTTAAAACATAAATTTAGCAAAATACCAAGTTTAAAACATTTGTTTCACTCTCTCCAATCACATTTTCTTCCCAATTTCTTCTCTCAAATACTATTCAAACATACATTACGTTTTCAATACATTTCTATACTAATACACGCATTTCCCAATAAATCACATCAAACTCCACTTCTCCCAAAACTTCCCCCAATCATCCACAATCACTAAACAAACATACCCGTTAATGGGTAAAATTATTGAAGTCCGTAGGACCATAGCTGAACAGCTTATTGCACTAAAATACCTCTAGTATGACCTTGGATTGTTGCAACATAAATATGAAGTTAATCAGATAGTAATATTTAATTGTGAAGGCGAATAAATGATCTCATGAGTTTCAACCATCCGTATCATCAATGAAATAATAGTACCATCACATGTATCCTACAAGTATGTTATCATTTAGTATAATAATTTCCTTGGACTGCACAATCATATATATCATCAATGTAATAATAATAATACCCTCACATGGATTCTAAGTACGATTATCTTACCATTTAGTAAGATACTCTCCTTAGACTTCACAATTATACATATAATCGTGAGCTATGCTGTACAATTATATATATAAATAGGATATCAATTAATGTATAAAATACTAAAATGGTCGATGATTTTAACCCTTAGAAATGTCATACTACTAATACTCGTGGAATCCAAGTAGGTTCAACTTGGGATCTTGAGAAACAATAAAATGGGGATTGATGAGAATGAGACACATGGGCACCATTATATATAAGGCTTATATGGATCAACTAATATAAATAATTTGGTATTTAGCTATCATAAGTTAATTAATTCTTGACACAATGTGATGACAAGACACAAAAATAATACGAAAACAATAGGTAAGTGATTAGTTTTATCGTGTTAGTATTGACTTGATTCAAAACGAAAATGCATCGTGTTTTTATCGACACAATAAAGACACAAATTTTTTTGTGTCGCGTCACACCGTGTTCGTGTTAACACGATAAAAAAATGTATGGAGTATTAACATGTTAATCTTTGTATATTTTTATTGAACATGTTGTAGTTTGTATCGTGTATTATTGTGAAACGTTGTTTCATGTCATGTAATGTGCTATCATGTATTAACATATACTATCATATCATTCAAAATTAGTCAATTTTTTTCGACTTATTACGTCAAATCGTGTCAAACACAAAAAATTTATTTTTGTGTTCGTGTATAAATACAACTCTTATTTATCGTATTGTACATGTGTTCATGTTTTAGATTATCGTGTCTTGTCCATACGAAGCATGACATGATTATTACTTAGCACTCCCTACTCCGGGCGGCCCGAGGCGGTGCAAGTGGTGGTGCCCGCACAGGGTCCCATTGCAAGGGCCCCCCCAGAGAATTTATATATATATATATATATATATATATATATAATTTAGTTGTGATAATTAACAATTGTTGTCTAAAAATTACCAAGAATGTCAATCGGCAGAGTGACAGCGTGTATATTCCTCAATCTGCAAGGTCTCCATATCGAATCTTAGGGGGCGCAGTTTTTAGTTTTTTCCCCAGTTTTTCGAAAATACATAAAACAAAGCCCAATTTGACCTATCTAAAAGCCCATTTGATTTATCCCACTTTATTGAAAACCCTACAATATTTTGCTCCCTCTTTCAGCGTTTTTTTGCTCTTTCTTTTTAATTTTTTTTTCAAAATCAAAACACCAAGTAAAAGAATCAAATTGCAAGCAAGTTTAAAACATATTTGCATCTTCCAACTGGAGACGCCACCGACACCAGTTTCATCCCCCAAATTACAAGAAAAAAGGCCCACCTCCATTAAAATATTTTGCCTCCATTGATATTGGTAAGATGATCTCTTAAAATTTAGAATTGTTAAATTTTATTTTTTGTTTTCATTAGTAGCAAGAATTATTTCTTTATCTATATATAATTGATGTGTAGAATGTTTGTATTTGTTTGCTTTCAAGTTGAGTGGCAATATATAATATATTGAAGGATTTGATATGATACTAATTAGCTTTATTTGTATATTTGTTTTGAATAGAAATTAAGAATGCCTCCTACTCGGAAATATCAATGTGGATATGAAAAACGTAAGAAAAGAAAAAAAAAAAACAAGTTGAAGAATTTATCGAGTCTCAAAGAGGAGCACTAGATAGATTTATTGTAAAAGAACCTTCAAAACTCGTCACTTGAAGATTCGACGAGGAAGAAAAATTGATGGTAATGAGTTGCATGAAGACTTAGCTTTGGAAAATGATATAGATGAAGATGTGAATAAGATTAAAAGTAATTAAAGTATTGATGACTTGGAAAATATTGACAATGTTAATCGTGATGGTGAAAATTGATTATATTTAAAAATTAATTTTGTTATTTTTAATGTTTTTATGTAAACATTAGGGCCTCCTTTTTCTTTGCTCCGCCCAAAACTTTGGACCGGCTCTCCCTCTACTCCTTACCAATTCATATTGACCGCTAGCTTAAGTACCAAGGTTATTCCAATAAACTAGACGTAGTGCTCCAATAACTCAAATACCTCAAGTTTAGAACTACGATATATGATCTTTCGGAGGACTAAAAGTAGGACACATGTACAATACCTGGTGTCAGATTTACATTAAGTACTAATTCCTTGTTATCACTATAACTATTTAATAAATTACCAAATAAAGTTTATAGTTTAACAAATTATTAATATTTCTATTTTAAGAGCACCTATACAGTAACTTCTATTATAGTAATTAGGTTTTGCTAAAATGTAATAGCACTTTTTGCCAGAATGGAAGTATTATTCCTCAAGCACAAAATGCACAATACAAAAATATATGACATGTATTTCGCTTAGTAACTAATATGATTCGCCAAATCCGATTTTGACCAATTAAAAACAATATTCTCCGGCAAAAGGCCAACAACCTCACTAATCTCAATCCAGTTGGAAGAATGAAGAGAATAATGTTGCTTGAAATATAACGCTGCCTCATCATTTGAGATGTTTTCCTCAAGAAAATGTTCCCTCTCCAAAAAAATTCCACTAAAAAGAATAAAAGAACTGATTGATTACCTACATAGATGTACACCAAAGTCTCCGGCCTAAATTGTGCTGCAACGAAATAGAAAAATATATATTTAAAAAATAATAATAAAATAAAATTACAAGCAAAGAGGAAAATTTAGACCCATGTATGTTTCCGTGTGATTACCAACTTCCTATTGGTTAAAAGAAGGAATTGCAGAACAAAGAAATAGTAATGTTTAAAAAAAAAATGAAAAGCTAACAGAAAAACTGAAGTTAAAATATTTGGTAAAAAAAAAGAAAATAATAAATGAGCTTTTAATTAAATGATAAAAATCCGTTTTTATCATATTGAAAATATTTTTTACTTAATTAATGAAGTTGAAGTAGAATTATAAGTTAGCATTCGAAATGTCCTTTTTTTAAAACCCAAATTTGACAATCAATTTAAAAGTTTTTTTCAAGACACTCTTATGAATTTCAGGTTTAACTCGACCTACAACACTGCAAACTTCTATTAATACTTATGCTAAAGCAAGGAGTTAGCTAAGGGAGTATTTGCAATCGCCAAAAAAAAAAAAACACGTCTTAGTTTTGGCTGAAAAAAATCACTTTGTAATGTTTGCAAATGTTACCTTCTGTTTCTGATTCTGCTTTATTTAATCAGAATCCAAAAGTAAGTAGGGGTGCTTTAGGCTGCGATTGTATATGAAATAGATTTCTTTTTCGTTCCGCTAGAGAAGTTTTTGACAAAAATGCGATTATTTATGAAAATTTTCAAAATATACTATTCTTCCACTTTCATTTTTTTTCATTTTTTTCTCTTATCAATCACATCTACATATTTTTTTTCTTCATAAAAACTAATCATTATTACACATTCTCCCACAAATTTCACTATTCAGTCACTCACACATTTCTAACTACTAATCATATTCAATTATTATTTTACTATGCTTAAATCAAATCAACTTTCATCATTATTTTTTCATCTAACATTCAATCACACTCTTAAAATTCATCTTTTTTCTTCCAGATTTTTTTTACCACTATTCTCTAGCAAAATGAAAATTTTCAAAATGAAAGTATATTCAATCGCACCCTTAGATTTCTACTTTTCTACTTTTGCTTGTAGTTTGTTTTATACAAAAGAATAAATATTTTTCCAACTTTTTCACCAAACACTCTCATCTTCTAAATCTCAACTTCTGATTTTATTTTCAAACACACCCTAAATCTGGCTCTAATACTGCATCCATCGCACGTAAGATGCAAAAACCAATGAGCTACTTATATGAATATGAAACCTAGGGTTTCATAGACACAACAAGTATTATTGGCTTCAGCAAGAATATCAACCGATCCATGTTAAAACAACCAACCCCAAATCTCCCAACATTAATGTTGTCCAGGTATCATTCATCCCTTCTGATACATACTCTCTGTGAGCAGATGAAACAGATTCTACCCTAAATTTATGAAATCTATTTTTATAATAATTAAAATAATAAAATGTTTCGGATTATACTCTCTATAAATAAATTGAATTCTGAACTACCATTTTTAATTTTAGGAATTATAAACAAGCCATACATAAATCAACAACGCGCAAAGAGAAGCAAAAACCACAACAGAAACAGAAAAGATTGAAAGGAAGTTTAATAATTACCTGGATGAAATTTTTTTGCTGAAAGAATGAATCACACAAGGCGTGTGATCTTTTGATCATTCCGAGAAGGTGTTTGTTGAAGGCCTGGTGTTGATCACACAAGGCATGTCATCTTCGCTGCTATCTCTCAGAGTCTGCTGCTGTGAGTGTGAGGCCTGACGTTGATCCAACTCATGCTGCGCCAGCTGTAGATGACGATGATGATGATCAGCTGTAACACTCTGTTGTTGCTGCAACAAATGCTCCTGTGCACGCGCGTGCTGCTGTTGTATTAGCTGGTAAGCCAGAGTATCAGACGAACCACCCATGTTGGCCGTCGGCATCTGAATAAAACCAGTGGCGGTGACGGCGGTGGCTGGATTTCCGGCATCCTCAAACTCATCATTAGACCTCGTTAAATCAATCAGCTGCTGCTGTTGTTGTACATGCTGCTGCTTCTGTTGTACATGCTGCTGCTTCTGTTGTGCCTGTTGCTGCTGTTGTTGTACCTGTTGCTGCTTTTGTTGTACGTACAGCTCTTGTTGATGCTGCTGCTGTTGTTGTGCGTACAATATTTGTTGCTGTTGATGTAATTGTTGCACGTACAGTTGTTCTTGTTGCTGCTGTTGCGCTCTCAGCATCTCCTGATCTGTAGCCGCGGCCATAATCTGCTGTTGTTGGTGCTGTTGTACTAACTGACCCCCAGGTGGGCCCCCCATCTGCAGGGCGTGATACATTGCCGCCTGTTGAGCCGTGGGGTCGAAATTCTGTTGCTGCTGCAGGACAGCTGGGTGGTTGGGATTCAATATGGGCAGCACAGCGGACGGTCCGATATAAGTAGCCAGTTCCTTCTTCGCGAGCTCTGTTTGTTCATGGATTTGCCGGAGGTGGTGCTGCATATAAGCGACATGGCCAACACAGCCGTAGATCGGATCTTTGATCCGGCACGCGGCTTCGTAGGCTAGGGAATTAACGGCGTCGATTCGCTGGTTGGGATTCAGTTCGTTGAGGAGCTTACCCACATTGCTGGCGCCGAAGACTTTGTGTACGTTGGCGAATTTCTGAGGATTTTCTGGTGGGAAATAGGGCGCAAACACGCACTCCTGTGTGCATTTTCGCCGGAGAAATTTGCACGCCGCACATGGAGCGTAGGTGGATGATGACATTTTTTTGCCGCTTCTACTGGAAATGAGACTGATTGCACTTCTTTATTTTTGTGTGTTCTGAAATTGAAAAAAAAAAAACACTGGATTCGATGAAAAGAAATTAAAGACTGTTCATATTGAAATCGACATGGAAAGTCAATAAATCCATACATAACATCAAGCCACAATATAGTCATTTTTTTTATGAATTTTTATATAAGGAAAGTCAGGCGAAGAAAAATATCAAGAACAGAAACTCAACCGAAAGAAGAAACAAATTAAAAAGAGATGAAACGAAAAAAAAAAACATATTCGTATTCAGAAAGAGAACTGTAGTAACCGTAACACGTAAACAAGAGAAAATATCGCCGGAACACTGAGAAATCGAACTCAGTGATTTTTTTTTTTTTTATGAAAGATAAATTTCTCTATCTAAAAACACAAAGTTGGATTAATGCAATAGAAAATAATCGGTGCAGTAGTGAACAATTTTCGGATAAAAATAATAAAAATCAAATCGAATACATAACCATGTCTTTACGGTAAATCCAAATGCCAAGATCTCTCCTTATCTTCAACCAAACTTCATTTCACATTCAAAACGCCCAAAAATAGCACAAGAAAGTAAAAGAAACAAACGAAAAAAATGGAAACAAAATTTAATAAAAGCTCCATCAATTCCTCACCTTAATCAATTATGCGCAAGAAAACTACTTCAAATCACTCTCTCCGCAAAACTGTCAGACGAAAACATGCAAACATCAATAACCGCAGCAGAAAACAGATAACATATACGTAAAATTAAAAATTAAAACAGAAGTGGAAAAAATGTAAGAAATAAACCTTCGGTTTACGGGAGAGAGTGGAAATCTAGGGTTCTAGAGAGAAAACTCTCGATCCGATCTTCAACTTTTCGCCATCTCCAAAAAAGATAAAAAAATAAATGGATTTAGAAAATGGAAGATCACTTTCCTTGTGATCTTGATCCCAACGAGAACTGAGAAATCAGAGAGAGAAAAAAATACACGTGAAGGGAATGGAAGAGATCGTTAAGAGATGATCGTACGTCATTTTTATACAAAAAAAGCAACAAAGGCGTGTGCCTCATCTGATCCGTCCACGTGTAAAATATGAACTAGTGTACACCGCCGGATTACGAAATGGGGAGGGTTATAAACTTATAGTTGGCAATTTTATTAGGGATAATTACAAAAACCACCCCTCAGACTTGGGTTAGTTACAACAAAACCTAAAGATGTTTGAAAATTATAAAAAAGACTTGAGGTGTGATTTTGTGTTAAATGTAAGGGGTTGTGTTGCAATATTTTTACAAATGTAAAAGATATGTTTGAAGTGTTTTTTATTATGAATAGGAAAAGTGTAATGCATAATCAAGTTTTTCGTAATTTTAAAAAAATTGTGGGTTGTTTTGTAATTAAACTGAACCTCAAGTGTGTATTTGTAGCTATCCGCCTATCCCTTTTATTTATGAAAGAATGATAAATGTCATTCTCTGAGTTTTCCAGTTTTGCTTAAGAGCCTTAATGTTTCATGAAATTATACTATTGGCCATTTTTTTTATTCTCTATAACTTTCTAGATATATCAATCTATCTATTCTTGATTAGGCCTTTTGAGTGAAAATTAGATTGAGTTTATGAAGTGAATGTTGATTAAAATAATGTCCCATTGTTCTCGACATGTTTTAGAATTTTGAAGTGTTCCATTAATAGTGGAATTAACATATCTAAATTGTAGGTTTAATTAAACTATAAATGGGACCAATCTTATGGTCTAGTGGTTGAGACATGTATTGTAAAGGTGAATGATTCTATACGAGTGTGTGTACCCTTCCCAAATTCCCCCATTGTACTCAAAAAAAATTAAACTATATATAATTAATTAGATTGTTTGAGCGATTAATGAGTAATTACCACACATGCTAACAATTAGCTTGAAAACAGGAGATAGTTAAGTTTGAGATAAGTATGGAGCAAATCAAGCGGATATTATTATTATTATTATTATTATTATTATTATTATTATTATTATTATTATTATTATGTATTTCGCATTTATTGACGGTAAAAAAAAAAAACATTATTGTACAGCCGAAATTCACACATCAAGTGTAGCATTTTTTTAATTTACAAGACCGAGTGTAGCTTTTTTACTTCAACGTTTTTGGAGTATAATCATTGTCATGTGATTACCAAGAAAATATTGTGCAAGATACGTTGGGTTCCTTTTTTTTATTTTCCTTTCTTCTTTTTTACGAAAATGCCAAAAGGGTTCCTGCATGTTTGGAAACACTTATTGGTCGATCTCAAAATTGCTCCGCCTCCCTGAAACTATCTTCCGACCGATCTCCGTCGTCGACCTGCACAAAAGGGGGGCCGGAGGACTGCCCCGGCGTGCCCTCTCCGATGCTTAAGTCAGAAGAGTATTCAGCAAGAAAGAAGCAAAAATATAAAAGTGAATAAGAAATGTGCTTACGGTAAGAATGAACCTGGACATGGGTTTTTATAACTTTGCCCTAATTAGGGTTTCCAAAAAATCGGGAGTTTGTTACGATTTGGTAACATAATCATAATTAAGATAAGATCGAATCTTCTAGAACCCTAATTTACTGACCAGATCGGCAGGTCGGCCCAACTACAAAAGTTCTTCAGGTCGGCCCATAAGGTCATCCAATATTGACCCTCATCACAGAGCTCTCACAGCTCAGCCCAAAGCTCTCACAACTCGATCTTATTAGCGGAGCTCTCACAGCTCACCCATCGTGAGCTCCTCGGCTCGACCCCATCAACAGACCTCACTCCCCACTCACCCCATTAGCAGAGCTCTCACAGCTCAGCCCATTAGCAGAGCTTATCAGCTCTTCAGTTTGGCCCATCAACAGAGCTCCTCAGCTTTTCAAAATCGGCCATTAGCAGAGCTCATCCTCTTAAGTTCACCCGTTAAGCAGTGCTCATCACTCTTCCCATTAGCATAGACATGCTCTTCCGTTAGCGAGCTCATCACTCTCTTCAGTTGGCCCATTAGCAGAGCTCATCAGCTCTTCAGGTCGGCCCATTAGCAGAGCTCATCAGCTCTTCCCATTAGAAGAGCTCATCAGTTTTTCAGGTTGGCCCATTAGTAGAGCTTCTTCAGTTCGGCCCATGAGGTCAACCTAAATGGACCCTCATCAATTGCTCCCCTAACTATGGATGGAAGGATATATTAAGCATTTCAGCCATAGTTTTTTCATGCTGAACTAAATTGCCTCCAAGCTTTTGTCTCTTCGAATTCCTGCATCACGCCATATCCTTTTTAATCATGTTACTATGACACGACTGACAACTCCGACCTTAAGGCCGAGCTCAACGACCTTCCGATCAATGTATCACTAAAGTGGATAAGGCTCGAATCAAGGCATAGAGATCGGACATCGGGATTTTCTACTTTCCGCGGAGGGCTCTTCCATCATTCAATCGGTTCGAGAGCGTGTCAAGCAAATCTTCCACACTCTACCGATTTTTTTAGGGAAGGCGCTCGAGTCGAGCTCCTTTGCCTTGGCCACGTGGCCCCAACTATTTGGATTCTAATTCGAGTTGAGCTCCAAATACTTGTCAATTATTTCTTTTTTTTTTTTTTTTGGAAGGCGGCTTGAGCCGAGCTCCTTACCTTGGCCTCGTGGCCCCAAGTATTTGGATTTTAGTTCGAGTGAGCTCTAAATACTTGCCAATTTATTTTTTTCGAAAGAAGTTGGCTCGAGCCAAGCTCCTTGCCTTGGCCTCGTGCTTACTAAATATTTGGAGTCTAGCTCAGTGAGCTCCAAATACTTGTCACATTCTTCGAATGAAGTTGGGCTGGAGCCGAGTTCCTTGCCTTGGCCTCGTGGCCCCATGTATTTAGAGTCTAGCTCGAGCCGAGCTCCAAATACTTGTCAATTTCTTCAAAGGTAGGCCTCGGGCGAGCTCCTTGCATTGGCCTCGTGGCCCCAAGAATTTGGAGTCTAGCTCGAGTGAGCTTCAAATACTTGTCAATTTCTTCAAAGAAAGTGGCTCGAGCCGAGATCCTTACATTGGCCTCGTGGCCCCAAGTATTTAGAGTCTAGCTCGAGCCGAGCTCCAAATACTTGTCAATTTCTTCAAAGAAAACTCGGCTCAAGCCGAGCTTCTTGCATTGGCCGTGGCCCCAAGTATTGGAGTCTAGCTCGAGTTGAGCTCCAAATACTTGTCAATTTCTTCAAAGGTAGGTGCTCGAGTCGAGCTCCTTGCATTGGCCTCGTGGCCCCAAGTATTTGGAGTCTAGCTCGAGATATTTGTCAAATTCTTCAAATGAAACCGGATCGAGCCGAGCTTCTTTGCATTGGCCTCGTGGCCCCGAGCCGAGCTCCAAATACTTGTCAATTTCTTCAAAGGTAGGCCGGCTCGAGCCTAGCTCCTTGCCTTGGCCTCGTGGCCCTAAATATTTGGAGTCTAGCTCGAGCCGAGCTCAAATACTTATCACATTCTTCGAATGAAGGTGGCTCGAGGCGAGCTCCTCCTTGGCCTCGTGGCCCTAAATATTTGGAGTCTAGCTCAAGTTGAGCTCCAAATATTTTCATATTCTTCGAAGGAAGGCGCTCGAACCGAGCACCTTGCATTGGACTCGTGGCCCAGTATTTGAGTCTAGCTCGGTGAGCTCTAAATACTTGTCAATTTCTTCGAAGGTAGGCGCTCGAGTCGAGCTCCTTGCATTGGCCTCATGGCCCCAAGTATGTGGAGTCTAGCTCGAGTGAGCTCCAAATACTTGTCAATTTCTTCAAAAGTAGATGGCTCGAGCCGAGCTCCTTGTATTGGCCTCGTGGCCCCAAGTATTTGGAGTCTAGCTCAAGTTGAGCTCTAAATAGTTGTCAATTTCTTCAAATGTAATTGGCTCGAGCCGAGCTCCTTGCATTGGCCTCGTAGCCCCAGGTATTTGGAGTCTAGCTCAAGCTGAGCTCCAAATACTTATCAATTTCTTCAAAGGAAACTGGCTCGAGCCGAGCTTCTTGCATTGGCCTTATGGCCCCAAGTTTGATTCACCTGTTCTTGAGGCAAATGCATGGGCTCTATGGTTCTAGGGTCACTATTTAGGTATAGCAAAGGTAAAAGCGATTTGGATGGGGAAGGAGAAGGGTTAGAGCCAAGTAATCCTAATTTTGAAATTGGAAAGAGAAGGGGGAAAAAATTCTAAGTCATAAAGAGTGGACCAACTCAAGTGTGGTTAATGTGGGGGTGGTTAAAAAGTGAAGAAAAAGTTTTTATAAAAGTGTGGGTAAGAAAGAATTTTAGTTGTTAGAAAGTGTACAAAAAAATTCTCCCTAAAACTTAACGGTTTTATCCTTCTCCATCTTCTTCCTCCCTTCTTCAACATCTTCCATTGGAGGATGAGGGTAAAGACGGACGATAATATTTTTATAATGGGGCAAAAGAATAATAATAATTAATGGGTGCACAATTTATTTTTTAAACTTGATAGTATATAGTAATAATAAATAAATAAAGGAAAATAAATTTTGTGACACGTGCCCCATAACAGAGCTATTGATCTATCTATGGATAAGAAAATAATTTTCAATATTTTTAATCTCTATTTATAAATAAGTTTGTCCCGATAGCTGACTTTTGTAGGATCGGATCTCCTTTTTACATTTTTGTTCTATTCCTATTCTATTATAGTGGATGAAAGGCATATGTGCAAGTATGATATCACCTTGTGCATGTGTCATTCATCCAATGTAATGAAATAAGAAGTGAAACATGAAATCTCAACAATCCCAATTTTGTTTATATATCCCCAAGAGACGACTTTTGTTTTAATTTAATAAGTTTGTCTCCCCATATGTTGGTATTTATTCGAAGATTCAAATGAGTCATTACCTTATGTTTCGTGATGGATCGAGACCAATTTCTTTGTTACGTATTTTATCCAACACATTCATTGCAATTTCGATTCTTGTTCCAACACTACAACATGCAATATCGATACTTGTTCCAACACATGCCTCTTGTAGCCTCTCTTACTATAAATATTCTTGGTGGACTTAACCAAAAGAGCTAGTCTTGCATTGTATATCATTGATTTGTTGACCCTGTAGATCTCTCACTAACGTAATTATATGACGATTTAGGCTAAGATTACATTACGAGCTTAAAAAAATATATTCTATGCATGGATGGATTGTACATGTGTTATTTATCCGATCAATGAAATAGGTAGTATAAGAAAGTGGAATATGAAATCTACATCCCTTAATTATAAGCTAATTCAGTATATCCGAATATTTGAAACCCGATTTGGATTTGGATGGTAATTAAATTCAGATACAAATAGCATCGAATTTGAATAAGATTAGAATCATTAGATCAAGCTCCGACCCGATAACGGCATTAGCTTTTGGGCTTTGAGGTCTAAAATTTAGAGTTAGGCTTACATTTAAGGCCCAACAAAATAAAGAAAAGCCCAATGTTTTTTAATCAGCTAAAACCTTCCAAGAAACAAAGTGGAAAACCCTCACACCATTCGCAACTCTCGAGTCTCAGCTCGCCTGAGTTTGCCACCCGTTTTCCCATTTCATTAAACCAAAAATCAATGTCAAGGTGGTGGCGCGCGGCCGCCGGCGTCCTTAAAACCGCGGCGGAGACACCGGTTCGACGCAGCTACCATACGATCCAAGCCGTTCCGAGAGAAATCTCCGGCCACCGGATCGCCGTCCGTGAACGAGCTCAGGGTCGCATCCCCGCCGTTGTTTTTTCCCAGAGCTACGTCCAAACAGACCCCAACGATCCAACTTCTGTCGCCGCCTCCAGTTCGGTTTCTCGAAACAGCTTCTTACTACCGAGCGGAAGCAAATTAAGGCCATTCTCAAGGACATTAATCTCCCATTCTTCTGTTCCACCACTTTCCCGCTTCAGATCCGGGCTGGGTCAGGTTCTTCTACTATACTTGAGACTAAAAAGGTTCTTCCGATTAAGGTAAGTGGTTTTTGTCTATGTCGATAGTGTGCTTGGATTCACTGAATTCAGTTAGTTGAAATGGGATTGATTGATGAAATATGCATTCAATTTTGAATATCGTGTTTCTAATTCCTATTATATACCTTCAATACCTTGATACCAAACACTATGTCACCGCAAATTGTGTAGTTCTGTTTGATAATTGGGTTTTTGGTTTATAGATACATACAAATGAAGACGGGAGTATAATGAATTTGGTGTTTGTATGGGCGGAGGATGGGACAGAGCTTAAGGTGGACGTGCCCATTGTTTATAAAGGAGAAGATATTTGCCCTGGTCTCAAGAAAGGTGGTTCTTATGTTCTGTCTCCATTTCTTGGTTTACATTTTCCTTGAAGTTGAAATTGTTGTTGGATTTTTGAAGTCTTGAGTTTAATGAACTATGGAGCCACCGCGTTGCTGGTTGGATGTTAGTTATTTTTCAGCGTTTGGTTTTAAATGTCTCGAATAAATGTACTTACCTGTCTATTCTTATGTATAGGCTAAGCTTGTGGTAAGAATATGGACTTCTGAACCTGTATGCTCTATATCTGTTGCTATCAGATGGTTAAGCGCTGCCTGAATTATATATTTTTTTTTGTTCTTAGATGTCAGCTGCTACCTAGTTCTTCAGGGTTTAGTTTTAGCTGTCTATTCTTATGTATAGGCTAAACGTGTGGTAAGAATATGGACCTCTTAACTTGTATCTCTTTATCCGTTGTTACTTGGTTCTTGAACCGTGCTTGAATCATATGTTTTTCGCTTGTAGATGTTAGCTGCTAGATAGTTCTTCAGTGTTTATTAGTTTTAAACGTGTTGTATCTGTCTATTCTTATGTATATTCTACAGTGGTGAGAGTATGGATTCCAAACCTGTTTTTTCCTATATTCGTTGTTATTTGATGCTTGAGATGTGCTTGAATTTCATGTTTTTGTTCTTAGATGTGCAGACAGGTTGGCACAATTTAAAAGGTGTCTAATAATAAATGGAAACACCTGTCATGATATGCATCTCAATCTGAAAAGGCTGTAATCCGGTTAACAGTGTTCGAATAAAGTGATTTGTCTAAACTGAGCAGAAAGAAAGCGAGAATGCAAAATCAAACAAAGGGCTTACTTTAATTTAATAAAAAGAGTGGAAATGGAATCACATATGAAACTAACACACAATTTGTTCATTTTTCCTTCCTTTCTTCCCCCCTCACCTTTTAAGTTCAGATGATGTAGATAAATGTAGAGTTCTCATCAAACAATGTTAAATTTGTTCTACAATCTTCCTCCCATCACCCAGCATCTCCGCAATAATCTTTTCATGAATGCTGGCTTTGAGTTTTTTCGTTTTACTGTTTCTCATAACTTTTCTCCATTTGATATCATCACCTTTTACATTTCTAGTAGAATGATGAAGAGTTGAATCAGTTGATAAATACATTGTTCGCCATGTGATGAAAAGGACGGACTATGTTTTTCTGTGCAACTTTTATTTTATTTGTTTATAGTGTGATATATTAGTGGTAATATTGAAACTAACTTGCCTCATCGTCTTATATGCAAAAACAGGAGGCTGTCTACGTAAGATAAGGACTAGTTTGAGGTACATGTCCCTGGCTGAGCACATTCCTGCAAAAATTGAAGTTGATGTGAGTAAACTAGATATCGGGACGGGGTGTCTATGCATGACGTTGTGGTTCATCCGAGCTTGAAGCTTCTGAGTAAGAACGAAACGCGTTGCCTATTTGTAAGATTATGCCGACATACGTAGAAAACGTGAAAAGTACATAGCACAAACTGGATCACTGTTTGGGAATGTGTACCATTATTAAGTCGTGCCCTCTGTGATATTGTTTGAGCTCACGAGCCGTTCAGTGTCGTTTTTCTTTGACATGCTTGACATGGGGCATTTCAGGTAGTTTTTCGGACTGTATGTGGTTGGTATTTTGGTGATATACTACATGAATCAGCCCATGTAATAAATTATGTGAAATGAAAGTTGCCATTATGCAGAGAAATTTAGTCAGCGACTTGGAAGGTTTTTTCTGAATACATTATTGTTTCATGATTCATTGCTCAAATGTGTTGCTTTCTCTAGCACTCAGAGGGTGTTTAGCTAAGCTTATTAAAAAGATCTTATAAGATGTTATATCTTATTTTGAAATAAGATGGTGGAACTTACAAGATAAGAATGACAGTTTTGTAATTAAAATTATCAAAATCAACGGTGATTGTTAAAATAAGATCTTATTTTGAGAACAAGTTCGATTCTTCATCTTTTTAAAATGTACAATTTTTGGGGTCCCATGCAATTTTTCATGAAAAAATACCACTTTTCCGAAAGTCGTGATTCCATTCGACAAGATTGTCTCATGAACTTAATCCATGAGATTGTCTCTTGTAAGATCAACTCAAAATGGAAATAGTTCTAATTTTCCCCTTCCGCAATTTTTCTCTTCTTTTAACAAGACTGAATTAAATTAAATGATATAAAAGACCGATATATAGGCAATACAGATTTTATTGTTAAATTTGGTGAATAGTATGGGTGGACAATTAATTGATCCCATAAAACAGGCCACATTCAAAATACGAATGACTCATGCCAATGTCAATATTTATGCCACATAAAAACTTTGTGCTTGTCACAAAAATCTGAACATATTATATATTCAATCACGAACAATGGAAGTTTCTCATATAGCTATAAATAGTAAAAATATAAGTTCACCTCTATAGAGATGACTTCAATTTGTCAGAATATACTAATAACAAGTAAGAAATTAAAATGGTAACATGAATTGGAGTTATATAAACACAAATAATACTAAGAAAAAAAAAGAGGGTAACAATATTTTGAAAAAAATCACTTTCCCTTTTTTTCCTTTTCCCTTTTTAAGTTATGAAAAAGGAAACTATTTTACGGCTATCGTCGTAAACGGCGTTTTGCCGCGTTTTACATTTCCAGACATATTCATTCGTCGTCTTCTTCTTCTTCTTCTTTATACGCCATGCCAATTGGGGGCATTTCCGTTTTCTGTCCTCAAGGAAACAACAGAAAATCCCTAATTCCTTAATCCCAACCCCTCTCACCAATGCATATTGCGATTCCTGCGTTAGGATTAAAATAACGATTTGCGCATCGCCGGTAATCATGCATTGGTGGCAGGGCGCCTTTACCTCCTCGTCGAAGAGGCATTCTGACGACGATAGCGTCATTATCGGCGACGGAGCTAGCAGGTACTCTGTGAAATCCGGATTCTTTTCCGCTCGGCGGTGTCGGAACCTCGCGCGCTCGAGGAAATTGCGGCAGGTGACCAAAAACGACGTCGAAGCGTGGCGGTCGCCCAGCCGTTGCGAGCATTCTTCGGTTAGGTCAGCCTCGGTGTTGCCTCAGCCGCTGCCGCTGCCTGAATTGCATGTCCTGCTGCGGAATGACCCTAAATTCGCGTCCTCGAGCGTGCCCCTGCCCTCGCCAAACCGGAGGGGTGTGTGAGAAGGAGAAGGAGAAAAAGAGACAGAGAAAGGCAGACAGCTGAGACGTCGAGTTCCGATGCCGTTGATGGACTCAATGGGCTTAAGAGGTATTTGAAATAATGTTTTATAAAATACATTAAATTTGTTATGTTTGTTTTTTTTTTTTAATATTTTTATTTCTAATTCATTAAATGATCATGTATTTGGATGGGATGTTGTGTCACGTGGTGAATTTGTCATTATGAATCCACATACTTTTGTGTTGTATACGTTGTTATCTCATTCAGATTTTGAATGATGTCATTGTAAAGCATGGACATGTATTTCATGGTATCTGCAATTGGATGAGGCATTTGTGGAAACCACTATGTAGCACCCCCTTGTTTGACACAAAAAACCGGCTTGCTTATAGCAAGTTTATAGTATATAATATTTTCTTTATTGAATCGTGACAATTTCAGGCATCAAATAACCCGTCTTTCGATTGTCAATTTCCTAAACCTCGTCTATTCTGTCCACTCATTTTCTAATTGTTTTTCTTTTTAATAGAAGCTGTTGCAAGGATAATGTTGCAAAAATATAACTTCTTCAACTTTAGTTGCATTAAACTTGCTTTTCTATCATTCTGCCAAATTGAAGTTATCATATATTTTCACTCTGACTTCTGATTTTAGAGTTCTAGTATCCTTTAGATGTGGCTATGTTTGAGACTGTTGGTTTCTCATTTATCTTTGCTGCTTCTAGTCAGCACCCATTAATTTTTTTAATTTGCGGAACAGAGGCTGTTTCTTTAACATCGGATCAGAATAATGATTCTCTTTTGTGTTTGTTTATTCTTGAATCAGCAGATTAGTAGACCAAAATACCCGGACAAATTTAGAGCAGTCTGAAACTCGGTCATGTAGGAAGTCTCCACAGTACCAAAGTGCCAAAGTGAGATCCCTTACAGTTACAATATTAATATTCCTATCAGTGCTCCGACTAGCCCTTATTCAAGCCCTATTCTGAGTCCCCAGACAGTTATATGATGGCCACTCATTACATGACTCCCCAAGTGTTTTCCAAGTTTGGTCTGCCCCAGAGTTGCCCTATGGAAATTTAGGCCAAAGTTTATATCAAACGCCTTTTGAGAAAACTGCGTCGAGTGTTGATAATTCTCCCCTTCAGAGTCCAACAGTAAGTTCTTGCCTCCAAGCAGCAAGTTCACCCAGGCCCGCATCACCAATTCCTATTAAAATATCCTCTGAGACACCAATGGCACGTCGGGAAAGTAATGCTCAGGCCAGTGTACATCCTTTACCTCTTCCTCCAGGGGCTGGCATGCCTTCACCGCCCACTCCTATATCCCCAGTTGCTTCAAGATCTGATTTTTCAGGAGCTTCTGTGCCTTCACAACCCACTCCAATTTCTCCTCTTGCAGCTGAACAGGAATTCCCTGGAGCTAACATCCCTCCACAGCCCTCTCCTATTTCACCGGTTGCAGCTAAACCTAAGCTGAAGCCAATCAAATCTCAATGGCGAAAAGGAAAGCTCATTGGGAGGGGACATATGGAAGCGTGTATGTTGCTTCCAACAGGTATGCATAGATAAATATAATTTTTTTACTTTTAAAATTAATGTGCTTTAGTAACCTGTTCTTCCTATTAATAGAGAGACTGGAGCCTTATGTGCAATGAAGGAAGTTGAAATTTTACCAGATGATTCAAATTCTGCAGAGAGAATGAGACAGTTGGAGCAGGTTGGGTTCCACTTTAACTGCTTATCATGTTTTGTATTTTAGTCTGTATTCAGATGTAATTATACTATTAGTACAAATGGATGTCGCCAAGTTCATCATATGCTATTGGTGTAAATAAGTGTAATTAGTAATGCTGAATTTTGGATTTATATAGTTTGATATAGGTATGGCTGATAGGTGTCTCTATGATATTAATGAATGTTTATGGCTCTTTGCCCTATCAGAGTACATTTGTCTTCTATTGATACTAGAAACGAAAGCACAATAGAAAGACATGGTAGGACACGTAAGACTACAAAATAAGGTGAGAGAGTTTATTTTCAAGTTTGAACAGTTAAAAGGCAGTAAAGGTAAAAGTATGAACCAGTCACTCCACTCTATGGAAAATCTGGATAGCTTTTGATTTGTGTGAAATTGTCAAATAGGCATCCTACCTTCAGCATAAGTAAAATAGTTATTAATGGAAATAAGCCTTGTCGAGGAAGAAACTTAAAAGAAATCATTTCTACAGTCTGCTGTAAGGTTATTTGATAGAAAAACTTATAACTGGTGAGCTAGATATGATCTTCTCTTGAAGTAAATTCTTTTCACGTATTCGGTGCCTAGTAGCACTAACACCACGACAAAGCTGTTACAGTGATTTATAAAGTTTGGATGTTTCAGAGACGTTTAATGTTTTCAATTTGGGCTTTTGTTATTTGAGGACTTGATGGTTAATGGACTTTAAATTTTCGGTCTTCTGTTTTTCCACTGAGCTGCGAATTCTACTTGACATTTTTGGGATGATTGCGTATTCTTCTGGCTACTTCTAAATAATCAATAATAGGACCTCACACTAATGTTTCTCAATCTGCTCAGGAAATTAAAGTTCTCAGCCGTCTAAAGCATCCAAATATTGTGCAGTATTTTGGTAGTGAAATTGTAAGTAATTTTCACCATGAAAGCTCGCCTGTCTGCTTGGTTCCTTCTGAGATAGGGTCTCATTTTATGTTCATGCAGGTCCGAGACAAGTTCTATATATACCTGGAATATGTCCATCCTGGTTCAATCAATAAATTTATTCAAGACCATTGTGGAGTTATTACAGAACCCATTGTTCGCAATTTTACTCGTCATATTCTATGTGGGTTGGCTTATTTGCACAGCACAAAAACCATACACAGGTAATGCTGTGGTATTCTATGTTCATGCAAATTGCAAAAATATCCTTCTTCTCAATTATTGCCAAAGTCTGAACTTCATTCAACGCCTATGGATGATAAGAAGCATAAATCTGGAGGCGAAGGATTATAATACATCTGAGTATAATATGCGAGTTTGTTTACAAAGATGTAGTGTGTGATGACTGGACGATAATATTTGAAAATTGCATCTCCTTACACACATGATTCTAAATCTCGTGAAATGAATCAAACTAGAATCTTAATTCAAGATATAAACAGGATGGGGATGCTAATCTAAGGCACTGAAAAGCTAGAGTAGATTAGTTGTTTTTTTTATGTCATATTGCTTCATAGTTTTGTGGTGTTCGCCAGGCCACACAGTGAGAGGGTTTCTTGTGAAAACTCTCGTATGCTTTCTCTGTCTCTCTCTCTCTCTCTCTCTCTCTCTCTCTGGTTTTTTATTTCTTCAATGATGTATTAAACAATATTCTATTTTTCTTTTACAAATTAAATGTGTCCTTTCAGTTATTCTTTGATTTTCGTGAAACTGGACCCTGAACTGTTGTTCAATGTGTATCAGTTTGTCCTCAATATGTCCTTGGTGGGACCAAATATTGCGCCCATTATGTCTAGATTTAGGAAATAATAATCTATTTACAGAGTTTGGGCTGGATTGTTTGACATATCTCCTAACAAGGCCTGGGTCAGAGAGAGTGTTCATGCTATGAGAAAACAATAATTTCCAAAGTTGAAGAATAGGACATGCCTAGATTGAAATTCGAGCTATTAGGTCAATTGAAATGTCATCCTGACCTGGTTTTATGATGATCTATCTTTGTAGGGACATCAAAGGTGCTAATTTACTCGTTGATGCTTATGGAGTTGTCAAGCTTGCTGACTTTGGGATGGCCAAACATGTGAGTTTTTTTATTTTCTGAAGTCCCGCAATATGCTTCAGTATTTATAAAAAAAGATGGAATGAGCGATATGGTTAAATAAGAGGCTTGTATCACCTATTATTACCTTATTTGAATACTAGTGTTTGTATTTTGCGACTCACTGTGGAGCTGCTATCCATTTGTTTTACTATCTTCCTTATGGAAGCTAGAAATGTGAAATATATGTGTACATGGAACTCAATACAAATTAATTTTCATCTATGCTAGATATTGTTTCGTTCATTGTCCTTTGTGTTGTTGGAATCAATTTAATTGCATCCTAGCCATTACTCCATGCTTAAAACTGTTTAGATTTTCATAATGATTAAAGAACACAGAAGACATGGGGATTAATGTTAGTTCTGAGAATGGCAAAGTGTTGAAATATGCAACTTTTCCCTATAGGGAAACATATTAGCTTCAGATCTTATCGAAAGTGATGCAACCTTTATTTTTGATCCGCCCTGGTCATAGCAGATTATTTTTAAGAATGGAGGTAGAAAGCAAAATTTGGATACTAAAAATAGATCAAACTCGAAATATTAGAGCGTTTACCGTCAGGGCTGCTCTGTTATTTCATGCTTGTCAAAGTCTACAACACTTCTGCTCTTGTACTATTGGAACTTAGATTTTCTATTGTAACTTGCAGCTGAACGGAGAAGCGGCAAATCTATCATTGAAGGGTAGTCCATATTGGCTGGCTCCAGAGGTGTAAAGATATGTTGCAACCTCAAATTGTATTTCCTGGAAACGATTGCCTGAAATACTAACATCACATTATTACCTGCAGCTTTTGCAATCCGTGATGCCAAAGGATGCTAGTTCTGATCTTGCTTTAGCAGTGGATATATGGAGTTTGGGCTGTACTATAATTGAAATGATGAATGGAAAGCCTCCTTGGAGCGAGTATGAAGGGGTAAGCACTTGATTTTGATAATGTGCTCATTTTGATAAGCTTTACAGGATAGAAATTCTCATTAACGAACTCGGAGATCAAGTTTAAACATGGCAAGCTAGTCTTGGGAAAATTTCAATAAATGAAGTCACTAGTAAAACTCAAATTGCTTCATTCCTTTATCCTAATTTGTAGGATGCTTTACATGAGTTTAAAGGTAACTCAGGGAAATGTTTATTAGGAAGTGATTATCCATAATACCTATATATAGTTCGTTCTTTTCATAGACTGGTAAAACCAAGCTTAGAGTGGCTTTGTTTTGAATTTGCTTCACATTTTGGTCCTTTTTAAGGATTTCTTGATCTAAATATCATCCATTAAGTGTATTTTTCTTGATTTATCTTTTACAGCAAACTATTCCGCCTTTTTTTTGGCCATTTCAAGGATTTCCTCTTTTTCTTTCCAAGTACTAGATTCCTATATATGCAAATGTCTTGCTTGGGTTTGTTGGACTTGACAAAAGGCCTTATGGCTGTTATGGATGAATAAAATTGCAGAATAGGGAGTAGTAACAATTGATGTTTTGTTGGTGCATGCTTTAATGTATTAAGGTTTCGTAAAGTTATCCTAACTATATTCACACTTAATTAAAATCATTATTTTTAAATTTTAGTATGGTAAAAGTTTTGGACTATGCTTTCTAACTCCGTTTCGATGCTGGTTATCTGAGCTGATTGCATGTGTTAATTTTCTTTTGACTTTCTCTTGAATGGAATATATTCAGGCTGCAGCAATGTTCAAGGTTTTAAAGGAGACTCCACCAATACCTGAAACACTTTCGGAAGATGGCAAGGATTTCTTGCAATGCTGCTTTCGCAGAAATCCAGCAGACAGGCCCACAGCGAGCCAGCTACTAGACCATCCGTTTGTGATTTACTCGCAGCAGCCTGATGCTTGCACCCAGTCACTTAAAATGATAAGATTGACGGTAACTTTCTAAGAACACTGCTTCTCCTTTTCTTGAATAGATAATTACAAAAATTACCCGAGGTTTAGCCTAATTACAATAAACCTAGTTATCTTTCAAAATTATAAATACCCCTTTGACATTTGTTTCTGTTTAACGAAGTGCACCTTAACAGTGGTATATTTAACGCCTTAAGGGGGTACTTGTAATTTTGAAAGATACTTGGAGTTATTTGTAATTAGGCAAAACCTCAGGGTAGTGTTTGTAATTATCCCTTTTACTCTGGCCTGCTGGCTCTCTTTTTCTCATTGATGGTGGTGGTGATTTATTCATCTGTATCCATGATTCAACAGGACAATGTGCAAAGAGAGTGGCCACATCATAAATTTGACAAATTAGACACACAGATCAAGAAAGGGAAACTGGCTAACAAGAAGTAACAGCTGAGTTGTGATTTGTCTCCCCATTTTCATGTGTTGCATTCGGGACCATGTACGCGCAAACTCAAAAAATCGGCATTTAAAGTTGAACGGGACAAGCCAACAGAGTCATCCCAAAACATCCTGTTTAGTCGGTTCAACTTTCAAGGCTCTTCCGTTTTTATCCCCTCCGGGCTTGGAACATCGTCAAGCCCAATATTCGAGCAAGCTCATGGCTGTCTTGGTCCTCCCTGGTTTGCTTTGTTGTCGAAGATGACACGCTGAGAAAGGGATGTGCTTTCGTTTTGGAAAATTTAATGGACTATGGTGATTCTGGGTTTAGGCTTTGAATGCCATGCGGAGAATAGAGCTGGCAATACCATGACTCGGAGAGGAGACAGTTTGGCAATGTATTGTACACCCACTGTAATTATTTGTTTATAATGTGAATCCTTCACAGGCATGCCTAATGAAATCAAGTTACCGCGTATGAAAATGAGTTCCTTGGGTTGAGAATTTTAGGTAATTC
Organism: Rehmannia glutinosa; assembly: GCA_016081115.2. Lineage (NCBI taxonomy): Eukaryota > Viridiplantae > Streptophyta > Magnoliopsida > Lamiales > Orobanchaceae > Rehmannia > Rehmannia glutinosa. The sequence continues at coordinate 103,053 of JABTTQ020001709.1, read as the reverse complement.
TGCTCTAGGTAAATGATACCATCCCAGAATTTATAAAACAGAAAAGGATAATTACAAAAAAAAAAAAAACCGAGGTTTGGGCTAATTACAAAAAAAAAAAAACCATAAGTTTTAGAAAATTACAAAAATCCCTTGAGGTTTAATTTTTGTCTTAAATTTAAGAAGGTAATTGTAATCTTTCGCGGGGGGGTTTGAATTTTTTTACTTATGAAGAAGGAAAATATAGGAAAATAATGGATGTAATCAAAACTCAAGTAGTTTTTGTAATTTTCAAATGCCTTTTAGTTTTTGGCAAAAACTTGCATGAGAGACGGTCTCACGGTTTAGATCCGTGAGACGGAGCCTCTTACACAAAGTTTTAAAGTTTTTTTCAGATTTTATTTTTCTTAGGGTTTATAGTTGTTTTTTAGGGTTTATTTTGTTTCTTGGGTTTATTTTTAATTGATTTGGATTTTTAGGATTTTTAGTTTTTTTAGGGTTTATTTTTGTTTTTCGGGTTTATTTTTATTTTTCGGGTTTATTTTTCATGGTTCATGTTTTTAGGGTTTATTTTTGTTTTTTCATTGTTCATGTTCTCAAGACGAAGCCCTTAGGAGGTCCGTCTCACGGTTTAGATCCGTGAGACCGTCTCATAAGAGACTTGCTCTTAGTTTTTGTAATTAGCTTGCATCTCAAGGGTCTCCCAAGAAAAAAACGAGAGGGTCAAGTGACGTAAATCCCACGAATATTGGATGTTCAAATTCGGCTATAGCGGAACTATGTCGTGTTGTGCCTCCACGATCCAAGTGTGGACATTGTGACCGCATTGATTTACATGGTGGCAAGGTTGTGGGGCTTGGTCGTTCGTGCAGGATTAGTCAAATACAAGTAAGGCTATAATCGAACTAAACCAATCGAGCTTTTGAAAGTTTGAGTTTAGCTCGTTTATTATCGAGTCGAACTCGAATTTGAATTTATCGAATATATTGATGATTAACGAACTTCTTCGAGCTTAATCGAGCCTAAAAACGAGCATAATAAATATTAGTAATCAATTAAATTCAGTTTCAATTTATTATAAAAATAAAATTGTATATTTCTAAAGCATAATATATCTATTAAAACATATGGTTTTATAAATATTTTTATATTTATTATATGTAAACGTATAAAAATTAATATTAAGTCCAAACTATTAGTTTTATTTATACGAACTTACCAACTAGCTTACAAACGAGCCCGTTCACGAGGCCGAATATCTCTAAATTTGAGTTTGGTACATTTATTTTAAGGGATAATTACAAAAAGTACCCACGAGGTTTGACCTAATTACAAAAAAATCCAAATAACTTTTAAAATTACAAAAAGTACCCCCAAGTTAGATTCATATTAAAATTAAAGGGTAAACTTCAATATTTTTATAAATACGAAGGGGATTTTGAAATGATTTTTGCTTATGAAGGATTTAAATCTTTAGACAAAATAAAATCTCGGGGTGTTATTTGCAATTTTGAAAGTTATGTGAGTTTTTTTGTAATTAGGTCAAACCTCAAGGGTACTTTTTGTAATTATCCCTTATTTTAATGAGCCTTATTAAACGAACTCAAATGAGCTTTTATCAAATCGAGTTAAATAGCTCACGAACGACTTCATTCATTTGCACCACTAAATGCAAACTGGATATCTATGTATTAAAATAAAAAATAAATAATAAAACGCTAAATAAAATAGAGTAGAAATTCCAATCTATTATATAACGCCAATCGATCATTTTATAATTTAATAAAAAAGTTGGACCAAACGTTATTTACTTATCTTAAAAGAGAGATAATATGATTTGGGGTCATATATTTTTTTACGAGTATTCCATCTTATGTTTTAATACACTAAGGGCTCGTTTGGTTGCGGGATGGTTATGTGTATGATTAATTCCCAAGTTCTTTTCCCACCTTATTAGTTGGATATAAAAGCCCTATTATTGTGTTTGTTTGATGGATTGGGCTATTAGATATGTGTCGAAAAGGAGTGAAAATGTATCCCACCCACTGGTGGGTTATGGTATACCCAAGTTGGGTTGATAGTAGATCGGGTCCTCCCCATTTCATGGGCTTCACATCTTTGAACCAAACAACATAATAGGTATGAAATATTAAAAAAATGTGTGACATCCCTCCCATTAACCCCAACCAAACGAGCCATAAATGAAATGTTACATGTATAAATTGATATTGTTATACACCGTATTGTAGCATATTGAACATCACATAAAACACCATTGGGAACGTAAGATCTCGACTGTGGTAATATACCCCTTTTTCTAAAATAACGGAGGCGAAAAAATGCTTAAAACTTAGATGCTAGATGCTTACTATACCTACAAAATGAAATCAAATACCATAACATAGTCTCATTTTCTATCTAACCCCCTCTCTTTTTGCTTCTTTTCGTGCTCTTCATTGTTAAAAGATGATTTTTGTTCATTTTTGGCATGAAATTATCCCATCTATATTTTTTTATTAATTTAGTTTTAAAATAAATGGTTTCCCATATATATCTGGATTATTTGTTTGTTTTCTTGTTTGTGATTTCGCCATTTGGTGCGATGTTTGATTTATCACCGTCTTAGTGCGGTGGTTTTTGTGTTGATTCGATTTGGCGAGCAAGTTTTAGATCCGGCGAAATAACAAATCGATTATGGTCTTTAATCGGTTGTAGATCTAGAATCATAGGTATTCTAGACACTATAATATTTTCAAAATTATAGGTTTTAAACCAATTTTTGTTATTAACATAAATTGTATGAATCTTTTCATAATTAATATTTTATGGTTTTTAACATTTGTTTTTGCCTTTTATTGATTTTTGCTAGTTTGAATTAATTAATACAATTATTTTCTTGTCGGGAAAAAATAACGTTGGGTAAGGTGACACTCTTTTGCACTTCGTCTTTTTTTTTTTTTTTTTTTGTGTGGGGGTGGCCACTATTCACACCCCTAAAATTGATAATTACAACCACCTTCATATAATTTTAAATATGTCTTAGTTAAAAAGGCTACAATATCTTTTACGGCCTTACCCACATAACGAATTTCTAAATATACTCATCTTTTATAAAAGATTATAATCTTTTTTTCCTCACATGACCACTCATATTTTTCTTCTTCTTGAGCAAAAACTAAAAGTAATTTATGTAAACCCTAGGCCTTGTTTGTTTATGTTTCCAATGGTCTCTTTCCGGTTTAACTATATACATAAAAGTGGAATCATGTTTGTTCATAAAATTTCCAATGGAAATCATCATTTTCATTTTCTATTTTTCACATAAAACAACATCTCAAACCTATACACTACCCTATATCACTCATCATTACTTATCAATCACTATTCTCATATTTTAACTCAATTATATATGTGGGACCCACCATTATCAACTTTATCTACTTAAAATATTACTATTTTTAAATTATAACTATCTAATGGGACCCACCAACTATAATCTTACAAATGCAATATTATATATTCAAATTAAAATATTGAAGTGGACCGCACCATTACCAACTTTTCAATTATTATATACATAAAATAATATTTCAAAACTACTCAAACCAAACACAATCTCATTTCCAACCCTACATAAAACACATTTCAATTCATTCATTCAAATACAATCCCAATTTCCACACGAAAACCAATAAATTCTCAAAATTCTATTTCCAACTCAAACCTGAAATGGACCATGGAAACATAAACAAACAGTTCTGACTTTCCAACACCCACATTGTTGCACATATGGACAACAAATTATTTTTGTCGGTATAAGTATATCAATTGTTTACAAATTAAAATATGTTGTTTTCCATTTTTTTATTCGTTTTCTGATTTCAAATTTGTTGTTAAATAACAAAAGTGAGATATTTGCACGATTGCATTGCAACCTTGATCGTGTCATCCGCTATATGGCACAATGACATGATCATAATTACAACTTTGCTCGTGCTACATCGCACGATGGCACGATCATAATTACAATTCGATCGTGCCACTAAGCACGATCAAGTATACCATCGTACCACTCAGGGCCATCGTGTCATCCATCGTCTTCTTCCCAAACTCAGACAAAACCAGAGGAAGAAATTAGCTCTGTAACTATAGAATTCAAACCAAATACAATTACCCAACGTTTATACCCAACAACTACCAAAATTAATCCAACTATAAGTATGAAATTAAAGTAAAATATTACATTCCAAATTAAAATAAAATATTATATTTCTTCTATTGCCGGAACTTCTTCCGCCGTCGTCGCCTCCCCTTTGGGAGTATCATTTTGGGGTGTATTTGGGAGAAAAATAATGGAAGGGTAAAATGAGATATTATGGGGTGTATTTAGTAAATGAATTATGTTTTAAAAAGTGGGTGAGGGTGTAATTAGTAGGTGGGTGTATTTATTAATTTTGGGGGTGTAAATAATGTCACCCTTTTGTGTGTGAGATTGGGCTAGAGACGAAGGTAATATCCGAATCGACCCAATGTTTGATTGTGAATCCATTAGGTAGCGGTTGCTTACAAAAATTTTCATTTTTGTTCCGCTAGAGAAAAAAATTTAGCCTAAAATGTGAATGCTTATGAAAATTTTCAAAAATGCACTATTTATTAACTTTCACTTTTTTTTTTCTCCCACCAATCACTTCTACCCATTTTTCAAAAAAAAAATCCATCAAATTACCAATCATTATTATACATCATCCCACAAACTTCACTATTCACTCACTCACACATATCTAACTACCAATCATTCAATCATTATTTTATTCTTTTGATCTCAAATCAACTTTCATCATTACTTTTTCATCTTATATTCAATCATAATCTCAAAATTCATCTTTTATCTTCCAATTTTTTTACCATTATTCTCTAGCAAAAATGAAATTTTCAAAATGAAAACATATCCTTAGGTAGCGATTGCTTACCAAAAACTTTCATTTTTGTTTCGCTAGATGATTTTTTTACCCCAAAATGTGAATGCTTATGAAATTTTTCAAAAATACAATATTCATTCACTTTCATTTTTTGCTCCCACCAATCACTTCTACCAATTTTTCAAAAAATCTATCAAATCACCAATTATTATTACACATAATCCCACAAATTTCATTATTCAAATCACTCACACATTTCGACTACCAATCATATTCAATCATTATTTTACTCTTTTTATATCAAAACTCAACTTTCATCATACTTTTTTTTATCTCATAACCAATCACAATATCAAAATTTATTTTTTTCTTCTAATTTTTCTTACACTATTCTCTTGCAAAAAGAAATTTTTAAAATGAAAACATATCCCATCGCTATCTTAGTTTTTCAACTCCCATCCGGATAGACGAATTAATTAATATTCTACACAAAGCTAACAATGTATTTGTCCTTTTTGACCCAAATAATATATTTTTGAGAAACCGCCAAAAATACCTCAAATTTTGGAAAAAGACATTGTTTATGCTCCTATCACTTTTGTACTTTTTTTTTTTTTTTTTTTTTTATGCTCCCGCATATTTTGGTTATTTTTATGTTTTTTTCGATATTTTGATCTTGTATTGCTTTATATGTTATATTTGTTGTTTCGATGTTATTTATATTCATTTATTGGTTGTTTACATGTTGTTCCGTTGTTGTTCGATATTTTAATACAACTTTTACTTATTTTTACGCTCTTTTTGTTCATGCGTTGTTTTATATATAATTTTTGTTGTTTTTGGGTTATTTCTATCTTGTTTTTAATGTTGTTCGATGTTTATTTTGTTGTTTCATGTAGTTTTCGATATTTCAATGCGCTTTTGTTAGATAAAACTATTTTTGATTTTGATGATTTCACCTTAATATTTTTAGTTTATCCTAAACAAATTTTTGGGTGTTATAAAACTTGGTTTTCACTTTTTAAAGTGTTTTTAACTATTATCGAATGTCACAAGGTAAAACGGAACTCGAGAGACTTAGTCGAATTTTTTCTCGGATCGAAATCCTCCTGGACTAGGCCGACTGGGTGGTCAACCAAGACACGGGTTAGAAATTCAATCCCCTTTTAAATCGGTGTGTAGGCACGGTTGTCCCCTCTGCCCGACCGGTCGATCCCGCTTAGTCGACTGTGGCCGATTACTCAAATGGATTTGAAATTCAAATTTTACAACGTGTTGACCGATCGAGCCACTAGTCGCCTATTCAAAATTAGATGATTTTTTTAACCTGCAGCCCATCGTGTTCTAAAAAGACCTCGCCTAGCTCAGATTAGTCCCGCCAGCGCTAGGCCCTCCTTCTCCGTCTACGTTATTTTTCTAATTAGGTCCCGCCTAACCCCGCCTGCTCCGCCAGCGCTAGGCCCTGATCTGCTCGACTAGCGCTGGCTAGCGATTTTAGAACACCGCACTGCAGCAGATAAACAAGATTTACTTTTATCACTTTATCATTTATGTACATTATTTTGTGGATCTTGTGGTCTTCTTTTTGTAGAATAACTCAAATATGAAGAGCTTACGTTGGAATTCAAATCATGGAGCTCTTCTATAAATAAATGAAGAAGATTAGAGGATTAATACAACACATTACTCTACATCACAACAAGAGAAATTCAAAGAAAATTGGGAGTGATTGAGAGTGATTGGGGAGTTTTGGAGTGATTGGGAGAAGGAGGTTTGATGTGATGTATTGGAAAATCGTGTATTAGTAGAGAAATACATCGAGAAGCGTAATGTATATTTGGTTGGTGATTGGGGAAAGTGATTGGGAGAAATGGGTGATCGAGGAAGTGAAACAAACATAGCCAAAACTTTCATTTTCATACTTTTATTATAATAGTCTACACACTACATTTTCAAAGGTTTTCTTTCTTGATTACATTTGCACTTTCAAAGTTGTAAACCTTCATTTGAGTTTTAATCTTGATTGATCAAATCACCTAAAACAAGATATACTTGCTCGGTGTTCTTTTGGCAAGAACACACTTGGTTGATTAACTAGGTGTTGAAGAGTTTTGTACTCTTCAAAGGTGTAAGAAGAGTTTGGTGTTCTTCTGGTTGTTATTGTAAGAAGAGTTTGATGCTCTTCAAGGTAAAAGTTGCAATTGTGTGGTATTAATTAATAAATTTTTTTCTTTTTCGAAATCTTTGGACATACCGAGTGTAGTAGTGAATTAGACTCAGGTGAGTTGAACCACTTTATATCATTGTGTTTATTCTTCTTCTTTCTAAAAATAGGGCATAAATCGGAAAATCTATCCATCTCCTCTAGATTTTAAGTAGCCACTGACGAATATTATTTACATGTTTTTGAGCTCTTTTTGTTCATGTGGTGTTTTTAATATTGTTTATGTTGTTTTAGTTTATTTCTATATAATTTTCAATGATGTTATGTTGTTTCTTGGTTGTTTCCTTTGATGTTTTCAATGTATTGGATTAAAAATTAAATTGTGTTTTTTATTCATGTTGTTTCTATATTTTTTTAATTTGTTGGTTTTAATATGTGTTGTTATATATATATATATTGATTTTTATAAGATTTTAAGTATAAAATTGATTATTTAATTGGGAAAGAAATTATTTTTTTACCAAATTTTATTAGATGAAACATGTTCAAACAACTCCACTGCATATGCATAAACAGGGCAACCCGTCTATATGTTGTCGATCCCAAGCCCGGATAAAGGAGGAGGGTTGCGTTAGGTCGACAAAAACCAGCGAAAACTCTTGTCATTTTCTTATGGTATGGATCATATAAGACATCGTGATAAAGTGCTAGGATGCTCCCCGTAAGAGTGCGCCGCAGTGTCCGATCATGCGGTGTCTTGGCAAGGACCGCTTACACCTCCATAAGGGCTTGGGTGTAGTGAAAAATACACAAGAGCCCTCACACACTAATAAGAGGAACACAAATGATAATAAGAAAATTAGAAAGTATAGAATTGGCAAATGGAACATAGGTACTTTGACGGTAAAAACTATAGAGCTCGTAGATATTATGAGAAGGCGAAACATAGATATTATGTGTATCCAAGAGACTAAATGGGTAGGCGAGAAGCAAGCAAGACACTAGATACTACGGGTTATAAGCTTTGGTATAGTGGAAAGGATAGAACTAGGAATGGGGTGGGTATCATTGTAGATCCTCTCTTCATAGATAAGTAGTAGGAGTAACTAGAAAAGGAGATAGAATTATATCCCTTAAAATTGTAGTAGGTAAATCGAACTTATAAATATTGTTAGTGTATATGTACCTCAAGTAGGATTAGATGATGCTACTAAGGCTAAATTTTGGGAAGATTTAGAAACTCTAATGCAATCAATCCCTCAAATGAAAAAGTCATCATAGGTGGAGACTTAAATGGACATGTTGGGAAGGATAATGAAGATTATGAAAGGGTCCATGGAGGATATGGCTTTAGCTCGTAACAATGAGGGTAGAACCATCTTAGACTTTGCGATTGCTTATGATTTTATTATAGGTAATACCTTCTTTAAAAAGAGAGACGAACATTTAATCACATTTAAAAGTGGTCCTAACAAATCACAAATTGACTACTTTCTAACCAGGAAAAGCAGCAGAAAAATATGCAAAAATTGCAAAGTAATACCTGAGAAAGCCTCACCACCCAACATAGACTACTAGTTTTGGATACCAAACTTATTAACATACACTTAAAGAGAAAGAAAATTAACATACCGAGAATTAAGTGGTGGAACTTAAAGAATATAGAAAAAGAGATAGTTTTGTCAAATCTCTAGTAGAAACCATTGATTGGAAAGTGGAAGACAAAAGCCAATGAAACATGGAACTATGTAACTACTCAAATGAAAAAGATCGCAAAAAAACATTAGGGGTGTCAAATGGTAATAAATGGAATAAAGAGTCATGGTGGTGGAATCAAGAAATCCAAGAAAAGGTAAAGGAAAAACGAACTAGTTACAAAGTATTGTATTCTGTAAAAACGAAGAAAACCTTACAAGATATAAAGACGCCAAAAAGAAGTAAGAAGAGCAATATATGAAGCAAAAACCAAGGCATATGAAGATTTCTATAAGAAACTAGATACTAAAGAAGGAGAGAAAGATATATATAAAATAGCAAAATTTAGAGAAAAACAAACAAGAGATCTAACCCAAATTAAATGCATAAAAGATGAGAATGAAAACATTTTAGTGAAAGACGAGGACATAAAAGATCGATGGAGGAGGTATTTCAATAATCTTTTTAATGAACCGAAGAGGAATGAAGTCACATTAGGGAACTAGGCCAATCAATCGAATAGAAACCGTACTTTTATCGTAGAATTCAACTTCATGAAACAGAAAAAGCACTAAACAAAATGAAAATCGCAAAGCATTGGCCTAGATGATATACCAATTGAAGCGTGGAAATGTTTAGGTGGAGTTGGAATATCATGGCTTACTAAATTATTTAATGTTATTCTAAAAACTAAGAAAATGCCTCGATGAATGGAGAAAAAGTATATTGATACCTATATATAAAAACAAAGGGGATATATAAAATTGTGCAAATTACAGGGAATTAAATTAATAAGTCATACAATGAAACTATGGGAAAGAGTTATAGAAGCAAGAATAAGAAATGAAACTAGTATATTAGATAATCAATTTGGCTTCATGCCGGAAGATCCACAATTGAAGCTATACGCTTAATTAGACGATTATGTGAACAATATAATGAGAGAAAACAAGATTTACATATGGTTTTTATTGATCTTGAAAAAGCATACGATAGAGTCAACCGTGATATAATGTGGGCGCGTATTGGAAAAAGAGGAATAAAAATAGCCTACATAGATGCCATGAAAGATATGTATGATGGTATAACAACATGTATCAGGACACCAACAGGAATATCTAGTGAATTCCCAAACACTATAGGTTTGCATCGAGGATCCGCTCTAAGCCCGCACTTTTTATCCTAATAATTGATGAAATCACTAAACACTTACAAAAATCCATCCCTGAATGTATGTTATTTGCGGACGATATAGTTTTAATTGATGAAACAAGGGAAGGAGTAAATGCAAAATTGGAAGTTTGGAGAGAAGCACTAGAATCAAAAGGTTTTACTATAAGTAGGGCTAAAACAGAATACATGGAATGCCACTTTAGTAAAAACAACAGAACAATGAGACGAAGGTTAAAATTGATGGACATGAAGTGAGTATAACAAAGAGTTTTAAATACTTAGGATCTATAATTGAAGAGAACGGAGAAATCAATAAAGATGTCACACATAGGATCCAGGCGGGTTGGAATAAATGGAGGAGTGCATCTTCTATCCTTTGTGACCGTAAAATACCATTAAAATTGAAAGGAAAATTTTATAAAACGGCCATAAGGCCCGCAATGCTTTATGGAGCAGAATGTTGGGCGACTAAATATGAACACGAACAAAAAATGAGGGTAGCGAGAGATGAGAATGCTAAGATGGATGTGCGGACACACTAGATTAGATAGAATAAGAAATGAACACATTAGAAACAAAGTGGGAGTAGCACCAATAGACGAGAAAATTAGAGAAACACGATTAAGATGGTTTGGACATGTTTATAGGAGACCTTTAGATTCACCCGTGCGGCGTTTAGAAGGTAGAGAATCACTCACACAAATCAAAAGAGGGAGAGGTAGGCTAAAAGACTTGGAAAGAAAAGCTATTAAACATGACATGTTATACCTAAATAAACGAAAATATGGCTTATGATCGTAAACGATGGCGCGATATGATCCGTCATGGTAGGCCCCACGTGAGTGGGATTAAGGCTCGGTTTGTTGTTGTTGTTAAACATGTTCGAAACAACCTTGAAACGACAAAAAAATCGAAAATTTGGCCGGAGTGTAAAATTGTTCAAAAAAGCGTGGGAGCATAAAACTATCCACAAAATACCCAAAAACGTAAAAAACTATTATTTTCTCCTAATGTGTGGCAATAGCGTCCTCAACCCCTATTTTTTTCACAAGCCCAAACTGATTAATTTTACTTTCGGTCCAAACAATATTTTTGTTCTATGCCATAGACGTGTCAACGATTTGAACGCCGCCCGATTTTTGCCCAAAGGGTGGAAGGAATCTACCCAACCGTCTTATAGACGGTTTGATTCTTGCCTGTTCGATTCGAACCACCAGGTTCGGCTTAACCGCCGCCCGCCCGTTTTTTAGCGGTTTTTCCTTTTTTTTTGAATTTTTGATTTTTTGAGTTTTTAATATTAATAATTTAACATAATTGATAAATTAACACAATTGATGAAGGAAATGAAATTGAGTAACACAAAAATTAATATTATTGATTTAAAAGTAAATTACAACTTACAATTTACAAAATGAAAAATTCTAAGATATTACAATTCCAAAGTACAATTTAAAAATAAAATTACAAGTTAATACAATTTCGTATAAAAATTAAATTACAAAAGACAAACCACAAAGAAAGGAAAAAAAAAAAATTGTGATCGTTGGTAATTTACAATTCAAATTCTATTTTTAAAATTAAAAAAATTGAAAATCTGCGGTTTGAACCACCGATTTTCGGTTCCAAAAAACACGAACCGTAACCTAACCTTAGAAATTAGGTTCACGGTTCCTGTTGAACTCAACCGAATCAAATCGGTTTTGAACCGTTGACCACTTTTTCAAACCGTCGATTTGTCGGTTCGAACCTTTGAACACGTCTATATGCCAAGCCCAAAAAAGAAAAGGAAGATATAATTCGTGTGGTCGTTTTCTTGCAAAAAGTAGTCATAACAAATTCCGATACGTCAAAGTATAATAAAGTCGAAGAAGAATATCACGAATCAGGAAACAAACATGGAAAGCTTAAAAAATGGCTTTTGGTATTGTTACCTTATTGAGCCACTCAAAGTTTCAAACCCAGCCCACGATTTCATAATCCATAATCAAATCCCACCTCCATTTATGCTCCCAAACCAAACACTACATACATACCCGCACACAGTGAGAGGCTTTGACTGCTAAAGAAAAGGGGCTAAAAGGCAGAGAAAATGGATCCACCAGAGGTTCAATCCGTTCAGAATTCGACCACCAACAATCCTCCACTGGATGATGAACAAGATAAAGTTGTTAATGAATGGTAAAATCATTCTTTCATTGCTTTTTCCATTTTAGGGCTTTTTAATTTTGTGCGTTTTTTTCCCAAAGGGAATGAGAATTTGAATGTAGTGTAACTTGAGGTTTTCTGATGAAGGTATTTTGGTTTTGAATGATGCAGTTGCTCTTGCTTCTATGACTGTATGGATAGCTGCTTTGACTACCTGTTCTGTGACCTCTGTTAGTTTTAATTCCTACTGTTCAGAGATCAATTTTTGACTTGGAATTTGTATCCATATTGTTGTTCTTTTGGTTTTCCTTTGTGCTGAAGATTTTTCTTTAATGAGAAAGGAATATTGTTGGTTCTTATTCTTCTGATCTATATTTGTGATTCTTTTTGTTTCTGTACATTAGAAAAAGTGATTATGTTCGATAATTCTAAATTAGATGAACTTCTGTCTTTTCATTTGATCTTGATTGAATGAAAGAACAATTCTCTATTTCTTGCTGCAATTATAGAGGTCCACAAGTAAATTGACAGCTTTTACTATGAGACTTTTTAATGAGAGTATTTGTGGTTTGGTATTATAACAATTCTGTATCACATAATTTACTTATTTTCTCATATCATTTGAGTTGTGTTTTAACACTAGAAAATGTCAATTTGACTAACGAAAATGTATTGCTACGTTTCTTCAAGAATAGAATTATAGAAAGCAAGATGTTAAAGAACTTTTTGATTAAATGGCTTCTCATGTATTAGTTTTTGTATCTATGTGTTCACTAAATCTACCGCTATAATCAACTTTGATTCAGTGAAAGAAATGTTAAATTATCCATTACTTATGGTATAATTCTGTAATTTCGTTATGTGTTATGGCATCGAACAATTACTACACAATATAAATACGATGAAATTGCCAAATGGTACCTACAACATTAATTTGATCTACCTTCCCCCCTGCCTGAAAAAGAAAAGATGAAAATCATTACTTTTGATCCTAAACATCTAAAAGGGTTTACATTTTGTGAGAAAACCATAAAAATTGAACCATGTTCTCTCTAATGGAAACATGGACTAAAACACAGACAAATTTTAAGAGTTGGCGAGGCTCAAAAATGTGCTCTGGATGCATAGGATTCAAAGAAGAATCCAATGTAAGTTGAAAGTTCAATCATGTAATGGAGACATGGAGACAAAAAACTAGACTTTATTTTGGGATTAGCCTCAGTTTATTCGCCTGAGATACAATAGTTAGTCGATAACAAGTGTTCTTTCTGTTACATCTGTTTGTCTTAGCTTTCGTTCCTCTGAAAGCAGCTTTGCGAAGCGAATAAGAGCCTCTTCATTTGTGCCCTCTCCTTCAACTTCCTCAAACTGTCCTGTCTCTAGATTCACTCTCGACATCGGCTTCTTTATCCGTTGTTTCGCAACCTCCACAAGTGCTTGCAGATTCTCTAGAGTTGCAATGTCTAGAGAAGACTCGTCCCCACATAACGTGTCATCCTATGGAAAAATATACAAATATTTAGAATTTTAGTTATATTGTGCACATGCTCATAACAATTTTTGTTAGGGATAATTACAAAAAAAAAGCTATCTCTGAGGTTTGGGTTAATTACATAAAATCCAGAGATCTTTCAAAATTACGAAAAAAACCTCAGGTTTGATTATGTCTTAAATTTAGGGGTAACTGTAATATTTATATTTTATAAATGTCAGGGTTTTTTTTTGAAATGTTTATTGCTTATGAAGGGCATGGTATCAAACCTCAAGGGTGTTTTTGCAATTTTCAAAAATCTCTGGGTTTTTCTTTTTGCTTTTTGGTAATTAGCTCGAACCTCATGTGATTTTTTGTAATTATCCCTTTTTTTTAATCTGTTAGTTCTGAAATTCTACTTTACTCAATGTTTATATGACCTGGATGCGGAGGTAATTTTTCTTGGTATGAAGGGATTGAAAGAAGGTAGAAACGTGTATATCGACCATATCGGAGCTTGCATCACCAAAAACATCCAACAAAGGCGTGTCACCTTTCTTGTACACCCATCCAAACAGGCCCCATTTTGCGGCTGCCTCTGCATTGTACTTCTCGTCTTGCTTGGCTATGCCAGTGCCCAGAGACAAGACCAACATTTTGTTGCCGTCTAGTGGTTCCATCGGTACATATTCTGAGTCTCCAGCCAAGATTCCAGAGGAAATGTGGGATATCGCTATTAGAGTCTGTGGAATTCAATCAACTTCAAATGAGTTTCAAAGCTTGGCCTGTTAAACAACAGGATTTGAAAATGTAAAAAGTTTGTGAAGGTGAAGGATCTTTAAACTTAAGTAAATTACATTAACTATCCCTGAAGCTCAGTCTAATTACAAAAAAGTCTAGTTATGTTTTAAAATTACAAATACTCCATAAGGTATTACATTTGGTTTGTATGCACTTAAAAAATACCCATCCCTTGAGGGTGTACGTTGCAAAATAAAAACAAATGTCATTTGGGAATTTGTAATTTTGATAATAGTTGGATTTTTTTATGATTAGACTAAACCTCATTTTTTTGTAATCAACCCTTTGAACTTTGGGATAATTACAAAAACTACCCGTAAGGTTTGGGTTAATTACAAAAAGACCAGAGACGTTTTGAAATTACAAAAACCACTTGAGATTTGATTCTGTGTTAAATCTAAGGGAATGATTGCAGTATTTTTACAAATATAAAGGTGGTGTTTGAAATGTTTTTGCTTATGGAGGGAGTAAAGTGTAATACAAATCTAACCTCACGGGGTTTTTAGTAATTTACAAAAACCTGTGGATTCTTTTGTAATTATCCCTCAAACTTTTATAGTCAGAAACCTACAGGATTGTTGGCTGCAACCCCTCCATCGATGAGATCATATGTGGTTATATTTCCTTGTTCGTCCTCGGTTTCAAAATAGTGTGCTGGGAGAAAGGTGGGCGCAGCAGAGGTGCCTATGCAAATATCAGACAGTTTTGCATTTCTGTAAGTGGTTTCCTTTGCCTGCCAAAAATAGAAGACTAATATCAATTTCCATCCATGGGTAGAAAATTGCAACTGGATTTGTTTAAAGATTTTTTCGTTTTTGGTTGGCTACAAAAGATGCATACGTCTTTAGTGGTGAAGATAACCGGTTGAAGGTGCTTGATATCGAAGGCTGGAATCACCAAATTCGTTAAGGTATCCTTTATTGTTAGATCGCTTAGTAGTTCCCTTAGCAATGTTCTCAGGTACTTCCCATTATATTTGGGGCCGAATAAATTTTTAAGCGTCTTCAGTAAGTTATGTCGGCTTTGATCACACAGAATATCTGGTTAGTGACTTGTTGACACAGTGAAATGTAGAAGTATATATAGCAATTAGAAAAATCGGACTTGATCTGACCAGACTTAACTCATCACGTAGCAAGTACATGAACAGTTTACTTGTGATTGGAGTTTTGAGTTAATGGCATATGATAAAAGTAAATTTACACGTATGGTGAATGTTTAAATCTAGCCAGACTTGGTTTGGAATACTCGTGTGTGATAAAATTAACAGGTGAAAGCATTTACTCTAAAGAACTCAGGATGAAAGCATTTAATTAAAGAATTCTACACTAAGGTGAGTGTTTATTGGCGAAAAACGGAAGTGATTTAGGGAGTGTTTGCAAAAACTTCTACTTTTAGGAAGAAGTGATTTATTATAACAAGGTAAAAGTAGTTGAGAATCAGAAGCTAGCAGTGTTTGTAAATAGAATCAGAAGTTAAGAGTGTTTAGTGAAAGAGCTGTAAAAGTGCTTACTTGTTTGTAAAAGCAAGTTGGCATTTGCAAACAGTAAAAAGTGATTTTTTTCATCCAAAAGCTGGGAAACACTTTTTTTTAGTGATTGCAAACACGCCCTATTGCAGCAGGAGCGAAAAACAGTTGAAACTTGAAAATGAGAAGTTTGTAGTATTTGCAAATATAAGCTAAAAGTAGTGTTTGGCGAATATGTTGTAAAAATGCTTTATATTTGTGTAAAACTCAAACCAGAAGTAGAATCAAAAATCTAAAACACATAAGTTGACATTTGAAAATACTAAAAACTACTTTATTTTCAGCCAAAACCTGACAATCACTTTTTTGTTTTATTGATTGCAAACACTCCCTAACGGTTCTAAAACCAGGCGTTTTGATCTGTCAATTCTGCTATTCATGACTGTTTGGTGACATTATTCTTGCCAAAGCCATCTCTATATATGATATTAATTTTCTTGAAATGCTATACTAACTTGCAACCAGGAAACAGGCTCGGGCAATGCTCCAAATAGAAGTCGACAATTTCCTTGGCAGCATACAACGGTCGATCTTCCTGGTTAGGCGCAGTGATCATTGTGGCTAACAAACCTCCTGTACTAGTTCCAGCAACTATGTCGAAATAATCTGCAAGTCTTGAATTTGGTCCATCCAGTTCCTGTAAAAAGACACATTTATAATCTGACCATAAAACATTCTCTTACATAGTTATTATAGTAATTGTAACAAAATTTTCAGTTCCCATATTGAAGAAAAAAACCTGGAGCTTAGATTCAAGAAACGCGAGAATTGTTGCCGGGATTATGCCTCTGACGCCGCCTCCATCGATGCTCAGCACAGTTACAAGACTTCCTTTTTTCGGATCAGGGGCCATATCTGTTTTCTGAAGGTACAAATTCCCTTGTCTTAATAAAATAATCAAGTTTTAGTGTTACTACAATTTTATATTTCAAATTTTTATTTTGTATAATATTGAAGGGCTCTTGTTTCCTTATAATAATGATCATTTTTTGTTTGCAAGCTCTTGTTTAAATGCAGTTATATTCTTTCCTTGAATATGAGGTGAATGTTATGAGGATTTGCATCATCTGATTTATTTGATGCAAAACAAATAGTAATATTTGTCTTGCTTTTGGGGTTTAGTGGCTGAGTACTTTGCAAGAATTCTCTTTTTTTTTTATTCACTTCTCGAAGCTAAGCATTTTGATTTCTATGTAAAATGTGAAACATAATCCATATTAAAAAAAGGGTTAGGAAAACTTGAAAAAAAATGTGTTTGGATGATTTTGTTGGAAAATAATAATGTGATATTTTATTCGCATGTGTTTTTTTTTTTTTTGAGGGAATATTCGCATGTGTTGTTAGTATTGTTTTTCATGGGAGACATTTTTAACTGTCAATATATTGTGGATGTTGTTTTGTTAGTTAATTTTATTTTTGTTTGAGTACACAATCTGGTAGGGGAAAGGGATGTGAATCAAACACTGGACATCTGGTCTATGTTTGAGAGTTTTAACCACGACCACTATCCGATTCTCATTTTGTTATAGCTTGTTGGGTTATAGTAATTGTTAAAATCATTTAATTAAAACAATAACTAATCTGCATTTTGAGAAATAAAAAACTTACTTCAAGGGGGTTGGGGTATTATTGTATTTTGCCCTAAATTATTTTACAAATGATTCTACAAGCTCCAAAGTAAGATGTTAAAAGTTTATAAGCTATTTAAAAAACAAAAATGGGATTCTAATTTCTTTTAAATAAAAACTTTCTTTATTTTTGACAATTTTAGTTACAAAATTGATGTTACTAGCATTTTTTAAGTTCTAAAAACATCATATAAGATATGAGTTTATAACATATTTTAAATAAGTTCAACCAAATTGATTAATTTGGCATGGGCTACAAAAGCTCCTAGTAGTTTGCCAGATAATTTAATAAGTGAGCATTTTCCGACCACCAAGCAAAACTGATGGTTTCTTGATTGATTTAACTATTTTAAATAACTAGGATACAAAACTTACAAATCTCTTAATAATTTTGGATTAAAAAGAATTTTTCTCATACCTTCTTATTGGATAAATTCACTATAAGTTGGGAGTTCACGGATACCACCTATTTCATTGTATGATATTGTCTACTTTGTGCTAAATACCTTTATGTTTTTGTTTTTGGACTTCCATCCCAAACGCCTCATGCCTATGGAGATATTGTACATTTTATAAACAATGACATTTTCTATGTCTAGTTGATGTGGGACTTTGTTCGTACATCCTAACAATCCTCTCCCTGAATAAAAGGACCATCGGGCCTCCCCTCAAACGATTATCCAGTCCATCTTCTTCACCCCTCTTCACCGGGTCAGAAGCGTACGCCTAACGTGAAGCCCACTTGGAAGATCATGCTCCATCGAGTTAGACTACTCATGCACCGATTATCGCTATCTCCATCATACCGTCTTTGTTCTACACTGGAAAATTTTTAACCATATGATACCACTTGTTGGGAGCACCACCTATCTTCTCATTTGCATGATATTGTCCACTTTAGGCCAAAAACCGTATCAGTTTTATTTTTGGACTTCCATCCAAAAGGCCTCATACCATTGAAGATAATATTCATCTTATAAAGCTACGATCTTTTTATGTCTAGCCGATGTGGGACTTTGTTCGGATATCCTAACACTACATGGTTGGTCGTGCTACTCAAAAAGCAACACAAAAGAGCACGTCTTAATTTTTTGGGGGGATTCTAAAGATATTGATTTTTGTTTCACTTCAATTTCTCGACATAGTATTTATTTTATTTAAAAAAAGCACAATTGGATAAAAGTGTTGGTTGCTCCTAAAATGCTCCGCTCTCGTGAACCTGCTTTCCGATCGAACTCCGCTGTGAACCTGCACAAAAAAGGGGGCCCGAAGGGGTGCTCCAGCGTGTCCTCTCTGATGCTTAAGTCAGAAAAGTGTTGGACAAGAAAGAGACAAAAATATAAAAGATATGATAGAAGTGTAATTAGGTTAAGAATGAACCTGGACTTGAGCTTTTATAGTTTAGCCCCGATTAGGGTTTCCGTAAAACCCGAATTTTGTTACTATTTGGTAAAAGAATCATCATTAAGATAGGATCGGATCTTCAAAACCCTAATTTTACCTTCTAAGAACCTCAGGTCAGTTGTTCGATTACTTTCCTGCCAAATCCCTTCTTGAATTGTTAACACGTCGGATAATTGGGGGGACTTACCATCATAACCAGACCATTGACATTTGCCTATATGCACAAAGTTCAGCAAGTCAACCCTATCTTTTACTTACGGAATCTTCATCCAGCTTGGCTTCCTAAGCAAAGCTCAGCAGTTCTCCCATAAGAGCAAGGGCCACAGTCCAACCCAACAAGCAAAGATTACATTTCATCCTTAATAAACAGAGGCCATCAACATGACCCAACAACGATCCCCATTCTTTAATACGAGAGCCCTTTAGCTCAGCCCATTCCATATTAAGCTTCCTCAAGAACTCATCAGTTCAGATCAATGACTCTCATCAGTTTGGCCCATAGTTAAGGCCCATTAGGTCGGCCCAATAATAAAAGCCCAGACCGGCCCATCCACACTATCACTCATCAAGTGCTAATCAAGAATGGTTCACAATTGCTCTTGCCATGTGTGGAATGCGTAAACGCGTTGCTCATTTGGCCGTTTATACAATTCATATTAATAAATGGCAAAGATTCTTACTTAAAATCGGATCAACCGCAAAATACTTCACGTAATTAACAATCTCATAGAAAATTCAAATGCTATAACACTATAATATGATAGTTGACAATAATAGGTTAAATTATTTTATAATTATTCACTAATAATAATTTTATTTTTAAAGGAATTAATTAGTGATAATAATTGAGTTGAAACAACATTTTGGGACCATATGGTAACTGGGTCTGTGTACTCTTATACAAAATAGACACAGCATTCATGGGAGTCAATTTATTAATTTTACAATTATTAAGGTTAGTTATAAAAGGTTTTAAGTTTCATCTGTGTCTGTTTTTGCTCCGTTTTTCATTTTTTTCAAGAATATTTTATGTTACACTTTTTTTATTATAGACTCAATGTATTTTTATTAAAAAAATTATTGTCAAACCTACTTATACTTTGCTTATTCTCATGCATGATGTATCTAAACATAAAGTTGGAAGTCTCCTACTACATAGGCTACTATCTACAATACAAGTTATTATGAGTGTTGTGGTTGTCCCCGAGAAAACCCTCAAACATTTGCAAAAATTGCAAATATTGTGTACATTTAAAAATAGTTTATCGGATTTTTGACTTCTTCTCCAAATAAAAATGTTTGTTTAGCTGTATTTTTCAAAAATATGTTTTTAGTCATTTTTGAGTTTAAATATTTTTTTTTTGTTTTATTTCTGGGGATCTGTACATAACTTAATACCAAGACACATGACTCGGTATCGAGTTATATACCGCATTAATATTTTGAAAAATAGCCAAGTACTTTAGTAGAGAATATACAAATAGGATGAATGTCTATTTTTTTTTAGTTAAAATGGCTAAAAAATATGTTTTTGAAAAAATGATTATATTTCATTTTTCATACATAAGTTGTCAATTTCTTTTTATGATTAATGGGAGTCAACAGATAGGAGCTAAGTTCTCAATTTGGCCTATAACCACTTTAAAAATGGTGAGAAAGGGGTACTTTTATGTGGAATTAAAGGCCCCAATCAATAAGTTTTCGGATGAGATCTTTTATTCCAAGATGGTGTTTTATCTTCTATTTTATCGTACGGATGATTGCCACGTGTATAGAATTTGCCATATTAATTTTGGAGCATAAATCAAGCCTAAATTGTGGGGTTTTAATATATAACTTCTATACATGTAAGAATCATCCGGGTGAAATAAGAGATGAAATATCATCCCAAAATAGAAGATCTCATGTGGTTATTGGAGGCATGTAAAAGAGGGTTTTCATCTAGTGGAGCATGCTATATGAACCATACAACCTATTTAGGTTCAAAATTTTGGGCTAAATAAGTGAGTCTCTTTAACTGATTTTGTTGTATCTCTAATAATTGTGTCATATAACATCATTGCACTTATTAAATGCATATTTAAATTCACAAATAATATCTTCAAATCTTTTTCGTATAGGAACACCATATTTTTTTCATTTACAACATAAATTCTTTATATTGGAATATAAATCTAAATATATTCCATTTTTATACAAATTAATTAATATATTTTTGAATACTATAAATACTGAAATATATATGAAAATAAACCAAACGGGCTAAACTTTCTATGAATTTTCATTTTGACTTTCTACTTGGACCCAGCCAGGGGGTCCATCAGTTTGACTTTAAATTGGAACACAAATAATCATTCAACATCATTGCCATTCTAGTATTTGGTCTGAAATCGACAAGGAAAATAAGACAGATTAGCCTACAAAGAATCTTAATTCTATGTTGAGAAATGGACTATTTAAGGATCTTTCTTTCTTTATACAGAAAAACAATCAAGTATGTAATATTCAATAAATTAACATATCCAAAAAAATTAAACACAATAAATATTTTTACTCATTATTATAATTATTTGAGATTTATATTTAGAATTACGAAGGAAAGAATAAAAGAATTTAGTTGCGTGATTTCATTGTGCTATGAACACTGTTCTAAAAATCCCCGTCTAGTCCTGATTAATCCCTGCCTAGGCGTTAGACTCCCATTGTCCGCCTACGTTTTTCTTCCGATTAGGCCTCCCCAAACCCGAAGGCTTCGCCTAGATTCTAGGCCTCGTCTCACGCCGACTAGCTGCTAATGTTTTTTTAGAACAGTGGTTATGAATGTAAAATTGGGAAACACAGGAATTAACCACAGATGCGGATATGCGATTCTGAAGAACGTGTCAAAAAAGTCTGATCACTTTTTTTTTTTTTTTTTTTGTTAATTTTGATAAAGAATCATTGTAATAAATTCATTAAATAAACTTAATGAACTGATACATATTAGATAAATTTTAAGTGAAAAACCTAAAATATTACAATTAATAGTTATATACTGCTGAATTTTCTGACATATGTATATTCATTTTCAATATATACAAACGATCAAGTGTTCCCTATATTCTCAACCTTCTAGAAAAATATTTAATTTATATAATGAAATAATTAATTACTATAAACTTCTATACAACCGCGTTATGATATACATCTAAAATGAGAAGAAACTAATGTTATATTATTAACACGGTTGTTATAACTAAGCAAAATGGAACATTTAGCCAATTTAATTCGACAGGTGAAATTACAAGCCTTGTTTTTCAGTAAAGAAAAGTCAAGTTTACGACATAAAAATCGTAACAATTAAAATACATGTGTTTTCCGTTCTAAGGAAATAAAAATGTTACTTATTTATATATCCTTGTTTATATGCGATAAATAATAATAATAATAATAATAATAATAATAATAATAATAATAATAATAATAATAATAATAATAATAATAGTTAGACTTAGAAGCCCTTTCTCAATTTAATATACTAAAACACAATGAAACATTATAAAAATTAAAAGTTCGAATTGAGTGGGGGTTGAGGTGCCTTATAATGAAAGGAAAAGTGAAATTGAGGAAAGGGTTCAACTTTCAACATAGAATTGATTAGGTTTGCCACTTTCAAGTAGTTATTCCAATTTACAAACATATTCATCACAATTTAGATAAATCTTAAAATACTTGGTTCATGATACTCAAGGAAAAAAGAAAAGGAAAGAAAAAAAAGAAAACTTGGTTGAGGGGTATTCCCCTGTCAAATCTGGCCAAAAAGTATCACAAAAACTTGTATCATATGAGACGAACTTCATGGATATAATATATGAGACAAACCCTATATTTAAATAAATTTACCAACTCAAACCCATGAAAAGAATACATAATTTTGTGTATTTTAAGATTCATCCGATGAAATTAGATCCACGAGACGATTGAAACGTAAGACTTACTCAAAAAGTATTATGTCACTATTTATTTGTCACCTTTTTTTTGCCATTGTCTGGTCCAACCGTCCAAGATGATGTTTTTTTCTTACTTCTTTGGTTTTTCTCGTAATTATTTTCTAATTCATTTTTCTTTCTAATTTTGGTTAATTGTTAGTATGGTTGTCGACCAAACAATACACATGTTTTGGTGTTAACCTGTTCTTAGTAGTTTTATTTCTTACGTTTAATATATTGTTGCCAACTTTTTTCCCCTCAATTTTAATTGAAATGGGTGGTTATATATGGATTTCAGTGTTCGTTTCAAATACAAATTTGAAAAAAAAAAAAAAACAAACTAGTTCATAACTAATTAAATCGATTGAATTGATCAAATTAGGCATTATGGGAATTCTTGTGATCTGATATAAATTGTCTTAATATGAGGAATCAAGACTTGGAAACAAAGTTGATAGGGATTGATAAGCGAACCTCTATGCATTTAGTGCTTTTAATCTTATTAATTAGCACACGAAGAAAATAAAGTTGAGATTTGAAGGATTTATAGTTTCAAAACTATAAAGTCCTCAACTCAAACTCAGTAAACAAAGGTGAATATTTGCCTTTAACTAATTATCCATTGATATTATATTGTAATATAAATTATGTGAATTATGTGAATTTTACCTTGATCCAGAAGGTACTACTCTATTCCTACGATATTTAAGGTAGTAAAGATCAATAAGATTGCTATGAAAAGATAAAATGCAAGTTAAAATTACTCGCTAGCACATACATCTTATGATAGCAATAAGGATTAAACTAGGCCGAGCTAGTCAACCACAAAAATGCCGAATTGTTTCCTCTCCTCAAGATGAATGATCATGACTGAACGTCAATAATGAGAACTAAATTGGACCAATTTGTGGTCAAGATGTGTGAGGTCGAGCTCGAGATATTTATTGGGCCAACCTATTAGATTCAAGTGGATAAAAGTTAGATGTGTCTTGAGCTCTATATAAGCTCAACCAACTCGAAATGTCATAAACATAAAGCCCTAATTCTAGCCTGGGCCCTAGGAGGATAATGGTTGACTTGGCAATTTTGTTCTAAAACCCTAGATTCCCCCTAAATAATCCGAATTTTCAGAAACTATAATTCTAAGAACCTATAAATAGTCCATTAAAAGGTATGTTCAGGTCATATTAATAATTGCTACACTTACATTATTTTCTCGTTAGGGTTTAAGGGATTTATGTAATTTTTATATAATTTTTGTATAATTACGTAAGAACAATCTTTGAAATGTAACATAATTTGGATGAGGAGAGAAGAGAGAGAATTTGAGTAGAGAGAGAGATTACTGTTCATATCTGCTTTCTTTCATTCGTAAAACCCTTACTTAAACCCTTTGTATGGGCCAAGTAATATCCGGGCCTTAACCCAATAACAAAACATAAACATAATATCTATAAGTAATTAACTAAACCAACCGCCCACTAACCAATACGGCCCAATTGGTGTTTAATTGAAATATATAAAAAGAACATAATAAGTTGAATCCCTTTTCATCTATTATTTTCCCACGATGAACCCTAATCCCTTGTTCCAACAAAGATTTTCCTCTCCATCTTCCCGATCCATCCACAATCTCCTTCCTTTTCCTCATTCACTTCACTTTTACACACTTTGTACTCATAACAATATCCCCTGGCGAAGACGATCCTTGTCCCCAAGGATCAAAAGATGGAAACTTTCGCCGATGAATTTAGTGTCCTCCCAAGTAGCTGGGCTACGGCCCGCGTTAACCAACACCGCACAAGGATCTCGAGAGATTTCTTCCCCTTTTCTACGGATTACGCGGCTATCTAGAACCCCAAAAGGTTCAATCTTGAAATGTCCATCAAAGATCGATTAATGGAAGATCTCGGGTTGGGGGCGACATCCGAATGGATATTCTTGAGAGGAGAGACATGGAACACCTGGATGAATACGATATCCCTCTAGTAAGTAAAGCTTGTATGCTACATTTCCTATTTTCGCAAAATCGTGAAAGGGCCAAAGTACCGTGATGATAACTTCAAATTCTTCCGGAGGTGAACTCGGGTTCTGTCAGGAAGGTTGAAGTTTGAGAAAACCTGGTCCCCTACTTCAAATATTCGTTCACTCCTATGCTTATTTGCAAAAAATCTCATGCGTTCTGAGCTACTCTCGATTCTCTTTCGGGACGCATCATCTTCCTCGTTCGACAACCAAATACCTAGCCTCAGAGTTGGAAGTATCCAAATAAGGCCCAATCGACAAAGAACGGGGAGAATACCCATATAGAGCATGAAAAGGAGTGGTCTTGAGACTGGTATGATAATTTGTATTGTACCAGTACTCAGCCAAAGACAACCATTTAAACCACTGTCTAGGGTTAGAGCTCACCATACACCTCAGGTAGTTCTCTAGGCACTGATTTAAACGCTCAGTTTGGCCATCCGACTGTGGATGGTATGCTGATGACATATCCAAACTAACCCCCATAAGTTTGAAGAGCTCCTTCCAAAAGGAGCTAGTGAAAACTTTATCTCGGTCAGTGACAATACTAACTGGTAGACCATGAAGTTTATAAATAGTATCCAAGAAAACCTTAGCTACAACGGAGCGGTGAAAGGATGAGATAGAAATTTTCTAGGTGTACATACTTAGTGAACTGTCTACCACCATTAAGATGACATTCTTCCCATGTGAGTTAGGTAACCCCTCTATGAAATCCATCGAAATATGGGACCAAGCTTGGTCTGGTATTGGTAGGGGTTGTAATAACCCTCGATAAGCTGAATTATCTGGCTTATTCATCTTGCATACATCACAACCCTGTACCAATTTTATAACATCTGACTTCATCTTAGGCCAATAAAATACATTCTTCAGTCTCATATAAGTCCCATTTATCCCAGAATGGCCTCCATAAGATGAATTATGCATAGTGGCAAGTATAAGTTGCACAGTGTCTCATCTGCACCAATTCCCGGTCTTCCCTTATATCTAACTGACCCTTTATCAACCACAAAATCGGATAGGTGCTAGGATCCAAAATGTTACTTGTAATGATCTTAGTGAAGAAAGTATCCTTCTCATAGCTTAAGGCTACCTTCTCCCGTTAGGTGTGATCGATGATATGGCAAAGACAATGGTTGTCCTCAATTCCCCTTCTCCGGACAAAGCATCGATTGCCCATTTTTGATTCCTTTTTTGTAGTGTATTTCATAATCCAACCCTACCCGTTTGGTTATCCACTTACATTTGCATGGGTGTCATAACCTTCCGATCCAACAAGTATTTTAAAGGCTTTGATCGATCGCCTCCCTTATGATGAATTTGTGACCACCCGCAAATAGTGTCTCCATTTTTGGATAGCCATTAGAATCGCTAGGAACTCCTCTCTCATAAATTGAGAGTGCACGATTTCTTGGGCATAGCAATTTGCTCATGTATGCCAAGGGTTTCCCTTCTTTGCATTAAGACGCCCCACACCCGCCCCACTTGCATCCGTCTCTAGAACAAAGGCTTGGTGAAATCTGGAAGTGCTGAAAACAGTCACGATAACCATGGCACGGCCTCTTCAAATCATTAAATGTTTGCTTTGCTTGAGTTCCAAATTTGAATTTTTCCTTCCTTAGTAAATTGGTAAGAGGTTTGCTAAAGACCCCATATCCTCTTACAAATTTTTCTCAGTAATAACCTGTTAGACCCGAAAATCCCCCGAGTTGTTTCAGATATGGTGGGGTGAGGCCATTGAACCATGCTTGCTATCTTCTTACGGGGTCGGTAGAAACCCCCTTTTGGGATATTATATGCCCTAAATATTCAATCTCAACCTGCCAAGTGACACTTGGACTCTTTGGCATATAACGATTCATTCTGAGAACAATTAAAACCTTTTCAAGGTGGAACAAGTGATCTTCCCAACTTTTTTCAGAGACCAATATATCATCAAAGAACACCAAAACAAACTTCCTCAAATAAGGTCTAAATACTTGGTTCATGAGTGATTGAAAGGTAGCCGGGGCATTGCATAGCCCAAAAGGCATTACCAAAAACTCATAGTGCCCATTATGGGTATTGAAAGTCATAAAATCTGTGGATCGGGTTTCATAAGGATTTGAAAGTAACCTGATCTCGAGATCTATCTTTGAAAAATATTTTGTCCCAAAAGTTCATCTAACAACTCATCAATCACTGGTATGGGATAATCATGCTTGATAGTAAGATCATTCAAGTATCATAGTCTACACACATCCTCCAAGTAGAATCCTTCTTTTTCACTAAAATAATCGGAGATGCAAAGGAGCTTTGATATGTTGTATGACCCCGAGAATCCAAAAGAACTCCTTAACAATTCTCTCTATTTCATCCTTGTGCTTGTATGAAGTTCTATAGGGAAACTGATGTTTTGGTACACTTCCAGGTTTGAGCAAGATCTGATGCTCTATCCCTCTGCTAGGAGGTAATCCTTTGGGTTCAACAAATACATCCTTGAACTTAATAAGCGAGGTCTGTAAAGGCGGATTTATTTTCTCAAGCAAGACTATCCATTGTCGAAAAATAAATCTCCTCAATCTGTCCTTAGCCTCCAAATGGACCATCTTAAATAAAGAAGGTCCTGAAATAAACTGCGCTCGGCCATTGAGGTAAGTGCAAATCTTGATCTTCTTTCCCAAGACAAATGACAATAAAAGTCATCCTGTCATAGTCTAATTCAATAGGTGTACAAGATTTTAACCAATCACCCCCAAAAATTAGGTCACATCCTCATTCGCAATATCCTCGGTGGATAAGTGAATGAATGACCTGCATACTCCACTTAAACCCTTTAGCCTTATGAGCACTAATCATCCTTTGCCCATTGGCTACTTTGACCAAAAGTGGTTTGACTGGCTCAAGTTTCCACCCCAACTTTTGGGCTGTAGATTCCTGTAAGAAACTCAATGTGCTCCCAGAGTCTATAAGAATATGCAGTTTGTGCCCATCACAGTCCCCAACAAGCCTCATGGTAGTCAGGCCATCTTCTCCTGAGATAGCATTAAGGGACATCTGTATCTCTTCCATCTGCTCCAACTCTTTTTCCTTGTCTTCCACCCCTTCATTAGCTGAATGTAGGTAATCCAACTCCTCTTCTTCTGTCATGATCATATATGTAGACCTCTGTTTACATCTATGACCAAAAGTGAATTGCTCATCACAGTTGTAACACAACCCTTTTTCCCTCCTAGCAGCCATTTCTGCAGCAGAAAGAAGCTTAATGGGCTGCTTACTAGGAACAGACATGTTAGTTTTAGGTGGTTGCCATGGGGATGTATCAATCCTCTTGCTGGGAGAATAACTACTGGTAACTGGTCTTGCTGGGCCCTTTAATTTTTTGCTAAGAGCTTCTATAGTACACAACTGCTTTCTTCCTAATTCAATTGTTTGTTGCAGGGTAGAAGGCTCAAACATGTTAATGAAGGCTTGGGACTCCTCACTCAAGCCACTGATGAAACTAGCAATGAAGTATTCCTCTGAGTAATCACCACCATTCAACATGAGCATACAAGCCCTCAACTCCTCAAATCTTTCCACATAATCAGAGTAAGAACCACTGTGCCTCAATTTGTTAAACTCTCCAATAATTTTAGTTTCCCTCAACTCTTCAAATCTTGAAGATACCACCTCTAAAAATTGAGCCCAGGTTAGATCTAGCTGCTTAGTATTAAAATTCTGGAACCATAAAGCTGCTTTTCCTTTGAAGTGCATAGATGCCAAAATAACCTTCTGATCATCAGGGATATTGGGTATAAGCTTAAAATACCCATTGCATTTTAATATCCAGGCTCGAGGGTGAGTGCCATCGAATTTTGGAAAATCAATTTTAGGTAGGGGGCTGATTATATTACCACCTGAGTGTTCTATCTGCATTCTAGGCTTAGGTGATTGTTGAAACCTGGAATATGGCCTGTCATTTGTGGATCCTGGATATGGCACTCCCAAGATAGATTCCTCATCTGGCAACACCTTCTCCTTACCCATGTTGAGTAGTTGTAGTTGAATCGCAGCTAAGGTGTTGGTCAGATGCTCATACTTCCCATTAAGACACGATAATTGCTCTGAACCTCGCAATAATAATTCCATAATTTGTTCTTGAAGTTTTAATTACCGCCTCTCGTTTTAGAGCTTCGCATTTGCAATATCGATCGATTTTTCTTTGTGCCTCTAGCGGATCTTTCAAACGGGTACCCTCCCGCCATGGCCAAGAATTGTAAGTCAAGCGGCAATCTAGAGAGGGGGTGAATAGATTATCTCCATCTTTTCGATTTTACCCTCTTTTTCGAACCGAAAGCTCAAAGACAATAATGAAGGTGCGGAATGTAAATAACACACGCGTCGATTTAAATAGGTTCAACCCACCTTGGGTCTAATCCTCTATCACCCCATATATTCGGGATGGATTTCAAAAAGAAAAAAGAATTTTATTAATTACCAAAATTAATACAAACTCAACTTACAACACCTTGAAGAGCACCACACTCTTCTTCAACACCACCTTTGAGATTACCACAATCTCCAACGGCACCTTGTGAAGATTACCACAATCTTCTACCTTGAAGAATACCAAATTCTTCAACACCTCGACAAGAAGATTACCACAATCTTCTTACACCTAACACCTAGATCACCAAAGTGTGTTCTTACCACAGAACACTCACAAGGATATCTTGTGTTGAATGATTACCCAAAATTCAAGATTACAACTCGATAACGAATTATACAATAGAGTGCAAGTGTAATCAAGAATAACCTAGACCTCAAGGATGTGAAAGTGATAAGCTAAGCAAAACAACAAGATTAATAACTATGAAGAACAAGTGTTTGCTTGAAGTGTATCTTGTTGTGTTGTATCTCAATTGTTGTGTTGGTTGCTCCAAAACTTCATCTATTTATAGGAGATGATTGATCAAGCATATGTTCCTCTTGGGGATTGAAAATCTACAAACAAATACAATTAAAATCAAGAATATAGCTGTTAGAAGTCAATCCCACATTTTAAGGAAAGTTTGTCTGCTTTGTCAAACGGTCGGAATTTTGTCAAAGATAGGGCAACCGGTCGCATTAAAAAATAGACGTTTGAAGAAAACCGCAAAAAAATAACACAGGCGACCGGTCAACGTGGACCTCGGCCACCGGTCGACCTCATCCCCAACCGGTCCCCTCATGGATTTTCAAAGAGCAATTGTTCTGTTTCAATTTTTGCTCCCAGTGCAGTCGGCCGCCTGGTCGACCTGGCCAATTTCAAGTCCGTCTCATTATTTGTTCCAAAATTCATCTTCGGGTATGGGTTGCCCTCTCGGCGGCGCGGTTGACCTCGAGGCAAAATGTTGTCCAATTTTTGTCGAAAAATAAAACTCAAGAAATACTCCAAAATTTTAGTAAAAACATTTTAAACCAATCGGGGTATTTAGACAACATTTAGGAACCTTGTTTTGAAGTAAAAACTTATAAACATAAAGTCATTAAAAGTGTTGTCCAATTTTATCTAAAATAAAACTTGAAGAAATACTCCGGAAAATATTAAAACCATTTTAAATCATTTAGGAGTATTTGGACAACAATTAAAAACATTGTTTTGGTGTAAAAATAAAATCATCAAAATTAAGATAAAAACATGTATCAAACAATCTCCCCCTTTTTGATGATTACAAACCAAAACAATTTTTAGAAATATTAGGAGGACAATTTTAAAAACGATTTTCCGGTAAAAACATCTAACCGTTTGGAAGCAACCAAAATTTCCAAAATACATAAGCAACCAAGTAAGGGAGTAAATATATTCAATAATAAGCACAAGCTCCCCCTATCAACAAGCACATCAAAGAGTAATGTAAAAGCAATTAACCATAAGCTAAAAGCTTAGCTTTTACATATTGTTCAAGAGCTTATAAGCTCCCCCTGTCAACAAAACATCATTAGACAAGTAAATCATCATTAGACAAGTATATAAGTCCATCAAGCAACAATTGGACTAATTATAATTCTCAACTTATGGCTTCTAAGATGCCATAGCTTATAGCTTTTATAACAAGCTTTTATTAGCTTCTTTGAGCTAATGAGCCAATTTCCTGTTTCTCCCCCTTTGGAATCATCAAAAAGAGTGTTAGGATGATAAAAACATCATACAAGTTTATCAAAGTGCGCCAACAATACGATTTATCAACCATTTAAAGAATTAAGCTTAGAATCCAAAAAAATGGGAGAGATGTATCATAAGAAATCCATAAGCTCAATTTGTTCGCCAAAAAACATGATCTCAATAAGATTTTAAGACATTTGAAAATAAGAGAATCATGTAGGTGATGAGTCTTTTATTGAAACATTTTATCGAACACTTGGCGGGCGTCAAAATTTGAAGAAAATGTATATAGCCCTTGGAAAAGAAATTTAGCCAAGTTTTTCATATCATCACCAAAGGCAATTTTCAACATATATGCAACAAATAATAGGCCTAACAAAGTAAATTCTCAAGGGTTCGACCCAATTGAGATAATTTTATCCAAATAAGAGATCAAGGCATTACGAATGCCATCAAGCAAAAATTAAAGAGCCATCAAGTAGTGCATACAAATAAGACATTACAAATGTCCCAAATTATCCATAAAAATGATCAAGGCATCAAAAATTAAGAGAAGCACTTTTACCATCAAGTACTTCATACTAACTATCAAACAATGTCAAACTAGAGTATTTTTACCATCAAATACTCAATCAATACCAAGTTCAACCAAGAGGCCATTTTCAACTTGCTATTTTAACCCTTTCAAGAAAAAACAAGCAAATCTCATTAGTGCAATTTAGAGTTTTACTAGAGTTCATAAAACTACAAAACAACATGAACAAGAGAAAATGCTAAAATAATAAAGGGGTGGGGACATCATTCCTCGTCCGAAGAGAAGCAAGTTCCGAATAAGATCTTTGATGAATTTCTTCAACTTGCCGATTGATTTTTGCATTTTGGAGGTCTTTTGCTCCAAAGCCTCATACCTAGCTTCATGAAATGTTCTTAAATCATCATACTCTGCTTGGGTGTAGCTCCTGAGACGGTTGAGCACCGGTATTACCCTCCGGATTGCTCGGTTCGCCTTCCTCCGCCAATCTCACGGTCTCGGATCATCAAAGAAGTCGTTTGGATCCGGGGAATCTTGGCCTCTTCCTCTAGCCATTTTAGTTGGTGGATGTCCATATTTTTGCGCATAGTGACCATTTGGGAGATGTTATCAATGTCAAAGTCATTTTGAAATACCTCCGAATTACACTCCGACGAAGGTAGTCCCGATTGTATAAGAAATTTACAAATCCAATTGCCCATAACAAACCTCTTATTTCCTTGAGTAATAGACTCAATTAGACATTTAATAAGAATAGCGTCAAAGTTAAGCGGTTCCTTCTAGCAATCTTATAAGTCAAAAATAGTCCATGTTGCTAGCATTTTTTCCGCTTTTCCACATATGCAATAGGCGACAATAACGGATATAATCCGGTGCTCAAGAGTCATCGCCAACAATGAATACTTTGGCCATACGCTCAAATAAGTCTTGACTTCTCTCATAGACACCCCCAACATCTCATCATTCCAAATAGCACAAGAGAAATAGTCCCAACCACCTTCTCTTACATGTAAAAGCCGATAAATTTCATTTGGAGTCCACCTAAAATGACGACCCCTTACAAACGAATTCAAAGCAAGAGACTTCCTTTGAGCATCATATTCAACCCACATATTGGCATAAAAATGAAAAATTATATCATCATCATATAAAACATAAGGATGCTCCCATAAGTACATCCACCCTTGCTCTTCAAAAAATCCTCTGATAGAAGGATATTCATTTGTAAACGAATTAAATCGACAAATCTTCGTACGAGCTATTGTTTTTGCACCCATGTTCAAATTTTCATAGTACCACTCCATAAATTTGTTGATAAAATCTAAAACATTACTAGAGCGAGGAGCTTGAGGTATAAAAGGTTTCTTACTTTTTGCCCAACGGCAATTGTTGAATGAAATTGTCCCGGAGTTCGGCAATTTGAGGATTGGAAAGTACCGGGTTTTCAATATCATCACGTTCTTGAGCTACACTCCTTTGGGTAGCTCGAATATTCCGTTGTTCGAAACTTCCTCTTGCCGATTTCTTAAAGAACCCTCTCCACCCTTTCTTCGGCTTGGAAGTGGGATTTTGACCGTAGAATTTCTTGGAGGTGCCATATATGTAAAATACTTGCAAAAAGAGGTGGATTAGCAACAAGAATCACAAAGATTGATGAAGAAATGAAGATTATAGGAAAAGGGGGTGATTTGCGGCGATAAGGGTTTTGGGAGAATTTCTTGTTCTGTTTTGAAAGTCAAGACAGACGATTTTAAACACAAAAAATTTGCACAGGCGGCCAGGTCAAGGTGGGGTGCAACCGGTCGACGTGCGGGCGGCCGATCGACCCTGCCTTGACTGGCCCCAATCGTGCAATTTTTCATTCTCAGATTTTTCAAAATTCGATTTTTCACCCCAAAAGTTTTAAAACTTTGCAAAAAGATAATTATGGACTAAATCCAACAAATATGAGTTTCAAGAAAACACATATACGAGAGAAACGAGATTTAACGAGGAGTGCCCTTTTAAAGAAAAATCACAAAGTCATTTAGTGGCACTAAAGGGGTTGAAATGAAATATTTTGAAAGACATGTGCATAAACATGACATGAACACAATATCGAGTTCTAAGAATAATACGAGTAAACATACCTCGATGGTTTAAGAATCTCTAATAGACGATAGCCAATGAATAGGAGATATATAACCTACAATTCTTTAAACAAATTTTGCACTAGATATGATAGCACAAATGTAGGCCAAGTAATAGGAGATATCACAATAAAAATGCTTATCTATAGAAATTCATAAGAGTTTAAAAACAACATGTAAGGTATCATTTTCAAAGGATTTTAAAAACACAAATATTTATTGAGGACCTTAATTTTAAAATAATGAAAACTCATTTGCAATTTAGACACAAATAATAACATGCATACTAACTAAATAAAATCCATATTTAAATGGGAGATACGGTTTACCAATTCGCCATTTCCATGGGTTGTCTTGCCCGTTGTTGATGATATCTTCCCCTTTGAGAATCATCTTGTTGATGATGGCTTCTCCAATTGTTCCATTTCCAAGCATTGTGGACTTCCCATTTTCGAAAGTATCTTTCTCTTGGAAGATCAACTTGTTGATAATGTCTTTGCCATTTCCAAGGATTTTGTTCATCCCATTTTTGATTATTTCTCTTCTTGGAAAATGACTTTGTTGAAGGTGATTTCTCCTTTGATCAAATGAAATGGTCATTTGATGTCTTTTTTGGCGGTATGAATTTTCTCCTTTGATCAAATGAAATGGTCATTTGATGTCTTTTTTGGCGGTATGAATTTTCTTGATTATTATTTAGCACGGTACCTAATATAACATTGTTTTGTGGTACCCTCAAGTGCTTGGGTCCTTTGGGATTAGCTTTGGACTTTTAGGTCTCCAATAATAATTTGAGCTATTTCTAGCCCGACAAGTATTTACCGTATGACCCTTTTTACCGCAATAGAAGCAAGTAATAATTTTTGGAGCATAATGACCAACATGCATAGGGACTTGATTTCTTTTCACATAATTTACAATACTAGGCTTATGATCAAGTCCTTTATCACAATCATGAATATCAATAATCTTGATCATTTTAACGGTACTCGAGTTGGATTTTGATAAATCCTTTTTCATACAATTAATCTCCTCAACAAGAGTACTATTTTCTTTTTTTAAGGTTTCTAACCTTGTCAAGTGTGGTGGAGTGAGCACATGATAGTGATTCATAGGAGGTAAATAAACTATCCTTATCATTTTTCAAAACATTGAATTCCTTTTTCAATTTTTGTATTTAACAAGCAAGCTTTGGAATTCATTTTGAAGATCATCAAAATCATTTTGTAAATCACTATAATCATTTTGAATAAAAATATCATAGGAAGTAGAGAGTTTAAGACATACCTCGTTTTCTTCTTGATGCCCATAAAACATTGTTCGACTACTTCATAGTTGGAAGTTGTAAAAGGCTTTTCCTTAGATTTGAACTTGTATCCCTTTGAGAAGTAGATGTTTTTGTTTGACTCCTTTCATTTGCAAATACTCCATAGATGGTTTCTAATGTTTGCCATACTTCATGTGTCGATCGAATTCCTACAATATGTTCATATTCCAAATTAGTAAGTGAACAATACAAAATATTGAGAGCTTTACCGTTTAAGGAGATGATTTTCTTCTTTTCATCATTGAGCTCTTTGAAGGCTTTGGAGGTGTATGGTGTGTCTATCATCGGAATGGATTCTCCATTTATGATAATGTTCCAAATATCGAACCCGCAACCTTGTAGATAACATTCCATTCTTTCTTTCCAAAATATAATTTTATAGGAATCAAATAGTGGTGGCTTGGTGGTGGAGGTGCGTAAGGTGAGCTTCATTCGTAGCCGACAATCGTTCCTCTTCACTCGATGTGAAACGAGCTTGCCAAAGTTTGGCTTTGATACCACTTGTAAGTCCAAGCGGCTACGATAATCTAGAGAGGGGGTGAATAGATTATCTCCATTTTTTCGATTTTACCCTTTTTTTTCGAATCGATAGCTCAAAGACAATAATGAAGGTGCGGAATGTAAATAACACACGTCGATTTAAAGAGGTTCAACCCACCTAGGGCCTAATCCTCTACCACCCCAAGTATATCCTGGGGATGGATTTCAAAAAGAAAAAGAATTTTATTAATTACCAAAATTAATACAAACTCAACTTACAACACCTTGAAGAGCACCACACTCTTCTTCAACACCACCTTTGAGATTACCACAATCTCTCTTGAAGATTACCACAATCTCCAACGGCACCTTGTGAAGATTACCACAATCTTCTACCTTGAAGAATACCAAATTCTTCAACACCTCGACAAGAAGATTACCACAATCTTCTTACACCTAACACCTAGATCACCAAAGTGTGTTCTTACCACAAAAACACTCACAAGGATATCTTGTGTTGAATGATTACCCAAAATTCAAGATTACAACTCGATAACGAATTATACAATAGAGTGCAAGTGTAATCAAGAATAACCTAGACCTCAAGGATGTGAAAGTGATAAGCTAAGCAAAATTACAACAAGAATAATAACTATGAAGAACAAGTGTTTGCTTGAAGTGTATCTTGTTGTGTTGTATCTCAATTGTTGTGTTGGTTGCTCCAAAACTTCCTCTATTTATAGGAGATGATTGATCAAGCATAGGATCCTCTTGGGGATTGAAAATCTCTGAAAAAAATACAATTAAAATCAAGAATATAGCTGTTAGAAATCAATCCCACATTTTAAGGAAAGTTAAATCTGTTTGTCAAACGATCATCAAACGACCAGAATTTTTCTTTGTCAAAAGATAGGGCAACCGGTCGCATTTAAATATACGTTTGAAGAAAACACAAAAATAACACGGGCGACCAATGTCGGCGTGGACCTCGACGGTCGACCTCATCTCCAACCGGTCCCCCTCATGGATTTTCAAAGAGCAATTGTTCTGTTTCAATTTTTGCTCCAGTGTGTCGGCCGACGCGTCACGGTCGACGCCCTGGTCGACCAAGTCGGTCGACCTGGCCAATTTCAAGTCCGTCTCATTATTTGTTCCAAAATTCATCTTCGTGCACGTTGTTGCCTCTCTGCGACCCGTTGACCTCGAAGGCAAATGTTGTCCAATTTTTGTTGAAAATAAAACTCAAGAAATACTCAGAAATTTTAGTAAAAACATTTTAAACCAATCGGGAGTATTTAGACAACATTTAGGAACCTTGTTTTGAAGTAAAAACTAATAAACATAAAATCATTAAAAGTGTTGTCCAATTTTATCTAAAATAAAACTTGGAGAAATATGCGGAAAATATTAAAACCATTTTAAATCATTTAGGAGTATTTGGACGACAATTAAAAACATTGTTTTGGTGTAAAAATAAAATCATCAAAATTAAGATAAAAACATGTATCAAACAAGAATCACTTTGCTCACGAGATACCAATTGTTAGGGTTTAAGGGATTTATGTAATTTTTATATAAATTTTTGTATAATTGTGTAAGAACAATTTGAAATGTGACAGAATTTGGATGAGGGAGAGAAGAGAGAGAATTTGAGTAGAGAGAGAGATTCTTGTTCATATATGTCTTCTTTCATTCGTAAAACCCTTACTTAAACCCTTGTTGTATGGGCGAAGTAATATCCGGGTCTTAACCCAATAACAAAACATAAACATAATATCTATAAGTAATTAACTAAACGAACCCAATTGTTTAACCAATACGGCCCAATTGGTGTTTAATTGAAATATGTAAAAAGAACATAATAAGTTGAATCCCTTTTCATCTATTATTTTCCCACGATGAACCCTAATCCCTTGTTCCAACAAGATTTCTTTCCTCTCCATCTTCCCGATCCATCATCTTCCCTCCACAATCTCCTTCCTTTTCCTCATTCACTTCACTTTTACACACTTTGTGCTCATAACATTTTCCTCCTCTCGATGATTCGACTTAAGCGTCGTAGATGGTACGCCAAAGAAACCTCGACCTCCATTCTCACGATTATTATGCGGGGCATCCAAGCAAAGCAAGCATCGGAGTTCTATTTTTCTCGGTGGCATAAATTTCTAGCCCCATCCGGTAAGGTGGCAATAGTCTCTTTATACAACATACAAGATTGTTCATATGTGTGTGCATAGACATGTGCCACCATCCACAATAAAGGCTAAGTTGCATTTTTAGTTATCGTATAGCTATGGGGTATTGGAAATAATGTTTTTTAAAGAATTCACGATTTAAAAAATCTATAATTTTAAAATGACTTTCAATTTCGATTCTTTAGGTCACGAAAATTGAAAATTTTGTTAGAAATTAAATCCATATGTCTAGATTTTCGGTAAAATCCGCTAACGTAGAAACATATTATGCTTATTTGAATATTCTCCAATTGAGTTTCTTTTTTGATTTTTTGGCAAATGAATATGTCAACTTACTTATAGGATTTCAATATAAGCGAATTTGATTTTTATTTTCAGTGGACTCTAGTAAATTTTATGTCAACTTACTTATAGGATTTCAATATAAGCGAATTTGATTTTCATTTTCGGTGGACTCTAGTAAATTTTTTATTCTTGGTACAAAAAGGATCAAAAATAGAGGGTTTTTTTTAATAATTATGAGAATGTTTTACAAAATGTGGTTTTACATCATTATTCTCACACCCTATATCTACTCGAGTAAAATTCAAGGTTGTAGAAATTGCTAGGCGCTAGTCGGGGCGACGTGGGCACTAGACCGCCAGGCGGCCGCCTAGAAACATCATGTTTTTCTTTTTTTTTTTTTTTTTGTATTTTAGCCGATTTTTGGCGATTTATTCCGACTAGACCTTTAAATGCACGTCTGAGACCGATTGTTGACCGATTTTTGGTTGTAGACGCTTTAGCCCGCTTTGCTGCTAGGCTTAGCTGCTGGGCTTTTTTGGCCGGCCGATTTTTTCATCCGATTTGGAGAAAATCGAATCGACTACGGGCACCTAGCGTCTAGACGGCCGCCTGAAATTTATTTTTACAAGTTACAACACGATAAAATTACAATTTAGATTTTAAAATGTTCTCCAATCACATATAATAGTCACATAGAACAAAATGATCAACCATTATCATTTTAAAATGAACCCGACTCTAACTTCGCATTTAGTCGAAATTAGATTGCATCGGACATTAACTAATGTCTAATTGTAGGTCCGACTTCTTGTCTCATATGCTTTTATATTAAAAAAAGATTAAAAAATTGAGGCCAACTTGGAAAAACTGCTAAAACCCATATCAAAATCAAATAGGAAAAATTTATCCGAGACGGTACACCGTGTGATGAAAAAACAAATTATTAATTTTCGGATTTTTTTGTTGTTCGAAAATATATTATTTTTAAAATTAAAATGTATTACTTTTGTTTAGGGCGTCAATCATGTCGTGTTTCGTGTGTTTGTGAATTGTGTTCGACACGGGTATTACATGTTTGACATGAATACGTCACATTTAATTGTTTGTATCAAGATACACGACATTTTTATGACAAAGTTAACCCGACACGAAATACCTATGTAATCTAACATCACATAATCAACTAAAATATCACAAAATGTGAAAATAATATGTCACTATGCAATTAAATGGGTTAAATAGGTCAATCGTGTTAACACGCGGGTCAACCTAACTTGGCATATTTTTAGTGTGTTAACCATGTCGACCTAAATTTGACCTGAATCTGCTAAGAATTGTATGTGTACTGCTAAATCAATTTCAAATTTGTGTCGATTTATCGTATTAAATATCATAAATTGACGTCCAACTTTTATTTTCTCGGTGCTATCTTCTCACAAAAATCCTGTTTCATCAAATATATAAATTGAGAAATTAAATATATATAATCGTTTCCATCGTCTTAAGTCAAATATGTAGAAGGAAAAACTCACCGTCCGAAACTTCTACAAGAAGTCTTACGGCTGAAATTTACCTAATCCACCAAGAATAATATAAATCCCATTTAGTTTTGTTTCTCTCTGTGTTTTTTTTCCTTTCACCATAGAATATAGATTAACAAATAACAATAGAGCCAAAAAAATTAAAGTTTTATCATTTTGTGGCTGATGTAAAAATGTCGGCTAATCTGCCTCGTTGTCGTCACACTGCTTCACATTCAATTTTTGACCACATATTTATTTAATTATATTTTTGTATGAAGTCTTAAATATTTAAATTAGGTGAACATGATTGAGATTCTGTTGTCGAACAGTTTAGATTTGTTGCGTCTACACCAAGAATGCTGAATGCATGAACTATTGATATGCACATTCCTATATTTGTTATTTCCCCAATACAATGGTCCACTTTTTTGCTATTTTTGAGTTGAAAAAAATAATGAGAAATTCATTGAAATATGTTTTTGGTACTACGACAAAAGTAGAGTTTGTACATATGTACATGTACATGATCCAAATCTTTTAGACTCAATGGATTGGGTCTAGACGTTGATAAAATTGTTCATTATGCAATCACTTTTATTGGTTCATTGTATGGGAAGATAAAGAAAAGGTAGGCCTTGTTTGTTTATGTTTAAGCCCCATTTCCAATTCCAACTATTCATGTAAAATGGAATCACGTTTGTTTAAAATTTCGATGGAAATCATCATTTTCACTTTCCACTTTTCACATAAAACATCATCACAAACCTACAATTTCATTCTCAACCATATACACTACCCTACCTCACTTATCAATCATTATTCTTATTTTTTAATCCAATTATATATGTGGGACCCTCTATTAACAACTTTATCTACTTAAAATACTACTATATATATATATATATATATATATCTAATGTGACCCACTAGCCTACAATCTTACAAATATAATATTATATATTCAATTAAAATATTCAACCACTATCAACTTTTCAAATTATTATATACATAAAATAATATTTCAAAACTACTTAACCAAACATAATTTCATTTCCAAACCTACATAAAACTCATTCTCATTCACTCATCCAAACATAATTCCGGTTTTCACACGAAAACCAATAAATTCTGAAAATTCATTTTCCAACATTAGAAACTAGAAATAGTACATGGAAACATAACCATACAAGGCCGTAGTTTTTGAAGGGCGTAGTCCGTAGAAGAGCTCATTTGCTTTTGTTTTTTTCTTCTTCTTTTCTTAACCTTATTTTTATAGGTATTGTTGTCAATTTAAAAACATTTTTACATTTTTCATATTGACTTGTATATGTTTAAAAATAAAAAATATTTATTTTATAATGTTTTTGTCTGTAAAAATGTGAACTATATATTTTGCTGCTGAAAATTCATTTGCAAATTAAATTTGATTGAAATTTTGAAAATGAAAATAAAAATATTTCTAATTAACAAAAAAATATATTATGAAAACAAATATTTTTTTGATGAACATAAGAAATAAATGCATTGTATGGATGTATTTCCAAATTCAATTCTCGATTTTCGGAAAATAAATTATCAAATTTTATTGGTTTTCGTATAAGAATTGAGAACATATTTGGTTTGTTGTCTAAATTTTATGTTGAAAATAAAAATATATTTGGTTATAGTTTTTGAAGTATATTTTTGACAGATTTATGTGATTACAGTGAAACGTTATTTTGTATGTTTATATCGTAATTAGAAGGAATTTCTTATACGTTATATTTTACATACGCCACTCCTACTATATCCCTTTTAGGGATATAGACCATCAAGATCCCATATATCAATTTTTATGTTAACAATAACAATGATAATAGTAGCATATATTAGTCATGAAATCAATCCATCTATTTGTTAGTCAAATTTTGCAATGTCACCCCCTTCACATGTTCCCTTTGCTCCCTTCCTCCCCACACGGCCACACCCAAAACCCACATATATCCACACCTTTAGATCCTTATCCTACCTTATAAAATACATGTATATTATGTGTATATAATTTTTTTAGTACTTTTAAAATTAATCTGAGTCACCTCGTCATGAGCCTAGGTACTTGAGTTTGGGATGGTCAGAAACACAACAAACACTAGGCTAGTCGGGTTGGTCCCGAGGCCAGCTAAGACCATTTGGTGCTTAAGGCAGTGCAAATCGTAAAGTCGCTAGGAGTTGGAGAATCGAAGTTAAAGTGTGTTTTAGAAGATACATGAAGTGGTTAAATAAACTTATATAATTATTAAGCTTTACAATATTGGCCCTCTAGAAAATAACTGCAAATAGCAATTGTCATTGAACGTAGGAGTGTCAATTTGGGTTGGAGTCCGGGTTCGTAGGTTCGCGTGTCGAAAACAAATTGGCCGGACCCGACTGTTTAATTATTCTTGTCGAATCTTGAACCGGACCCGACCGCTTATTTCACGGGTAACCGGACCCGACCCACTTAACCCGTCTAATAAAATTATTTTAATATATATTTAATATTTTTAATCTGAATAAATTTATTTTTTTCTTAATCATACACTATTCGATCAATAAAAAATATTACAATACAACATACAAAAAGAAATGACATAATTGCATAAATAACATAACATACTAATTATATTTTAAGGACAATATTCAAAAAGATATGCATAATAATAACAAATACATAATTAATGAGGTTTTATCATTTGAGTTTTAAAGATATTTCTTATTTGTTGTTTTTTTCTTACAATTAATTATTTACTTAATTTTTTTTAAATTCACAAACGGGTTAGACGGGTTAAACGGTCATAGTAGGTTGGCTGGACCCGACCTGTTAATTGGCGGGTTAGTCGGGTCCGACCAATTTCGACCGCACTACCCACGAAGCCGGAACCATACCCATTAATTTCGTGTTAGGCGCGTGTCGGGTTTTGCGTGTCGGGTCCTAAATTGACACCCCTAATTGAACGGATCTATTTGATTTTGAATTGTTGAATTATTTACCACCCATTTATTTCTGATGCATAATCGAGGGCATTGGGACTGGTTCACATTTTTAACTTTTATAAGTGCCAATCAATGAGTCCAATCCAATTTTAATTATATATATCAAATTCAGTTAAATGCTCTTCTTTAATTGGATTGAATTTGAATTTGAATTTTGAATATGCATTTAAATGCCATCAATTTTAGCCAGACTAGTGTGCCGATTAATAGGATAATACCTCTATTTATTACAAGTGTAGGTCAAAAAGACAAAAGGTTAAAAAAATTTCTAATTATTTCCCACATAAAAGTGGTTGCATTTGCATTCTCATATCACGAGTAACTTGTGCGTGCATTATGCAATCATTTAATTTTTAATCCCTATTGAAACTTAAATAAGACGAAACCCCCACAAAAATTAGCATTTGTTTTGACAATTATTGACTATATAACTGGAAAACAAATTCAAGAAATGTGAAAAAAATGACTTTTTTAAGGCACCTAGTGTCGTTTCTTCTCTTACTTGCGTTAATTGTAGGAAAATAGTAGTATTTCTTCTAGTACAATTTATATGAATCGAAAAAACCGAATCGATAAAATTTGCAAAGTAAGCAAAATAAAATTAGCTCGAATCGTGTGTTCAACACACTATCCTTAAAACAGTTCGTCCCTATTCGGGCGCCTGCTTCCCCAGGATAAGACGAAAAACCGGATTACCTATTCCTGCGAACCGAAAAATTATGCCCCAAAATTATCACCAAAAATTACAAGAGTTTTAGGGGAGAGATGAAATTTTTTTGTTTGATTTGTTGTGTATTTTCAAATGAAAATAACTATTTATAGGCAAAATTTGCCCTTTACTATTGTTATTTGACCTTTACTATTTAAAAGGACAAAATAAATCCACCCTTTACTATTTAAAAGGTTAAATAAGTAATTTTAATCAAAAAATATCCAACAATCCCCCACATGAAGAAAATTACTAATATACAAAGATTTGGTGATAAACTCCAACAGTTGAATCATGCATAGGATAGGTAGGTGTTACCCTTTGAACCTTCCCTTGTGAAAGCATATTTACTTTACTAGGCCGATCGAGACGCGATGTCCTTGAACTGCGCCTTTTGTGTAAACGATGATATACCTCACACAAAATTCTTCCTAACATACTTGATTCTCATGTTTATGTTCATTCATGGCCCCTGAACATATGTCCGTTCTGCAAGAGGTTCTAAGAATTGAGTCTCACACAATTCTCTTGAAGCGCCCCACTTCTCTCTCACATAGGTGATTCTCATTTAAGATAGCCCGTACTACCCTTCTCGACTTACAGGACGCACAAGAATCATTAAAAGCCAAATTGCTTATCCTCTTCTCCACGATCACTTCTTAAAGACCTTAATTTTCTTGTTGAGTTGATTCTCAACTTCATTTTTATAGAGAATGAATTTCTCTATAGCTTCATCTTTACTTTTAAGAAGATACACATAACAATACTTTGTGTTATCATCAATAAAAGTAATGAAGTACTTGTTGCCACCACGTGTTTGTGTCGATTTTAAATCACATACATCAGTGTGAATTAAATCAAGTGGTTCATTATTTCTTTCAATATTTTTAAATGATGTCCTTGTTAACTTTGCCTCAACACAAGTTTCACACTTGTGTTTGGAATCAATATGGAATGTTGGTATATAATTCAAGTTAATTAATCTACGTAAAGTATCATAATTAACATGTCCTAGTCTACCATGCCACAAATTGGAAGACTCAAGCAAGTAAACAGAAGCATTCTTCATTTTATTGCCTTTTGGTTTCACAACCATAACATTGAGCTTAAAAAGCCCATCGATTACATACCCTTTTCCTACAAACATTCCATTTTTGAGTAAAGTT
The DNA here is from genome assembly GCA_016081115.2 of Rehmannia glutinosa. Taxonomy (NCBI): domain Eukaryota; kingdom Viridiplantae; phylum Streptophyta; class Magnoliopsida; order Lamiales; family Orobanchaceae; genus Rehmannia; species Rehmannia glutinosa. The sequence goes on along the minus strand of JABTTQ020001709.1, from coordinate 58,686 downwards.
ACAACATTAGACTCAAATACAACACGAAAACCATGTTTAATTAAAAGTGATCCTGGACACCAAGTTTTTCCTGGACATCCTGACACATATAACACATTCGTGAGAGTTAGCTCCTTTCCTGGACGTCATTTTTAGAACCACATTCCCTTGACCTTTGATGTCGAAGTGGCGAGAATTTCCCATATACGACTTCTTCTCGCCATTCTCAATGACCTCAAAGGTCTTGAACATCTCCTTATTGGAGCACACATGCCGTAGCGCCCGATGTCAATCCACCACTAGTTAGGGTTTGAACCCACAAAATTCACCTCCGAAATCACCGCAACAAGATTCAAATCGGACACCTCCTTAGAAATGTCATCAATCATGTTAGCCTCGCGATTCTTCTTCGGTTTCTTGCAATCGAAGCTTTGTGACCACTTGCCACACAATTGAAGCATTTTCCTTCAAACTTCTTCTTGGAAATGCCTCCTTTGGGTCCCAACTTAACCCCTTTCCCGTTGGCCCGCATTTGTTCTTGCCTTTGGAACTTTGCCCATGTTCAATAACATTGGATTTAGCCTCTTGAGGATTGAACCACTTCTTCTCGAGAACTTTTGTTGTCTTCTTCAATGCGAAGTCTAACAACAAGTTCTTCGACGTCATTTCCTTTCGCTTATGTTTCAAATAGTTCTTGAAGTCTCTCCAAGTGGTGGCAATTTCTCAATGATTGCGACCACTTGGAAAGTCTCACTAAGAACCATTCCCTCGGCATGAATATCATGTATGATCACCAAGCTCTTGTACTTGATTGATGACCGTTTTTGAGTCCACCATTTTATAATCCAAGGCCTACGATGAATTTTTTTCGCACCCGCATCCTCGGTCTTATACTTATGGTCCAAAGACTCCCATAGTTCATTTGCGGTTTTCTTAGAGCTATACACGTTGTAAAGCGAATCTGCAAGACCATTCATGACATAATTTCTACACAAGAAATCGGCATGATTCAAAGCATCTAAAGCGTTAAGCGCTTGTCACTACAACATAAATGATATTAGGTAACACTCAAAAAATGTTACCTATTGGCCATAAAATGTTACTATAGACAATAGGTAGCACTTTTATGGCGCAGACTTGCCCGTGCTACCTATAGTCCAAGGTATCACTTTTATTAGCTTTTAGTAACACTTTTTATAAGTGTTACATTAAGTTTTCTATTGTTAACATTTGGAAGCAATATTTCTAAAGTGTTACATATGAATCTTATGTAACATTTTTTTGTAACACTTTTTATATTTGTAACACTTTAAAAAAAATACTTCTAAAGTGTTACATATGAATCTTATGTAACACTTTTTTTGTAGCACTTCGTAGAAATACTATTTTTTGCCACCAAGTAGATTCGAACCCACGACTGTTATTATGTATGGAAGTGGCAATTTGCCAATAAGCTAAGTTGATTTTTATTACAATTTTTGCTTTGTTTTATATATACATACACACACATATACATATATATATTATATGTATATATAATATATTTTATATAATAAAGATTATATTTTATAATATATGTATTAAATTATATTATACATTGTATATAACAAATTTTATATTGTATAGTATATAGTTTGAAAATCGATTATATTATATATTAAAGGACACAACAAATTAAAAATATCAAAAATATATAAAATAAAATTATTGACTGATAAATATTCAATCGGTAAAAATAAAAATATATAAAAATATAAAATTAATTTATCGACAGATAAAAAGTTCTAACAAAAAAACTTAAATAATAAAGAAAATAACAAAAAAATAATTTACCGAAAAAAATTCCTAAGTAATTACCGACAACATTAATTTTCATTGGTAATTTTTTAAAAAGAAAAAAATTAACGATGAAATTAGTCTCCGTTAGTAAAAATATAAAAATAAATAAATAATAATAATAAAATATATACATGTGCATTTTCCAAGTCGATTAAGACGGAATTAATTGCCTTCGTAAAAAGAAAATACAAATTCGATTAAAAAAAGCAGTACATGATGATATCTACAATTTTTAGGTTTGGTGACATCAATTAATTAAATAAATCTTTGACATGATTTAATGATAGTTATATAATTTTGTGTTACTAAAATATAGCCTAAAAAGTGTTACGATTAATAAAATATAGTGTTGCCAATAGTGCTTCTTAAAAAAATGATACATATTTGCGTTACAAAAGAAATAACAAAAAAAAAAGTGATACTTAAAAAGTGTTACTTATTTAAAAGTGTTACATATAAGCGTTACATATTGATAAAGTGCTACAAAGTGTTACATAAATATTGTAATGTAAAAAGTGTTACAAACATGTGTTACATATGTACTTTATGTAAAAAGTGCTACAAAATTTGTGTTACCTAATGTACAATTTATATGAATCGAAAAAACCCGAATCGATAAAATTTGCAAAGTAAGCAAAATAAAATTAGCTCGAATCGTGTGTTCAACACACTATCCTTAAAACAAATTCGTCCCCTATTCGACGTCTGTTTCCCCGGGATAAGACGAAAACCGGATTACCTATTTCGCGAACTGAAAAATTATGCCCGAAAACTATCACCAAAAATTACAAGAGCTTTATTGGAGAGATGAAATTTTTTTGTTTGATTTGTTGTGTATTTTCAAATGAAAATAACTCATATTTTTAGGCAAAATTTTGCCCTTTACTATTGATATTTGACCTTTACTATTTAAAAGGACAAAATAAATCCACCATTTACTATTTAAAAGGTTAAATAAATAATTTTATTCAAAAAATATCCAACATTAATGAATTAAAACCACTCTTATATCTCGTCCAATTCCCAAGATTACAAGTATATTAAAAAAGGGATATTTACAAAAATACCCGTGAGGGCTAATTACAAAACATTCGGAGATGTTTCTAAACTATAAAAACTCCATAAGATTTGATTATGTCTTAAACATTTGTTTTAAAAATCGGACCGGAATGGCTTCAACCGTTGAAACAAGAACCAGTGGTTGGACCGGTCAGGCCTCAAAAACCATTTTTGCGGTTAAACCGATTAAAAATGGCCAAAATCCGGTTGAACCGTTAAAACCGCCAAAACCGCTTGAACCGCCATGTCCTTTTTAATTTATTTTTATTCTTTTTAATTTTTTAAGTAATTTTAGAGTTTTAAATTTTGTTTTTGCTATATTTATATGATTATTTGAATTTTGAGCTATATAAGATATTGTTTTAGTTTTTTTATATATTTTATAATAATTAACATATTAATATATTATTATATACGATATAATAAGAAATTTTATTCTTTTTTATTAAACCGGTTGGACCGGATTGAACCAATCGACCGGTTGAATCGTGAACCAGAAGAACACGACCGGTTTGCTCACCGTCCGGTTTTAAAACACTGGTCTTAAATTTAATTGGCTAATCAGTAATGTCTCAAAATATTTCAGTTGAGTTTTTGAAATATTGTTTTGCTTATGAAAAAGAAAAATGTAATACGAAATTAAATTTCAAGGAGATTTTTGTAATTTTTAAAAATTTCTTGGGTTTTTATAATTAGTCCGAACCTTAAGAAACTTTTTGGGTTAGCAAGAACGCTTATGTCATGTCAATAACTAACAATGTAATGTAATGTATTTGACATCATGTCCCTTTCTCGTAGGGTTTTGTATCCAACAGAGGATGTCGCCGTCTCTTCAGGAAGGGTCCTGTCCTTTAGGTTGTATTCTAGCTAGTGTCACTTTCTTCATCAATATTCATTCCACCTGAGAATCTGGTCTCCTTAAGGTTTGTATCTGGCCCCTTTTATCTTTCAGCGTCTAGTTTTTCTCCTGTTTAGCCCTTAATTAGCTTTCTTTCCAGCCTTGTTTTCGTAGGTTCTTTTGGTCTTCACCCCCTTCACCCTCACCAGTTCTCTAGTCTTTTCTTATCCCCCTGTGTCTTCTCTCGTCTTTTGTCCCTTGTCTCTTCTTTGTCATAGATTTGAGTGTCTTTGCCCCTGCTTTAGAAATCGAATAAGGGAGCATAGTAGATCTGTCATGAGTCGGAGTATCTAGTGCAGCATCTTGTGTCGTCTTGTACTTGGCTATGGCAACAGAAGGGCAGGAATACGAGGAGGAACCAATAGAAATACAACAGAGTATACCAGATAAAGATGCAAAACAACAGTCACTGTGCTTAGTCGGTAAACTATGGACAACCAAATCCTTTAACGCGTTTGCACTCCTTGACACAATGAAAAAGATATGGAAGCCAGTTAAAGGCATGACAGCCAGGGAAATTGAAACCAACCTATTTTCTTTCCAGTTCAATCACCACAAGGATATCGATCGTATCTTGTCTATGGAACCCTGGCATTTTGATAAACACCTATTGATGCTGCAGCGCATAGAGGGAAATATACAACCATCCGCAGTCAGCTTCGACAGTACTCCATTCTGGGTGCGACTCTACGACCTCCCATTAGCAGCGCGTAACGAGGCAACATACCGCGCGATAGGCAACCGGATCGGTAAATTCATAGAGTGGGATACATCAACTGGAGAAGGATTGAGCAGAAGTGTCCGGGTTAGAGTACTCCTGAACCCAGCAAAACCGTTAAGACGTGGAACTAAGATAACCATTTCCAATGGAATAGTTATGTGGATCTCTATTAAATATGAGAGGCTACCTATATTTTGTTTTGCCTGTGGCTTACTTGGACACCTCAAAAGGGAGTGTGAGATTGCTAACGAGGATGACAACTTCGAAAACATCGAGGAGGATAAACTACCATTTGGAGATTGGATAAAAGCATCACCAATGAAGCATGCCCATGTCACTACAGAAGCACCAAAACCAAAAGAGGCACCTGCCATGAGGAGAAATCTATTTACCCAGAATTTTTCGAAGGATCCACTCTCTTCGTCCCCCACCACCAACCTTGCACAAAACCAAGCGATAGAAACGGTAGCCGCACATCTCGAAAAAAATAGTTTTCAGCCAAAATACGGAAAATAAAGCACAGACCCAGATAGCGATGGAGCCGGAAGTAAGGGCGAATATTTCCCACACCCGTGATACCACTACGTACATCCCTAAACACACAACCCCCTTAGCCAAGCCCAAGACATACCAAACCCACGTCCCCTGCCACTAAAACACAACCAAACCAATTACAAACACACCAACAAGCTTCCAGTAGTAACCCAATCCCGTTGACCCCAACACCTACGCACAACACATACCAAACCCCGCAGTTACGAGCTACATATCATCAGTTCCTCACCACACCACTACAGAATAATCCCATACACCTCGAGCCATACACAAACCTAAACACACCATATGAGTTATACCCAACTCCTTTGATAACCCAACCCTCCTCCAGACCCCTGAATAAGACAAACGCCCAGAGAACCGTCAAAATCGCCAGAAAAAACAAGACCGAGACGAATAACCAAATCACTGAAGATAACGAAACAAAAGAAAAAAAAAAAATGGTGATGGTATGCTGACTATTGAAGAAGAAGAAAGAGATCGAAAAAAGAGATTGCTCAAGAAAGATGTTGCTATTGACAACCTGTTCCCAACGGCGGAGGCTGCAGGGCAGCCCCGCCGACAACCATGAAAATCTTGAGCTGGAACTGTCGCGGGCTTGGGAACCAAGCGACAGTTCGATCGATAAAGAAGTTCCTACAATCTGTAAAACCTGATATCATATTCATTATGGAGACCAAAATGGAGGCCAGACACGTAGTAAAATTGAATAGATATCAATGGGGTTATGCAGGTTGTTTTCCGGTGGATTGTAACGGTAGAAGCGGCGGTATTTGCTTACTGTGGAATTCAGAAGTACAGGTAGATTTACTATCCTTTTCGAACAACCATATTTCAGGCAAGGTGAACTCCAAGTCGACACAACAATCATGGATTTTCTCTGGGATTTACGGCTGGCCGGATAACACACAAAAGTGGCGAACAAACAATCTAATGCGCCAAATCAAACCGACCAACGGTATACCATGGATATGTACAGGGGACTTCAATGAAATTATGTGGTCTTACGAGAAGAAGGGAGGTAGATTCAGAATGGATAGTACGATGGAAGAATTTCGAAAAGCAATTGATTTTTGTGACTTGTCGGATTTGGGATGTTCGGGAAACAGATTCACGTGGACTAATATGCAGCAGGGAAGTAACAACATTCAAGAGAGACTGGATCGATCCCTAGCCAATGATGCTTGGACGAATTTATTCCCATTCTACCAAGTGACACACCTTATCAGAATAAATTCGGATCACACCCCGGTGCTAACTGAATTTGACTCAAACCCACTCGAAACCAGACAACCAAGCCAACAAAGGGACAAATTCTATCGTTTTGAACGTATTTGGCTCCAACACCCGGAGTGCGCAAAAATTGTCGAAGATTCTTGGTCGAGCGGGAACAACGAACTAAATTTTAATGATAGAGCAATCAAGTGCGGGGAGTTGATGAATATGTGGGGAAGGAAGAATTTGGTGATATTGGGAGACAAATTAAAGAAGTTACTGCACAGCTCCAACAAATTCAAGGTAAAACACCAAACCCAGCCACGATGGAAGAAAACAAGGCCCTGGAGACTAGGCTTAATGAGCTGTATAAGCTGGATGAAATTTGGTGGATGCAACGCTCTCGCATACTATGGCTGAAGGAAGGCGATCGAAACACACGTTTCTTCCACACAAAGGCTACAGCCCGACATAATAGAAATAGTATCCAGCGACTCATGGGGCCAAATGGACAGTGGCTAGAGGATCACACAAAGATATCGGATGCACTGGTACATTTCTTCAAAGACCTGTTCTCCTCTGTTGCCCCGAGCCAAGTACACAACGTCCTTGAAGCTGTCGAGACTAAGGTAACTGACGAAATGAATGATCTCATTATGCAACCATATTCGCCGACTGAAGTCGCAAAGGCACTCAACCAAATGCACCCCTCTAAAGCACCCGGACCAGACGGTATGCCCCCTTTCTTCTTTCAAAAATTTTGGCACATTACTAAGAATGAGGTCTTACATACTGCTTTAAATATTCTCAATAATGAACAAGACCCATCTTACATAAATCACACACACATTGTTCTGATTCCAAAAACTAAAAATCCTGAACAGCCTAAGGACTACCGACCAATCAGTTTGTCTAATGTCATCATGCGCATAATTTGTAAAACCATTGCAAATAGGCTAAAGACGATTCTCCCGAATATCATTTCCCCATACCAAAGCGCCTTTGTTCCGGGAAGACTGATTACTGATAATGCCATGATAGCCTATGAAATTTTCCATTCCATGAAAAAAACGCAAAAAGGGCGTAAAGGCTTCTTAGCATTAAAGCTAGATATGAGTAAGGCTTATGACAGGGTAGAGTGGTCTTTTCTTAAAGCAATCATGGATAAAATGGGGTTCTCAAATAAGTTTATAAACCTTATATGGAAGTGCATAAGTACTGTATCATATTCGATCTTATTTAATGGGCGTAAGACTGACACATTTTTGCCGCAGAGGGCCTCTCCGTCAAGGCGACCCATTATCCCCATATTTATTCTTATTGTGTGCAGAAGGATTCTCATCATTACTCAAGCAGGCAGAGGGCAGGGGCGATATACACGGTTTTCAAATTGCAAGGCGTGCACCAACGATATCTCATCTATTCTTCGCAGACGATAGCCTACTCTTTTTCCGAGCAACAATACCTGAAGGTGAAAAGATTGCAGAAATTATTCAGATATACGAAAATGCATCCGGGCAAAAAATCAATCTGGAGAAGTCCGAGCTGTCCGCGAGCAGAAATGTACCGAGCGAGACATTTCAAAGTATCAAAAATCTACTCGGGTCCGTGAGGTGGAGAATCATGAAAAGTACTTGGGTCTCCCTATTCTTTTTGGAAGATCGAAGAAGGCCATATTTCAGAATACCATTGAAAAGGTTATCAGCAAAATGAAATCGTGGAAGGAAAAATCATTATCATGGGCGGGTAAGGAAGTCCTCATTAAATCGGTCATACAAGCTATACCAACGTACATAATGACATGCTTTTTGTTACCAAATTCGGTATGTGAGGAGATTGAAAAAGCTGTCGCTAGATTTTGGTGGGGATACGAAAAGGGGAGCGTAAATGTCATTGGGTGAGTTGGAGTAAAATGACGGAGCCTAAGAGAAGAGGAGGATTAGGATTGAGAGAATTTCGTTGTTTTAATTTAGCAATGATTGCTAAACAATATTGGAGGATCCTAAATAACCCCCAATCCTTAGCTGCCCAAGTACTAAAATTCAAATATTTCCCTAAGGCACACCTTTCCAAAGCAACAGAGAGACACCAACCCAGTTACTTGTGGAGAAGTATATGTGCCTCTAGAGAGATCATTGAAGAGGGAGCAGCGTGGCGCATTGGAAACGGGGCCTTAGTCGATATTCAAACAGAAAAATGGATCGGGATGGGGCGATGGAGAAGACCGAGATCAGTCGGCGAGGGCTTACATCCGAACTCGAGCGTATCCGAATTAATCGACCATGAATCAGCAAAATGGCGGACTGAAGTCGTCAGGGCAAACTTTTCGGAAGAAGATGCGAATGATATTCTCTCTATACCACTAAGCGAAAGGCTACCTCCAGATAAAAGATTCTGGCGATTAAATAAAAAAGGTTTGTTCACGGTAAAATCGGCGTACCACTTGGCCACATCCATGTATTCCAAGCTCACACAAAACAGGCCATCATCCAGCACACAAATAGACGTGTGGAGCAAGCACTGGCACATACCGGTCTTACCAAAAATTAAACACTTCATTTGGCGTGCTTGCTTGGATTCACTCCCTACAAGGAATAATTTGGCGAGTCGGGGCTTCCAAATTGATTCTATCTGTCCTTTGTGTGGCGAAGGAGCGGAATCTCTCAGACATCTCATGATGGAGTGTAATATTACAAAACAGGTATGGTATTTCTCTCCTTTACGCCTTGACATGAGCCAAGTAGTTACCGCCTCCTTCCGTACTATGTGGTGGAATGTATTAACTGAAAAACCAGAGGAGTATGTGTAGCTCTTTTCAGTGTGATGGCTTGGGCAATATGGAAGGCTCGAAATAAACAGGTGTTCGAAAATCGAAAATTCGGGGTCCAAGAGGTAGTAAATGACGCAGTGAAGACATGTCACGAGTTCCGTAACATTCAAACGGCAAACCAGATGTCTATGTCTTTAGAACACCTAACGCAACCGACCGAGCAGGATATGGTGAACCCGACACAAAAGAAACTCTTTTCTGATGCAGCTGTTTATAAAGATGGAACGATGGGATTCGGTTTTGTGATTATTAACCAAGATGGTTGCCCAATTATTGCTGCTTGTAAGAGAATAAAGATGGGGAGACAGCATTTTGGCAGAAGGACTTGCACTACTATGGGCATTACGAACAGCCACGGAACACAGAATATATAACTTTGTCGCAATGTCGGACTGCAAGATATTAATTGACGGGCTGATGAAGCGGAATCCCCTGACGCTTATTGTGACCTTATTATTGAAGATATACTGGATAGAGCTATTAGCACGTCTTGTATGTCTTTTCATTTTATACCTAACGCTTAATCGAAATTTTCCACACACTAAAGACATTATGAAGAATCGATAGATGTCGAAAGGGTATGGAAGCATGATTTCCCAGCCCAAATATTGCGAGAATTGTTGAACAATGATGTAACCACCTGATCTTTTAAGCTGAAATGAAATGAAGAGTGTTTTCCTATCAAAAAAAAAAAAAAAGAACGCTTATGTCATCATCAAAATTGTGAACGTTTTGAAAATAATTGTAAAGCTAGCCCTCCGTACATAGTTTGATTGGCAACAGAGTGGCATGAAAATCACGCAGAAGGTCATTAGCGTAAATTGAAAGTGGGATTATAAAAATAAAAATAAAACTAAATAAAACCTTAACAATCAGAAGCATATAATTATATAAACAAATAGCTTAATCAAGAAAAATTTCCACCACTTATCTGTAAAATAATTTTACAGTTAAACATCTATAAATTAATAAATTGGGTCTATCAAAATTTATTAATTTAACGAGATATTAAGGGTATGTTTGTTTAGTGATTGAGGGTGATTGGAGGAAGTTTACGGAGGTGATTGGGGAAGTGGAGTTTGATGTGATGTATTGGGAAATGTGTGTATTAGTAGAGAAATCGCATCGGGAAGCGTAATGTAATGTTTGGTTGGTGATTGGGGAAAAAATTAGGAAAGTTTTACTTACTTAATCTAACCAAACATACCTAAATATTTGATAAATTAATAATCTATTAATTTACGTAAATATGACTTGTAGAAAATTTTGTTGCTTGTGAATAATTGTCATATTCATCTACAAAATATTGAATTATTTTTATTGTAACCAAACAAAACATCAAAGTATCAATCTTGTAATGCATGCATTATACCCAATTGAAGAGATGTTGAAAATATATAGTTGTTGATCAATAAGCGGATAATCGAGAAATGACGTACGCCATGAATTATAAAGTTGAAAATAATAATTATATTGTAACCCCTTATCAAAATGAAACTCAAGAATATAATAATTTTTTGTTTATCTACGAGAAATCACACGAAAATTTTTTACTACCTTAACAAAAGTCGAATGATATTTAAAGTGACACCGTTTCAACAAGAAACAATAAAAATTAATTTATTTTTTGTGAAATCTTCATAGATTAATCATAAATATAATATATATTAAGTAATTATTAATTTATATATTGCATAGAGCCTATATAAATTCTCATAAATTTAACGAAATATTAATTTAAAGACGTTGTCCTCGAGTCGGACCAGTCAAAAATATTCAAAATTAACACTTATTAACAAAGATCAAAGCCTTTCTCCAAAAAAATAAAAATAAAGATCAAAGCCACTATACTTCTGCCACGTGGGCTTGCAACTGTCACCCTGGACCGCCCTGTCCCAGAGTCATTATCTTTAATTATATTTCCTATTTTCTTTAAACCAAAATCAAATTCCTTTTAAATTTGGATTTTTAATTTTTCTTGACGAAAGCACTTGTCGTCGTTTACTTTTCATCAGCTTCTCCATAGATCCATCTTCCTCCACTTTTTTTCTCTCACACATTCTCACACCAAAACACCGAGATTCAAAGTGGAAATCCCTTTAAAAATTATGTATTCAAATCTTTGAATTTTTTATTTTCATATTTTTTTGGGTTCGTTTTATATAAAAACCAGATTTTGTGCTCTGGAAATAGGAGAAGCATTGACGAAAGAAAAACAATAATGGGAGCTTGTACATCCAAACCCAAACCCTCACCAGAGCTCAATTTTCATTCACAAGACGAAATTAAGCCCGACGTTATTTCATCCCAGGATAAGGATAATAATGGTGGCGACAATGTGAAAAGTCCTGGTAATTTTGAGAAGAAAAATAACGAGTTAGGTAAAAAATCCCCGTTTTTCCCATTCTACAGCCCTAGCCCGGCCCATTACCTGTTCTCTAAGAAGTCTCCGGCGAGATCTCCGGCGCCGGGGAGCGGGACGCCGAGGAGGTTTTTTAAGCGGCCGTTTCCGCCGCCGTCCCCGGCGAAGCACATCAAGGCGGTGCTGGCACGGCGGCACGGAAAGCCGAATGGGGCGGTTATACCGGAGGGGAAGGAGGTGGCTGAGGGGTCGGGCCTGGATAAGAGTTTTGGGTTCTCGAAGAATTTTTATAGTAAATATGAGCTTGGGGAGGAGGTGGGCCGAGGGCATTTTGGGTATACTTGTAAGGCTAAGTTCAAGAAAGGGGAGCTCAAAGGTCAGGAGGTTGCTGTCAAGGTCATACCTAAAACTAAGGTGTGGAGATTTCAATTTTTTTTTTCTGTTTTCTGTTCTTGTTGGAGTTTATTATGATTTATTGTTTTTGATAGGGTGATCTGAATTATGCAGAAAGAAGTTTAATTTTGTCTTCTTGCTTTGGTCTTGTATCTGAAAATTTAAATTATTCAAGTGGATTATTATGTTTTTTTGATCTGGAAGATTGTTGAAATAACTATTGGCATATGGATTGATTAAAATTTACCTCGGAATGTGATTTTGAGCTAAGGAGATGGAATTTCGGTTCGCATTCTGTTGCTCTAGCTGTTGATTGCTGAAATATATCGAATTCCGAGCAACTGCGTGTTTTGACTGAGTATGGTGATCAAAAACCTTCGTTGTCGTGGTGGATGCCGGATGGTGGTAGTAATGTAATTTTACTTCTGAATTTGAATGTGAGTCTGGAAATAATGTCTTATTCATTGGTTTATTGTAGGTGTAAGATAAATGTCTGGATGCCGTTAAGTTACGCCCTTTGCAGTTTTGCCGTTTTACCATTTTTATTTCTAAAATACAGGCCTGGTCCTGGAACGTTCTTTGATATTATCTCGATCTCTTGTGATATATATATTTTTTTTTTCTAATTGCAATTGTGCTTCCATTACTAGATGACAACGGCTATAGCTATTGAAGATGTACGAAAGGAGGTGAAAATATTGAGAGCTTTGACTGGACACAGCAATCTAATAAAATTTTATGACGCATACGAAGATCATGACAATGTCTACGTAGTGATGGAGTAAGTTTTGATTGGTTTATGTAACACTTGTCTCGTTTTCTTAATAATTCACTGTACTCAACTCCTTCGTCTGTTAGATATTTCTCAACGGCCTCTTTTAAACAGTTGATCATGTCATAATTTCTCAGGTTATGCGAAGGAGGTGAGCTTCTGGATAGAATACTTTCAAGGTAAATCTATGGTCTCGATATGACCTCTCTATTTAATCAATAAAGCAAAGAGATTGATTATTGTTTTTGATTTAACAAACTTTGGATGCCAATGTAACAAATTTTCTGGCATCGGTTAGTATACTAAGTTCCCTCTTTGTTACAGAGGTGGGAAATATACAGAAGATGATGCAAAGAGTGTGATGGTACAGATACTGAATGTTGTTTCGTTTTGCCATCTCCAAGGGGTGGTACATCGGGATCTTAAACCTGAGGTAGGAGCTTCTAGGGTATACCTTAAGGTTCAGAAGGTTTATTATTTTTAGGTCAATTGCAAAAAGTACCCCTGAGGTTTAGCCTAGTTACAAAAAACTCCCATCATCTTTCAAAATTACAAAACCCCTCTTGAGTTTTTGTATTTACTTAGTAAATACCCCCGTATTGAGTGTGTAATTTGTAAAACAGACATAAATTTCAATGGGATATTTTTATATAGTTGGGTTTTTTTTTTTTTGTTATTAGACTAAACCTCAATGATATTTTTTGTAATTAACCTTGATTCTTTTTGCGACTGAAGGGGAAAGAAGAATAAAGATGCTTTCATGATGTTTGTTTTTCTATTTGTTGATCCGCCAGTTCAATGTATAACTTAGTTTATAACTGCATTTGTTTTCTTATGTTATATTTGCTACTATTATTTGTAGTCCTGTTTAACTGTCCTTTGTTACTGGATCAGAATTTCTTGTTTACATCAAAGGAAGACAACTCATCATTGAAAGTCATAGATTTTGGACTATCAGATTTTGTGAAACCAGGTTCGTACTATTTGTTTCATTAAATTTAGTGTAAGTTACAAAAATTACGTACGAGATCTAGCCTAATTACAAAAGAACCCAATTATTTTTCAAAATTACAAGGTACCCTCTTGAGTTTTGTGTCAATTTTACAAATACCTACCTCCAGAAGGTGCAATTCGTAAAATAGAAATAAATGTCAAGGGGGTATTTCTGTAATTAGGCTAAAAGCTCAATGATAGTTTTTGCAATTCTCCCTTAATTTATGCAAACATTTCTGTGCTCAAAGTAGCTATTAAATTTGGGTGATATTGTTTTGGTTGAATTCTTTGCAGACGAAAGGCTTAATGACATTGTTGGCAGTGCTTATTATGTAGCGCCTGAAGTTTTACATAGAGCATACAGCACTGAGGCTGATGTTTGGAGTGTTGGCGTAATAGCGTACATATTATTATGCGGTAGCCGCCCATTTTGGGCCCGAACTGAATCTGGAATCTTCCGGTCTGTTGTAAAAGCTGAACCTACTTATGAAGAACAACCTTGGCCAACTTTGTCTTTTGAGGCAAAAGATTTTGTCAAACGTCTTTTAAATAAGGATCCAAGGAAAAGAATGACCGCAGCTCAAGCCATGTGTGAGTGTCCTTTTCTTAATAACCAAAAAAAAAGGATAATTACAAAGAAGATCTGAGGTTCATATTACAAAATACCCCAAGGTTTTTTTTTTTAAATGGCAAACCCCTTGAGGTTTGACTCGTCTTACATTTTCCCCCTTCATAAGCAAAAAAACATTTCAAAATCCCTCCTAATATTTGTAGAAATATTACAGTTACCCCCTTAAAAATAGATAGAATCAAACCTGAGGGGCTTATTGTAATTTTAAAACATCTCTGTTTTTTTTGTAATTAGCCCAAACCTCAGGGGGTCTTTTGTAATTATCCCAAAAGAATGATTTCTGAATTTGAAACCACTCACAAGTTTTCTTATTCAGGTCATCCATGGCTCAGAAATACCAATGATGTAAAAGTGCCATTGGATATATTAATGTTTAAACTTATGAAAGCTTATATGCGTTCATCGCCCCTGCGGAAAGCTGCTTTGCGGGTGCGTACTGTGTATTTCCCTTCATTTTGATGTGTGTATGTGTGTGTGTCCACTATTTGAAGAGAAATGTGTACGTAAAAATGTGTTATTTCCTTGTGAATGCTTATATGCGTTCATCTAAATTTACCTGGTTTTATTTAAAATTTCTATTTTTCCTGTTTTTTACAATTTTTGCTGTTCCTTCATTGATCTATGCAGGCTTTATCGAAAACACTGACCGCGGACGAACTTTTCTACCTGAAGGAGCAATTTGCACTATTGGAGCCAAACAAAAACGGCACTATAAGTTTAGATAATATTAAAACGGTTGGTAGTTTTCAGACTATTACCATTTACTGTTTGTTTGAATCAAAAATTTGGTCTGAGGTTCTTTAATTTGGTCAGGCCTTGAAGAAATACGCAACAGATGCCATGAACGAGTCTCGCATTTATGATTTTCTTGCTTGTGGGCTTCTGATTACCGTGTCACGAGTTCCTGTTTAGCAATGATTTTGCCGTCCGGTTATCTTCTAGTGCTAACTATTTACTTTTCTGTTATGATAGCTTAATGCACTTCAATATAGAAGGATGGATTTCAAGAATTCTGTGCAGCTGCATTAAGTGTATATCAGTTAGAAGCTCTCGATAGATGGGAACAACACGCTCGTTTAGCGCCTATGAGCTATTTGAGAAGGATGGCAACCGGACTATCATGATTGAGGAATTAGCTTCGGTATATTATTGATTTCTTCTTTTTTTTTTTGGAAAATCAAGTTCGATGAAACATATATCTAAGGGTAACCTAGAAAAAGGTACCCTTAAGTTTTAATCTAATGATAAAAAAAATCCAATTATCTTTGAAAGTTACAAATACTCCCATGCCCCCAGGTGTGTTTGTTTTTATTTTACAAATACCTTCCTCGATATGTGTAGTTTGTAAAATAGAAATAAATGTTAAGGGGACTGAGTAATTTTTCAAAGATTGCTTGGTCTTTTGTAATTGGACTAAATCCCAAATGTTATTTTTGTAATTTAACCCTAAATCTAATCCTAAACATTCTTGGCATTTTTGTTTTTAGGAACTCGGCCTGAGCCCTTCTGTTCCTGTTCACGCCGTTCTCCACGACTGGATAAGACACACCGATGGAAAGCTGAGTTTCCTCGGATTTGTCAAATTGTTGCACGGTGTTTCAAGCCGGTCTCTTGGAAAAGTTCAATGACAAACATTTGGGGACAGCACAAACCCGAGACCCCCATTTATTACCTCGTGTGCCTGATGATCTTTGTGATGAAAGTATAATTAGGCTGTTAAGAGGTGATGCTGATTTTCGTCGTCCCAGTACCTAATATACAAATAATTTCGCCCCATCCAAGATGCAATCGGCTGAGAGGTTTAAGGTTTTTCCGGTCAAAGTAGCATATATATTAGGTTTCTCATTGGTTTTAGAGCATCAGAAATTAGGACAAGGCGTCCAAGGAGTTTGCTTGTCCATTTGTAAAGCCATAGTTGAATATTGCAGCTGAGAAATTTCTCAGCCAGGTATATTCATACCTCGTATTCTGACATATACATACAACGCTGACAGAATCCTTTGTATCTTCTTGTGATCATGATACTACTATATATATTCTATTGATTCTCATTTTCTTTACCTTTTTTTTCTCTCTTATTTCGTTATGAAGTTGCAGCAAACGATTCTTGACTTATCGATAGTCGATACCTTTTGGTCTAGCGGTTGGGGCTTTGATCATAACAAGTAAAGATTATTGTCTTTGGAATCTGATGTAAGCTTGTTGTTTGTGATAATGAAAATTGCTATTGTTTCGGGAAAAAATAAACAATATCCAGGATGAAGTTAAGCCATAAATGTAATATAATGTGAGTGTTTGCAAACTCTTAAAAAAACGATTCTCAGCTTTTAGGTGGAAATCGTTTTCGATTTTTTTTAGAGTTTGTAAACACTCCCAATACATACCAACTCTTCTATTCCCCATGATTATTATCTGGTGTTTCAATTAACCAAATTAAAATAACATAACGAATGCAATATAATGCAACTAAAATAATTACTGAACTGATCATTCCAGAATAACCATTTTTCATTGGTCTTAACTGGAGATTCATTCTGCAATATATAGGGTAAAACAGCACAAAAAATATATCTTGAACTTATTTATTTATTACCCTCCAACTGGGGACTTGCATATTTTAGTTGAGAGTTTGCCATGAGGGTTTGTGGATCCCTCACAAAAAAGCTCTCAGAATTGTTTTCAATTGACAAATTTGTGCCCTGTTTCGAATGGCAACTCAAATTAAGTCCAAAAAGATGATCCCCCATATATCATAAGTAAATTTTTCCTCAAAACCCACTTTTTCCCCAAGATCACCATTTTCTCGATTATGAAGCTTCGTCCGGGGCCCGCGTGCGGAGCAATCCTCGATGTCGAAGCCAAACACGGAGAATAGGGGGTAGTCCTACATGCACTAGGAAACGTTGCAGAAGGTAAAAGAACAGCTTTACCGGCAAATTTCCTTGTTATGATAGACTTCTCTTGAGCAGACAAACACGAAACCTTGTTATCCACAAAACCTGCTTTAGAAGAAGTGTCCGACAACGAGCTTTTAGCTGCCGAAGATATTTCTATATCAGGAGAAAGTGTTATTGATGAAGCAGGCGATAAAGGTGATGAAGGGGTAGAATTGCTACTCTGACTGCTTGAAAAATCAAAGAGTTTAGGTACTCCAGTGCAAGAATTCTTTTTCTTCCTCCGTTTTCTTCCTTTTTCTTTCCCGATAATACTAACGCTGAGGTTTCTTGAATCTGTTCCGTCTCGCGCATCGGAGTTTGACAGTAGATTATCCATCAAAGAGTTCTTTTGCTTCTGATTTCCAGAAGAATTTACATGTTCCTGCTCCGGGGCACCACTGTTTTTCCCATTTAAATGCATACTCAAAGAATTTACTGCAGTGGATGAATTTTTCTCACTTTCAAGTCGTAAAGTGTGACACGGGGAACAAGAAACAGAATAGCAAAAACAACAGCGAAGCAGCAAAAAGTATCACAGCCATAGCTTTCTTAAGCCGCATCCAGAATATCGATCTTTTGCAGAAATTAAGCAAGTATATTGGTAAACTTGCTTTCATGGGTATAACAATAATGCCAGTTGTCAAAGCCAGTTCAAGGTCCCTCTGTATTGTGGCTGCAGAAAAATCACTCTGGTAGGAAATTTGAAGCATAATAGATTCTCCAGGTGGTAGAGAAAACCTTTACAGTTACGTACTAAAAACCCGTCTAAACCACATTCTGAACCAGAAACTTCGACTCGCATGCGACTTCAAGAGGAAAATCTCCGTGTTCTTGGCATGGACCTCTTTTATCAAGCGATGAGGACAAAATGGACTTTTTCCATCCATGGAGTGTAAAATTTCTTGGGAAGAAAAATTTAGTAATGATGGTGAATTTAACTTGAATTCTACACTCTGCACGGGGTTAGACCCCTCGAGCAACACCAATGAAAATGAGCCTCCAAATCCTCGAAGAGATAACCACTCTACACCAGATAGATTATTCCTAATGAGAGCCGAACTTCTCCATTCACAGCTATTCGAAGGTCGAAAGAGGATTGGACCGAAAATTGCACTACCATAAGGAAGAATAAGAGCTTCAGTTAGTGCATCTTTTGCTATCGAGAAACCATATGGAGCAATCGATTTATTACCGCCAGAATACTGGATGAAGACGGTTGTAAATGCATCTCAGTTTTCCTGCATTTATCGATGACCTGGCCAGAATTTAGAATCAACTGCACCGCAATTGGTTCTTGGCTTGGGTTTTCGATAGAGATCCACTGGGAACAATGATTTCCAACGTGAACCGTGGAAAATAGTACTTCGTTGTCCTCAAGAACAGACATGAAATTCGATGTGGCATGAGATTTCCAGTTTTTGAGAACCAATTCATCTGCTTCTCTTGTATCTACTGCCTACAGATAACAAGCAACACAATTATAGTTGTTTACCAAATTGCCAATATATGATTAAGGATATTAAATTTACCTAGACAAATAAGCATATCATAAATATGATATTCTTACATACATACTGGTGATTATCTTTGAACTAAATTGCAAAATATTTGTTACTCATTAGACTGAGTACCAACTCTAATTGCATAATAGTAAGGAGTCCGATAAAACCTTTACTGGCATAAGATGACAGATTGCTAATAGAATATGCCCTAATGCTCCCTCCAACAGTGTAGCAATGCTAGAAGCTGTCCAGTATGCAAGTATGGTTACCAATATTGCCTAATATGCATACTACTACAACTTGAAGAACTACATCACAATTGCAACTAACAACCTAGTGAAATGTGGTAAAGTACAGGGCCCTTGAATGGATTTAGGTCCAGCATCCAGGAATCTTAAATCATTGGATTTTACAAACACTGATGACATAATATAGTTCAACACTACAGACAAAGTAAAGGCGTGTATAAACGTTATGTCATTGATATACTTCCCAATTAAATTTTCCTTTTAAAAATTTTTGCCCCTGAAATTACAAATCTTGCATTCCAAATTACAACTTCACCAAGTTTCAGGCAGTCTGCATTTCATGAGGAGTTGAACAATTACCAGTAAAATCATATGTTCAAGAAACTGTGAAGAGCTACAAAATTCTTGCCTCCACTGTACTGCCCTCTTAATAAAATGACCGAAATGGTAAAAATCCTATGCCTGACAAACTAATGTCACAGTTTCTCAGTGATGCAATATATCCTTCATTATGCTTCCTTACAATAAAAGTCTCGTCAACCTAATGAAGATCTTAACATCAAACATGAAATGCCAGTTTTAGAATCCTTATAGGTTAATGAGACTATAAATGCATGAAAATTATAAAAGGTAAAACCAAGAGACTAAACTAAAATAGTAAATCATCTATCATCTATATGAACGAATTTTTTTGGACATACAAAGTTGTGGAATACTAGTCAAATCTATATCGTGGTAATCCTACCAATATGGGCTGAGCTATATCTCTTTTGTTTTCTCATTCCTATCACAGCAGAGTTTGTCACAGTATCAGTTCAACAACTTCTAGGTCTCAAAATTTAACACTATGAAGCAGAAGAGACGCAACTACCAAATATGCTGTCCAAGATAACGGGCGCAGAACTTAATTTAACACAACAAAAGATGAAAAGAACTACTTCAATTCTCCAAGAACTACTTTGATTTAAGCAAGATATTTCATGGATGGAACATGAATCATAATTTCTATACCTTGATCTCAGAAGGCGACTGCATGCTGCTGCTGAAAGATTTTCTCTACCTCTAATATAATCCACATTATTGATCACCTGGGCATATCCAACAGTAGAATCTAATTTACGTCCTGAGTAAACACTGGTTACATCTACGCAAGGGATTTCTATCAGAGAACTTCTTGTGTCATTTATCTCTACAAGTAATTTACAGTTCATGGTTACTGCAAAAGTGTCTGGATGAGCATAACTTATAATAGCTACTTGTGTGACGGACCTTGGAAAAAGTAAGAGCCCTTCTATCGACTTGACTTGAAAATTCTCAGCACTTTCCCCTACTTGTCTGATCTTGATAACACTCAATACAGACAGGGCATCATTTCTCACTGAGAGAGAAACAACAACAGATCCACTTTTATCACATGGAACTAAGGCCTCTAGTGATACTGAAACAAGGACTGTATCGGAAGCTGAATTTGGACTCAACTCTGCTTCAAGAGGCACCATAACAGTTTCGATCTCATTCCCTGAAGATCTCACCAACTGGAAACAGAACGCGCCGACAATTTTTCCCTCCAAATGATCTGATATATCTAATTCGATTATGGTCTCTGTTTCAAGAGGACCAACCTCCCAATTTTTATGAGGTGTCTAATGGCAATTTGGGGTAGAAAACCTTCAGCACTTTCAAAATCCAACCACTCTTTGGCACTCAACATACTGTATTCAGTGGAATCTTCCAAACTGTGAATGGTGCAAATAGCTTTTGACGAGTGGGATTCATTTCCCGAGGAAATGGATATCCAAGCAACTATCTCCACCACATTGAAGGCTTCATTGAAGGGATTAAACAAAGACAAATTCTTTCTCGACCTTCCACTCGAAGAAACATCAAGACCAATTAAAGGCTTTATCAAATAAGGCGACTCAATAGCAAACCCTTTAGCCCCAATCAAGAACCCACCGAAACTAGTCTGTAAAAGTAGTTGAGCTGAGGATAAACCTAACTTTGTAGGGTAAAAACGAAACATATCGATGCAATTTCTCCGGGAGCCAACAAAATATCACTAAAATTGCATGGATAAAACTGTGAGTTGCTACTGTAAGGACCATAAATACTCAAAACACTATCGGTGTCTACATTCTTCACTGTTAAAAATGCTAAGGAAGGACAATATACATTCTTCTGTCCCCAATCCAGTAGAAAAGGTTTTATTTCCACAGGGGGTGTAGAGAAGCCATCCGAAAAGCCTGACTCGACTGTCTCTGCATTCTCCCCTGACTTTGAACTGTGAGTTTCATGGCCATTTTTGGTGTTGATATTAGTAGATGGAAATTCATGAATATTATCTAGCCTGAATGAAGAACATGAAATAACTCTACCATCAAATAACCTGAAGATACCATGCTCTGAGGACCAGCTCAGGTTACGCTCCACTTGCGTCGACTTAGATGAAAAATCTTCAGATCGAGCCCCAGAAGGATCATCTGTGGCCTCTGTTTCAGCATCAACTCCATTAAGCAAACACCCAGTCAACGCGTCGATGGAAAACAGAATGAATTTGAATGTGGACATATATTTTCAAGGCTGTGTCTCTTAACAGAATGTCTTGATACCAATTCCGGACTAACATGGCCGTCTAATAATACATCTTGAGAGTTTGCATAAAAAATTCCCCTGTAGGACTTGCATGCGTCAAATTCTAGCTCGTTTTGCGCTTCATTTATTGGACATCTCTTGCATGTGACAAGAATGGAAAAGGCACAGAACAGAACCACCACAAAGTAAAAATCCTTGGCAGAGGAAAATAGCCTCCTAAACAATATGAATAAAAATAGTTCAATATCAAAAGAGAATTCATGTAAAACAGTGAAACTATAATTACAAAAAGATGAGAGCTGCGATCAGGGCAATCAAATTGGTTAAAATTTCATTTCTGGTCATGTTTCAAAAAATAACAGAAATTAATAGAAGTATTTACTAGAAATCAATTCACAAAAAGACAAAAAAGATAAATTGAAAAACTGAATAAATAAGGTATCTGATTCATGAACTATATAAACAACACTTATTAAATGCCAGGAACACTTCATCCTCATTAAAAACAAAAGCGAGTCCATTTCCAGAAAACCAGGAGCTCTTTGAAGGAAAGAGTTTAATGGAAGAAAACCTCAATAACTTCGTATATCAGAAATATGTAAATTGGCATAATTATTAATCTAGCTTTGACTAGAAAATGAAGTAGCACCATCATAAAATATCTGCAAAAGCTCCGAAAATCAAACCACCAAAAGAAACTCATCAGAGCCACTTAACAACAGTATAGCACAAACACGCCGCTAAAACGTCTCAATATTAAAGCTTCATCACAAACTGCAAGTTTTTTCCTGTTTAAACTTGTACAAACATTAAAAAACCCAGATACAATTACATATTCTTTCATATTATACACTCAAGCGTCACTAATGTTCTGACTACAAAAAAGAAAACAACAAAATAATAGAAAAAAGAAAAACAGGAAAGACGAAACAAAGAGAAAAAGGAACAGGCGGTAAAAACAGTTTTTAAACAGAAAAATGGAAGAAA
The DNA here is from genome assembly GCA_016081115.2 of Rehmannia glutinosa. NCBI lineage: Eukaryota > Viridiplantae > Streptophyta > Magnoliopsida > Lamiales > Orobanchaceae > Rehmannia > Rehmannia glutinosa. The sequence goes on along the minus strand of JABTTQ020001709.1, from coordinate 36,174 downwards.
TGAAAGTAAGTGATGGAGTTACCGGAGGTAGAACATGGAGAAGAGCTTCTGTCTTCTGTGAGCTCCGATCATCAGGTCTTGAGAGAACATATCTCACAGCATAAATATATCATCGTATACACAAAAATTATTTTTACCTCTCTGAAATTTGTTCAAAATTTTAGGGTTTTTCCCAAAAATATATGCAGATATGAAATGCACATACTACACACACCCCTGACGACGAATGTCCATGGAGGACGAACGAGAAATGAGAGAGAAAATGACCCCCACCCCCTCTATCTAATTTACTCTTTTGCCCCTTTTCAAACGTCATAGACTATTTTGATTTTTTTAATCAATGTCGTGAAGTATTATTTATTAATTGTGATTATCTTGTACGAACGATGCCCATTAAGGTTGAGTGTAAAGAACAAGTAATCATAGAACTTTACGCATGACGAGCAACCCAAAAATCAACTAAAATTATCTAGTTACATTTTGTTGAAACAATGTATAAATTTAAGGAAATATTAATTTTATATACGATAACATGATAGGTTTGTTGACTACAATAAACTATTGACACTATTCTAAGAAAAATAAAATTTTAGGGACAAAATTGTCCATATAGGGCAAAGTGCAAAAATTAAAGGGTAAATTGCGATTTAGTCTTGTAACTTTGGGGTAGTTGCAATTTTAGTCCTTTATCTTTGAAAGTTGCATTTTTTGTCCTGGACAATTTTGCCCTTATGGCTAAATAGCATTTTTGGTCCTTTATCTTTCTAACAGTAGCAATTTTAGTCCTATAACTTTCGAGCATTAATAGTTTTAGTCCTTTTTTTTTATTTACGCACACACACTTCATTGGGGATAGAACCCCTGACCTCCCACACATTGGAGGGAGTGATACCACTCGGCCAAATGGCTGGTGGTTTAATAGTTTTAGTCCTTAACACATCATAGCTAATTTATCTAGATAAACCCGATTTTTATAGAATAAAAGATTCACTTTTGCTGACACTTATTTTGTTCGTGGCATTGTTACACCTTCTTAGATCCAGTCTCTATTTAGAGGTTTTAATATGATTGTTCCAATATGTTATCTTGTCCTGGTGTTCTTGTGCATACATCGTCAAAATTTGATGATATGTCCTATCAGTGGCGGATCCATGATTTTTGAAATTGGGGCACGATAGATTTTAAAAAAATATGCATATAAATATTGTTAATTATTTAAAGTCATAGCACAAAATGCTTTTTAAAATTTTGTAAAAGTTGAGTATTTAACGTACATGAAAAATTAATACACATATATAAAAGAGATAATTAGAATAATTAAGAAAACAAGATACAACAAAACACAATTTTTGTAACATTATTGATATTATTAGATTTTTTTTTATATTTTTAGTTTGTAGGTTTTGACTTTTGCCATGGTTTATTTATTCAAGTTGCTAAGTCGATTTTTTAATTTTTGAAACTTTATTGTAGGGATTTATATTGTTTTATTTGAATTTTCTAATTCTATTTTTATGTTATGTAAAAATAGGGATACAAATTTATTATTAATTTTTACTTTACTAAAAATATAGTTGAATTTTTTTTTTCGGTTTGGGGTACAATTGTACCCCCAATTTTGTACGTAGATCTCACCGTTGTGTCCTATAAGGTAGATATCTTGGACAATTGTCCGGATCCATTTTCTCGAGAGAAAATTCTCCTAACCAATTGCTAATTATATAAATATAATAAATATAACAAAAAGTTCTTAATAAACCTGAGCTCGATACCATTTTGAGCAAAACACTTAGTCAAATAAGTCGTTGATGCGCATAAGAGTATTCTTGGTATTTTGAATATATTAAATAAACTCATGGGACCAATTTTACAACAACTTGAAATTTGCGGGACCAAAATTGCTTAGGTATGAAACATATAAGACTAATTTTGTAAAAACAATCAAATTTACAGACCAATTTTGCAAATTCAATACTTGTAGGACCGAAATTGCAAACCGCCTATAGTTATAGGACCAATTTTGCAATTTTCCCAAAATTAAATAATTCATATGGAAAAATGTAACAAAAAATAGTTTATATAGTAAAGTGTAAAAACGTGAATCGTACAAGAAGTTTAGTGTAATATCCTCTATTTATTAATTGTGATTAGCTAATTAAGATATAGAGCACTTAAGACAAACAGGAAGACATGTTTTGTTTGGTTTGTTATAATTTAAACAAAATTTGTCTCGATAATGACACTTATCTTTTTTTGGGTAACTCAAAGTTCAAACTAGTTGGGAAAATATAAGATTTTTAGTCCCTGTAAGTTGGACATGTTTTAGAATTAGTCCTCTAAATTGTCACATTCATTTTTTAGTCCTTTAACTTTCAAATTTCTAGATATTCAGTCCTTTAACTTAACAATTTTATTTTTGGTCCTATAACGTAATATATTTCGTAAATTTGGTCCTATAACTTAACATATTTTAGAAATTTGGTCATGTAACCTTTTTTTAGGGAATTTAGTAATATAACTCAACAATAGTTAAATTTAATTAATTTATTAAAAGGTTATTTCTAAATTAATTTAATTTTTCAAATCGAATGATTTTAATTAACAATTAATTTTCTTTAAAAATAAATAATTATTTTTTAATTTAATTAATTTTTAAAAAACATTTAAGCATTAATTTTTAAACCTTCAATTAAATGCATCTTGTACACTAGTCTACGATTACATTTCTTGGAGATAATTATCCTCACCAAAGGTTAATTGCATAAATATGACAAATTATTCTTAAGTTACTAATTTGATGTAATTATTTTAATTTTCCTAGAATTCATTAATTATTTTAGAAATTTCTATTTATTTAAACTTTTTATTAATCAAATTAATTTAATTTTAATTGTTTTTATAATTTGATTAGTTTCCAAAAATTGAAATTTAATTATTTTATATTTGGTCCTATAAAATAATTAAATTTAACTATTGCTAAGTTATAGGACTAAATTTCTAAAATATATTAAGTTGTAGGACCAAATTTCTGAAATATGTTAAGTTTTAGGACCAAAAATAAAATTGTTAAGTTAAAGGACTAATAACTAGAAATGTGAAAGTTAAAGGACTAAAAATGAATGTGACAATTTAGAGACCAATTCTCCAAAAGGTCCAACTTACAAGGACTAAAAATCTTATTTTCCCAACTAGTTGACATAAATATGCATTAAGATTAAGATATTTCACAGTGTTCTGTTCCAAAAATATTCTGTATGTAAGATTGACACGTTTATAAAATTACTATATTAAAATTCATAATTTAAGTTTGATTTATACTTCAAACAAATATGATAATTTTATACGTATGTCAATTATTCGCCAAGTGGAATTGAAAATAAAACACCCTTTCGGATGTTGCATTGGAGAATAAATAATTCATTTAAGTATTCATAAATAGACTAGTAAAGTATGATTATAATAGTTATAAGATAAAAGTTATATGTAGTGGTTAAATCTTTTAAGTACTTTACCTAGCACGTTTGTCTTTTTCAGTAACATTGAGGGCATAAAAGGAAGACGACAAATTAAAAGTTTACACAAATACAAAAGACATACGTGTCTCTGTCTCTTTTAAAAAGTCTTGAAGTATTTTTCCAAATATATAGTTTTCAGATATTTTAAAATTATGAAAATGAAATAAGTTTAGCGGGTCTAATGAGTCTATCCACCAAATTTAGGTTTGGAACAAGTCTTGGTTTAAACAAATTTTAACCGATCGGGTTTTGAATCCAACCAAATCTAGGAACGAAGCCAGAAAATAAATATTTGGTGGGGTGGAGTTTTAAAATTTTACTAACTAATTACACAAATATATTAATTTGAGAAATTTTACGAAGTGGGACAATACAAAAAAATCGGTTTACCTACGAAAAATATGTAGGTAAATATTAAGATAATCAGAAAGTGTAGGTAATACCATTGTAGGTAAATTCTTGTAATCTAAAATTGTTGGTAAATATCTACATATTTATGCCGATAAAATTGAAAATCGTAGGTAATCATTTGCGGTAATTTGTTTGTATAATTTGAGGGAAAATAATATTTTTTATTCTCAGAGATATTCTGTAGGTAATTGTAAAATTTAGTGAGAATCATTTTTGTCGGTAAATTCTTTGGTAAACTGAAATTTTCTTATAGTGGGAGGGAGGTTGATTTTATTAAAAATGGTAGATAAAGAGGTATTTCATTTTTAGAGGGAATTATATTAAAATCTTAACCATTATGCATATTATATTAATTTGAGGTATTTTGTTTGTCAGCCATGTCTATAAATTGAAGTATAGAAGGAACTAATGTAATCTTGTTTTAAGTTGTACTGCATGTCATATTCTTGTAGCTTGGCCACTAAATCGATTGAAAAGTGGATTCTATCTATCAGAAAGAATAAAGGATTACGGCCATGTTTGGTTTAATTATCAGCCATTCTTTCACAAGGCATCACTTTAAATAATTAAATTACAAGATATGATACCATGATGATGTTTCAAGGGTATATCATATTATACAAGTTTGTTTTACTTAGTAAGGGAGTGATTGATAATTTATCTCAAATCATAATCAAATTATATTGTATACATGCTAAGTTTATCTTAATTAAATTATCATATATATGCACTCTATCACATAAAAACAGAAAAATAGTTTGAAGCAAAATAATATATTTATACTAAAAAGAATTAACTTTCTACCAATTTATATATGGTAATCATGATGGTGCTAATTATGATGGTGTGGATCAGTGACGAAGCCAGAAATTTCGTTTAAGGGGGCCCAACCAATATTAATATAAATATATATATATATATGTCTAAAAAATTATAAATAAGTACTAGTTTTGATGAAGTCAATGTATTAATTCATTACATCTTAATATTAAAAGTAATAAAAGAATACGCATATATCGATATATAATAACATTTCTTCTATTCTTCATATATTGAAATAGTTGCATAATAGTTTCATTATTATAATTTTGAAACATATATGTGTTACAAAACAATCGTTCAATAACTCATCTATCTAATGTTGAATTCTTTTATGGGAATTTGATAATGTACCATAAATCATCCCAAAAGAGACAAATAGATACACAAGAGAATAACTAAAAAAATCCAGTTTTAAGTTTATGGTGGAGTAAAAAAAAAGTATACAAAATCTTGAAAAAGAGGAAATAAATTACCAAGACATATTTTTCAAGATTAACAAATGGGAAGGAGAAAAGAAGAATGGAGAAATTGAAGACTTTTTTTTTAAAAACTTTTTCGGTTTTTAAGATTTAAAGATAATTTATTATAAGCTCTCTCTCAAACCCTAGCACCCTTTTCTCTGAAGCCATCTCTTTTTATTTCTTTTTTTTTGCTTCATTGTTGAGGGGGTGATTTTGGGCCATTTTTTGCCTGAAATCAACCCCATCTACATCTTTTGATTTTTATTTTCTAAATAAGTGATTTTTTCATGTAGATCTAGGTTGTTTGTTTCCTTTTATTATTTGTAATTTCGCCGCCTGGTGTGGTGTTTGGTTTGTTGTCGTCTTGTTGCGGTATTTTTCTTGTGTGTGCGATTCAAAAAAGCAAGTTCTCGATCAGACAGAGGTAAATCAGACTGTGTGGTCTTCAAATATTGCAAATCTAGAATCATAGGTATTCTAGACATTATAGATTTCTCAAAATTGTAGGCTCTAAGCCGATTATTGTTATTAATCGGCCTAGATGCTATGAATCTTTTAATAGTTATATCTTTTATAGTTTTTAACAGATTAGTTTCTGTTTTCTATCGATATATTGCTAGTTTGAAATAATTAATAAAACTATTTCTCTTGTTAAAAAAAAAAAAGAAAAACTTTTTCGATTTTTCCTATTTTTTGCATTTATTTTAAGGTTAAAAATTGAAAGTCACGAAATACCCCTTTTTTTTCAAAATTTAAGGGGAATTAGTGTCGGAGTGCCCTTTTGGCCCCTCTTTACTGGTGTGAATAGTATTTGTCATGATTTTTTTTTTTACCTTTTTAGTTTACAGCAGGGTATTATATAATAGTTGAGATTGTTTTGGAAAAGTTTTCATTTATAAAATTAACAATAATCACATATATATATATATATATATCATCAAAGTTCACAACAATTTGAAAATATATCGATGCAAAATATTTGATTATACTATAGGAATACAATTATATATATGCACGTGTAAACATATCAAAAAATATATATATATATATATGTTGACGAGTTTTTCGCCAACAAGCAAGATGTATAAAAAGGAAATACGTGGAAATGTATAAGTTTACATTTAAGGGGCTAATTCGCATTTTTCATATATTGTCGAGCGGAATTTTTTGGTCGGTTTTCTTACAAATGCGTTTTTACAAGCGTTTTCTCTCTCTTCTTTTTTTTTTTTCTTCTTCTTTTCCTAATAAATGAGTCCTATTTATATTCTCCTCATTAGTGGATATTTAATAACCACTATTACAATTAACTACTAAAATAAAGATAATGGCACACTTGTCTTCCCTTAAGCACGCATGGTTGCCAAGTATCCTCGCCACTTGTCGATTCATTTCATTGTGAGTTGACGGTGTGGCGGCTTAAGGTGCTAATGGAGCACTTAGCCTTAATCGGATGTTTATCCTTTTAGCCTCCCCCGTCGAGACCGAGCTCGTAACCGAGCCCAATCCATGACATCATCGGGGTGGTTATTGGCGTCACCACTTTCGGTCCCATGCCGGTCTCGTGGGTCCCATGCTCTCACGTGTCTTTGAATGGCCACGTGGGCCAGTTCTTGCCCGGCCGATTCGGGCGTCATCAATGGCCCCCAAGTTTAACTCCGAGAAAGTACTTCAAATCGATTTGAACTTTAATGTTTAATTATGAGCCTTTATTGGGGAAGAGGAAATCTCAAAAGTTATCTTTCTCGTAACACCCGTCATCCATTAGTTAATATTTGAAACGGCGCATTAATTGCGGCATTATGATGATGGACACGTGGCGCTTCGAGTTGGACCATCCTCGCGCGAATCAAGAGGTGGGACAACTTGATCCTCGATTTGTGTGGGACGTGGCGTTTTTCCCGACGCTTTTAATTTGAAAGGACACATTTTTGAATGGGTATCTCTTGTTTCGAGGATTTAAACATATAAATACCCCTTGCATCTCTCATTCCATACTTTCGCATCTATATCCTTTCGAAGCGAAATCCCTTGTAAGCGAGCAAAATTTCCGAGTCGGTCCTTAGGATTTCGAGAGATTTCAAAGTTTAGGTATTTTCCTAGAAAACCTCTATTTCTTCTTTTTCGCTTCAAATACATGTCTTCAAGATAGCCAAAATCGCATTACAACGTTGAGGCGGAAGTCGAGATCCTCCTCCGAACCTTCATTTCTTTTTCTCGATTCTGCGAATCACATTTTCCGATCCTAACGTGATTCCTACTTCAAGTTCGAGTCATTCACCACCGGTAGACACTCCATTGGAGCAGCGCATCGTACTTTTGTTTCTCCGCCATTTATCGCGAAGGCCCTTCACACTCTTGGGTCAATCCGTGGAGATTCAAGCGAAGACGATTCTCCCCTAGTCCACCACGTGCTCAAACGGAAGAGGTGATGAACCCTCAAGAACGTGATCATGAGGAACAGGTAGATGAACCCTCCGATGGTGCGAGGCGGAGAGGCTGCGGGGCCCATTGGTCACCGCCATGGGGATGTCCGACGGGGAGGGGTCCCTTGTTGCGCGTAGAGGTCGGATGGAGGCCTTGCGACTTGAATGACTACCCTAGTATGCTTGACGATTCCGGAGCTAGGGTTTTTTCACTAGAAGTACAAGCTATCGGAAAATGTACATTTTTGGTCACGGACGACACAGAGTGCCCGGAGCACCCGCCGAGGGGTGTGTGGCCATTCACCTCCCGATCTTTTATTTGGATTACGTTTCCCACTCTTTGTAAGTCGAATCGGCTACGATAATCTGAGGGGGTGAATAGATTATCTCCATCTTTTCGATTTCGCCTCTTTTTCGAACCGAATGCTCAAACAAAATAATGAAGGTGCGGAATATAAACAACACACTTCGATTTAAAGAGGTTCAACCCACCTAGGGCCTAATCCTCTACCACCCCAAAGATATCCGGATGGATTTCAAAAAGAAAAAAGATTTTATTAATTTACCAAAAATTAATACAACACCAACTTACAACAACACCTTGAAGAGCACCACACTCTTCTTCAACAACACCTTCAAGATTATCACAATCTCTTTTGAAGATCACCACAATCTTCCGACTTGAAGAGCACCGAACTCTTCAACACCACCTTTGGAGATTACCACAATCTCCCTTTGAAGATTACCACAATCTTCCTTCAACGGCACCTTTGAATATCACCACAATCTTCAATCTTGAAGAATACCAAATTCTTCAACACCTCAAGAGCACCACACTCTTGAAACACCTATCACCTAGATCACCCAAGTGTATTCTTACCACAAGAATACTCACAAGGATATCTTGTGTTTGGTTGATGAATTACAATCAAGATTACACTTTGAAAAATATTACAACTCAAAAGTGCAAGTGTAATCAAGAATGAAAGCCTAGACCTCAAAATGTGAAAGTGATAGTTCTTAGGCTATTACAACAAGAATGTTAAAATGAATAACAAAGATTATGTGTTTGTGATATCTCTTGTTGTTTGTATCAAGTCTTGTATTTGATCCCTCAAGCTTTCATCTATTTATAGGAGAGCCTTCAAATTTGAATTCCAACATAGGCTCCTCCAACATAGGCTCCTTCATGGGCTCCTCCATGTTTTCTTTTGTCTACAAATAAGACAAAGAGATTAAAATAAATATGGTTATCTCATAAGGATACAAAAATCGATTATAGAACAATCCCACATTTTAAGGAAGAATGGTCTCACTGCACAACGGTTATATTTTTGTTGTCAAACTAAAGGGCGACGATTCTTGCGCACAAAAGGGCGTTTGAAATTGTATCTTGAAAAATTACACGGGCGACCGGCCGAGGGGTGCTCGACCGGTCGACATCACCCCTAGCCCTACCTCTCCAAAAATAGAACAGGAGATTTTGCACACTTGCAGTACCCGTCGACCCCTGGGCGACCGGTCGACGCCAGGCACGGCCGACCGCTTGATTTTTCTTCCGTCTCATTTTCTGTTTCAAAATCATCTTCAGTCTTCGGGTTGCCCTATAGAGGCGGCCGAGGTCGACAAGAGACAAAATATTGTCCAATTTTTATCGAAAATTAACCTCAAGAAATACTCCGAAAAATTCGTAAAAATATTTTAAACTAATCGGGAGTATTTAGGACAATATTAGAAATATAGTTTCAATGTGAAAACCCATTGACATAAAATCTTTGAAAGTGTTGTCCAATATTAATCGAAAATAGACTTGAGCAAATACTCCGGAAAATATTAAAACTATTTTAAATCATTTAGGAGTATTTGGACAACCTTAAAACCATTGTTTTGGTGTAAAAACAAAATCATCAAAATCATGATAAAACCATTTTTCAAACAACTACCATGGTGCTTACGCGGTGGTTCCGCAAATGGGGCCTTCCCATAACACAAAGTTCACCCCCTATCATGGGCTCGTATTATCGGGCTCCTGATCTGCTCCACTTGGAAGGGTACCCGCGCACCAAGTTTACTTGAGATGAATGAGCTCTTCATCCGGAAGCGACCCTCTCAACACCGGCCCGGGGCAACCTCTAGATGGTATTACGTGCACACCCGACACGGGTACCCCAGACGGGCTCAAGTCGAGGGCCTTCCACAATCCCTCGAAGGAGTGGAAGGACAAATGGCTCGGGTTCTTTGGCGAGTGGCAGACTCGCGTTGGGGAAGAGGATAACATACTCTTACCCCTTTTGACTTTACTTTAACTTTTAGTAAGTATACTTACTCTTTTTCTTTTTTTTTCCTTTTGCTTTTCTCATTTTCTTTTGAGGAGGCCGGGAGGTGGCGAAAGGAGCCCTCCAAGGGCCGAAGGGGTAGTAGGCCCTCGGCAGGTGTGCAGACACGGACACCGAGCCACCGAGAGTAACCGGGACTCAAGGTATGCGCTTTTTATCCCTTTCGTTCCACTTTTCGCCTTTCAACTTTTTCCTTCCCTATTTGACTAGTACTTTTTGCGGGCGCGGTGCTGATCTTTTCGCGCGCCTTAACCGCGTGAGGAGCACGACTACTCGCCGAGGCGGGCGGCCGCAGATGAGGTCTTTGCCACCGAGCGCAGCCAAGAGCGGACATCGAGCAGGAAACGCCCTACTGACGGAGTCCCCGAAGTGGGGGCCCCACGCCGAAGAAGAAGATGGGGGCTGGTGATTGAGGAGCCCGACGAACCGAGAGGGCCGAGCCACCAACATCGGGCACCTCCGCGCAAACCGCCGTAGGTGAGATTCTCGAGGACGTTCTCGGATGACTTTGGCGGAGGGCCACTTTATTCCTCCTAGCCAGGTGAGGGACGAAGCCCGTGAAAGAGTAGCCGGGTCGCGCCCCCAATGGTTTGTGGAGTTCGTCGGATGTGCCACGCCATCGATGAACAGTGAGAAACTTTCTCGACAAGCCGGGCGGCGGCCGAGATGTGGCCGCGAGGGCGTGGACTACGGGATCGAGCAATTTTTCTCGTAAGTTGATTGGAAGGAGAAGGCCCGATACATCATGGGGCTGTCGGCGGATCATGGGGATTTTATGGCATATGATTGTTGGGATGGAGGGGGCTAGAGAGGCGCCATCGACTTACAGGGGCTCATGCTCTCTGTCGGGTGCAAGAGTCTTTGAAGTCCTGTGCAGAGACGCCGCGCCGAGCCAATGTTGAAAGGGAAGCGGCCGTAAAGGCCGAGGCCGAAGGGGATCGAGCCTTTAAGGCGAGGAAGAGCTCCATGTGAAGGTCGCGGAATTAGAGCGTGCAAATCGCCGCCGAGTCGAAGAAATGGAAAGGCGCGCGTGGCGAAGTGCACCGAAGTTGAAGAAGCTACCTCAAACTGGTTGAGGAAGCTTGGATAGGTGCCGTCCGGCGTATAAAAACTCGAGAGGAATATGCCTTTATGCCGACTTGCGGACATGCCACCAGATAAGAAATCCTCGAGGATCTTAAAGTGGCAGACCATTGAGCGGCTCGAGGGGACCTCGCCCGTTGGAGGCCGATCTCGACGCCGCCCGCCCGCAATTTGCTAATCTTTGCGAAACCAAAGCCCGCATCCTCCGGAAGAAGAAGTGGCTTCCAAGAGGCCTAATGAAAATCCCCTCCACGGAGTGTGATGTTTCCCTTTCTTGTTGAAGTTTTCTTTTTTATGTTTTGCTAGTTGGCCATGGGCCTCTGAATGTAACGGGCTCCTACCCAATGTAAATATTTTTGATGGAATTAATGAAACCACTCTTTCAATTACTCATGTATGCATTAAAAATCTTGTTAAGTATTGTGCTCGTTTTTTCTTGTGTTGCATGGCTTTTGTCCCGCTCCCTTCTTTTTATTTTTCAAAGTATGGGGCTCGGCTTTTTTTTTTTTTTTGCTCAAATGACACAGAGTGGGCTTCAACCGCCTACGTTTGATTACTGAACTTTATGCTTGGAGCTTAAGCCTAGTCTTCATTTTTTGGGTGGGTTCGCCTTTTGGGCGAGCCTCCTTAATTGACGTGCAAGGAACGTGCCGAGACGAGCATCCAGCGCTCGGCCTTTGGCCGAGGCGATTTATCCGGCTCGGATCTTAGCCGAGGCGATTAAATTGTTCCCCTTTTAAGAGAGCTCACAAATATCGATGATGAAAGGATAAATTTTCGAGTTATGTCGAATCATAAATTGAGTTTTTATTGATAGTACTTTTAAGGTATATTATATTCCATGGATGTTCAAACTTTCTTCCACTCAAGTATTCCAACTCGTGCGCCCCGTTCGACAAGACCCTACCGACCAAACGGACCTTCCCGGGTTGGTTTTAGCGGGTCCTACTCAATCCCGTTACCCTCTTGGGACGAGGTCGCCGACCAAACTTTCTTTCCTCACCTTTGAGTTGTAGTACCTCTCGCTTCTTTGCTTATATACAACATTCCTCATCTCAAGATCAGTATCTCTTTTCTTCCAATAAATCTAGCTCGGCTCGAGAACACAACATCATTGTTTTCCTCGAAAAAATTTGCAACTCTAAGGTAGGGACCCGATTTCAACAGAATGACAACTTGATCGCCGTAGGCCAAAGAGAAGGTGTTTCCCCATGGCCGACCTATGCATTGTTCTATACGACCATAACACACCGGGTAGCTCTTGGGCCAATTGCCTTTAGACTCCTCTATCCTTGCCTTCAAAGTGTATTTGATTTTGTTAACCGCCTCAACTTGCCCATTGGGTGAGGGTGGTATGAAGTCGAAAAATGATTTTTGATGTGAAATCCTTCGCAAAATTTCGAAACCTCCTAGTTATCGAATTGTTTCCCATTATTCGAGACGATTGAATGTGGTATCCCGAATCTACAGATAATGGACTTCCATACAAAATTGACGACCTTTTCCTCGTCTATCTTCGCCAGAGGTTCGGCCTCGGCCCATTTTGTGAAATAGTCTACTGCCACAATGGCATACTTCACGCCCCCTTTGCCAGTGGGGAGTGGTCCAATGAGATCCATGCCCCACTTGGCAAATGACCAAGGATCAGAATCAAGTAAGTCGCTCGGGGTGGTACGACTTGTGGTGCAAACTGTTGGCACCTTTCGCATTTCTTGACAAGGTCGGTTGCATCTTTCTTCAGGGACGACGATAATATCATTGTCTTATTAATTTGTAAGCCAACGTTTGGCCCCCAAAGATGATTTCCACAAATGCCCTCGTGCACCTCTCGGAGCGCATAATCTGCATCTGTCTCGGATAAGCATCGGAGGAGTGGGACGGAGTAACCACGTTTGTACAGGATGCCGTCTACCAACGTGAACCGAGCCGCCTGAGTGCGCAGTGTTCTGGCTTCAATCTTGTTTTCGAGTTGAACTCCTTTTTCCAAATATTGGATAATAGGGTCATCCAGTCGGCTAGCTTCATTAGCATGTATCTTTTTAGCGTTAAGCGATGGCGACAATTGAGTAACCGTTACATCTGCGATCGCCTCGATCCTCGCCCCTGGAGGCCAACCGAGCCAAAACGTCTGTTTGCATGTTCTCCGTTCGAGGAATATGCGAGAACTTCTCGCCTTAAAACGTGACAACTCTTTCTTGACCAAGTCCATATATCGGGCAATCTTTTGTTCTTTCGCCTCATACTGCCGTTGATTTGATGGACGACCAATCGCGAGTCACTATGTACCAATAGCTTTTTAGGCCCATTGATGCGGCCATTTCGATCTGCTAGAGTGCTTCGTATTCGGCCGTTGTTGGTCCCTGGGAACTAGAACCGCACGGCCGAGCAAGAAGCACTTGTGTTTTGGATCGATTATCACGATCCCGCCCGCCGACTGCGGTGGAGGAACCATCGATAAACAACTTCCATTCCCGATCTTCAATCACCTTTAACTGGATGGAAGGTGTGAATTCAGCTTCTGAAGTCGGCCCAGTGCTTGTCCTTTGATTGTTGTGCGAGGTTCATACAAAATATCAAACTGGCCGAGCTCGGCATGACCACTTGATCATCCGGCCGAGGTTTCGGTCGGTGTAGCACTTGTTTCAAATGGTAGTTAGTGAGGACCACAACCCATGTTCCAAGAAGTACAGTAAGTTTTCTTGCCGCAATGACCAATGAATAGGCCAATTTCTCCATAGGTGGATATCGAAGCTCGGCGTCGTGTAGTGCTTGACTCGTATAATATATAGGGTGTTGGATCGAGTTATCCATCCCGATTAGTACCGAAATGACAAATAGTACTCGGAGATGTCTAGATACGATATAAGTTTCCCCCGCATGTGGTTTTTGTAACAACGTAACTGAGGCTAAGTGTGTTTTGAGTGACTCAAAGCGTTTGGGCTTGTTCGGTCCACTCAAAGTTTTTATTTTTCTTTATAATTTCAAAGAAGGGTTTGCACTTGTCCGTGGACCGAGAGACAAATCGATTAAGAGCAACTAATCGACTGTTAAACTTTGTACTCTTTTAACCGAGTTGGGGGTTCGAGATCAATAATAGCTTTTATTTTATCCGAGTTGGCTTCAATCCCCGTTGGCTAACCATATAACCCAAAAATTTAGCCAGAAACGACCCTAAAGGTACATTTTCTCGAATTTAACATCATCTTATACTCTCTCAAAACAAAGAACATTTTATGAAGATCATTAAGATGATCGAGATATATACAAAGATTTCACCAAAGATATCATCTACATAAACCTCCATAGTACGACCTATCATTTCTTCAAACATCTTATTAACTAACCTCCGATAGGTCGCCCGACATTCTTGATCAAAAGGGCATCATCCTCAGAACAATAAACGCCGCGCGAAAAGAACGACGTATTTTCCTCATCTTCCCGGTGCATTCGTATCCGGTTATAGCCCGAGCACGCATCCATAAAACTCATCGCTCATGCCCGGAGGCGTGGCGTCCACCATGTAGTCGATATTAGGCAAAGGATAGCCGTCTTTGGGACATGCCTTGTTGAGGTCGGTGAAATCTACGCAAAGCGCCACCGGCCGTTGCTTTTCTTCACGAGCACGGGATTGGCCACCCATCGAGGATAGAGAGCTTCCCGGGGATAAATTGGTTGTCAAGTAATTTGCTAACCTCACCTCCAAGGCAACTTGCCTGTCGGGGCCGAGTTTGCGTCTCTTCCGGATTACCGCGGAATGTTAGATCGATATTAAGTCGGTGGCGGGCATGTTTGGGATCAATTATTGGCATATCGGAATGTGTCCATGCAAAGACATCGAGATTATTGCCAAGAAATTCGATCAACTCCGTCAAAATGGCTCTTGGAGGTCATGGCCAATACGTAATTGGCGTCCCTCCATTCTCGCTCCCAATGTCGACCGTGTCGAATTGCTCAACGGTTCCGCATGTTTTCTTTTTTTTTGCTTTGCCCCTCTTTTTTCGTAGGGGCGGTTCATCGTCGATTGTCGGTCCATCACCCGCTCCACTTTCTTCCCCGATTTTCTACCATTGGTTCCTTTCTAGGTCGCCGACCGGATCATCCTCAACAGATCATCCCCGTCTCCCGCTCGGGCTCATTTTCTTCCTTTGGACCATCTTTTACCATGTCGCTCGTTTCTCCTCGTTCCACCACATTAATTTCTACCGATCGGAGTTTAAGAGAGCACTCTCGCGATTCTCTTTGATTTCCCTATGGATGGCTTCTCCATCCGGGGTCGAAAATTTTACATAAAAATGGAATATTTGAAACGGCCGCTTTTAAGTGATAGAGCAAATGACCTTCCAATGATCGCATTGTACTCGAGTTGGCATTAATTATTTTGAACGTGGTCATGACGGTCCGTTTATATGCCCCCCCCCATCCGGATGGGCGGTGTCTACCTCTCCGAGCGGGATTATTCTTCCTCCTCCAAAACCCCGCATCTTTGTCATTACATGGACGAACATAACTATCGTCCACGTTTAACCTCCCCGAAAGCTCGAACATAAATCACCGATAAATAGCTCCCCGAGTCTATCAAAATCCTATGGACCTAATACCCAGGATCGGTGCGGTGATGACCAGGGTCGAGTGTGGGTGAACCACCTGGTCGGCGTCAACATCCGGCGAAAGCGGCTGTTGGTTGGCCTTCGATCTCGGCTACCGAACTTGCCTTTCTCGCATGGGCGGCTTGCACGACATCGGCTTTCCTTTTTCTATTCGAGCGATTATCCTCGGCCGCATTAGTATTGATCCTATTTACACCGACATCATCAACATCTCCCTACCTTGATTTTCATTCGGCGGTAATGGTAGGGGAGCCGGATTCACCAACCGCCTCGGGTTCACTCCTGGAGTAAGTGCGGTGGGGCGGTAATTCATGGACGTATCTTCTCAACCCGCCCTTCCGAATGATGTGCATGATCTCCTAATAAGGTCCCTTGCATTCGTCGGTATCATGACCTATGGATTTATGGTAAGCACAATACCGTCACGTCCAACTTAGTGCTCGAGCCTTAAAGGCCAAGCGGTGGTAGCAAATTCAAACCCCAGTATCTCGTTCCAAATGGCCGAGGAGTGTGGGTCAAGGTACTCCTCGGCGTGGCAACTTCGGCTCGCACGCCTGGCGAGCCTTGTACCCGGTGCTTGGGTTCTCTTCGAAAATGGCCGAACTCGGCCACTGCCCCCGAAACGGGCTCCTTCTTCCCATCCCTTTTCACGCCCCAATCTTCCCTTCCGGGCATTAACTTGCCATAACCTCCTCCGCGTAGATGTGACGTTCGGCGCGGATCAAAAATTCCTGGTGCGAGGTCGCCCGACTCGTGGATGTAGTAATTAAACCATGTCTCGGGGTGAGCCCGACCATGGCCGCAATCACAATGGCATCATCCGACACCGGTTCCATCTCTCGGACGTGCTTATTAAACCGAGCGGTATAACTTTTTAAGGACTCATTAGTTCCCCTGTTTGATATTTACGAGAGTCCTTCGGGCGGCTCGGACCTTGCGGTGAGGAAATGTGTCAGAAATGCTGGGCCAAATCAGCCCAGGATCGAATGGACCCTTGCGGCAGGTCTGAACCAACGATGGGCTCGACGCCCAACGTCAATGGAAAAACCCTGCAGAGAATAGCGTCGCTGGGTCAGATAATTCCATCCACGCTAAATACTTGTGGATGTGCGTTGTGGGGTCGGTCTCGCCATTATATAGACCGACCTGAGGAATTTTGAGTTTCGGTGGGAGTGGAGTGGATAGAATACTCGCAGCAAAAGGTGACATAACGGAAGGCGGGTTTGTCACTTGATACGGCCTTTGATATCGGGCTTCTTCGGGACCGCCTCCGCTTCATTCAGCGGCGGCGGAGCGCAAGAGACTTCCGCTTCCTAGTCTTTCCAAAAAACTAGGACCTTGAGTTTGATTGGCCCTAGCCGGCTCCCGCTCATCCGGAAACCGAAGCCTGGAGCTTATCGATCGAGCTAGGCGGGGAGGATTTTCTCCTAGTCGCCCAGCAAACACAGAGCGAGCGCGGCGGTGGCGCGCAGGTTCCGGCTGCGATTCCGCCACGCGGTTGTGTTCCTCGTTGTCATCACGTGGTCGCCTTCTGTCACGACGACCGTGCGGCACGCTGCGAGCTAGCTTCCGGCCCTCTGTACGGGGAGGCTCAAGGACGTGTGGGTTAACATTAACATTTATTGGGGGAATATTTAGCGGAGGGTTGGGTGGCCGAGTATTTACTGGTGGTGGAGGGGGCACCATGAGTTAGTTAGTGGCGAGTGTTTGGGAAATTAATTGGTTCATATGTTGAACAAAAACGGGGTTGGCTATAAGTCGGGCGAGGGGAGTAAAGACGTGCTCCCCGTCGATTGGGGGCACGCGTTAAGCTGTTTGTAGTTTGGCGATTTGATTATTCACCTACGGATCCCGCAATATGAACATTTCGGGTTTGCCGACTCATTTGTTTTAGAGGACTAAACGCAAGTTTTACCTCGATTTTACGTGATTTTGCCTGGAATTTGGGTGGACCGACTTGACGGGCCCTCCTTCTAGCACCAATTTGTTGACGAGTTTTTCGAACAAGCAAGATGTATAAAAAGGAAATACGTGGAAATGTATAAATTTACTTTTAAGGGCTAATTCGCCTTTTTCATATATTGTCGAGCCGAATTTTCTCGTCGGTTTTCTTCTGACGTTTTACAAGCGTTTTTCTCTCTCTCTCTCTCTCTTTTTTTTTTTTTTTTTTTCCTAATAAATGAGGCTTATTTATATTCTCCCCATTAGTGGATATTTAATAACCACTATTACAATTAACTACTAAAATAAAGATAATGACACCCCTTTGTCTTCCCTTAAGCACGTATGGTTGCCAAGTATCCTCCGCCACTTGTCGATTCATTTCATTGACAGTTGACGGTGGCGGCTTAAGGTGCTAATGGAGCACTTAGTTTTAATCGGATGTTTATCCTTTTGTCCTCCTCCGCCGAGACCGGGCTCGTGTAACCGAGCCTAATCAATGACATCATCGGGGTCGGTTATTGACGTCACCGGCTCGGTCCATGCCGCCTCGTGAGTCCCATGTTCTCACGTCTTTGAATGGCCACGTGGGATTCTTTGCCAACTTCGGCTTTCGGGCGTCAATATATAATAATAATAATTACCTGGTAAATATACATATATACATGCACACAGAGAAAAATAAGTTAGTGTTATGTAAATTTTATTAAAATAAGAATGGAATTTGAAACTAAATCAATTGAATAATGACAAATTTGAGAGCGATTCACTTTTAATATTTGTGAAAGATATATATGAGACATAAGATGATCATATCAAACTATCATGCGTGCTTTTATTCGAATTATTTACTATGTGTGCATATGCATGCACATATCTCTAAATATAATAAAACAATGTGAACCAGAATTGGCAGAAAAAAATTAACTGCCGGGGTGAAGGTCCTTGAGAAAAAGAAATTATTCAACACATACATGAAAAGAGTAAAAAGAAAAAAAAAAAAAAGAGGAAAGAGAAAACAAAATACAAAAGCAACTAATTTTGCATTTGAGATGGCATGACACTTTGAATGAATGATAGCAAAGCATGTAAAAGTGGGGTGAGCCAGCATATCAAAGTAGGGTAAGATGGATAAAAAAATACAAAACAAAATCATATAATTAGATCTAAATTTTTTTTTTTTATTTTTTTAGCATTGTTGGGCCGGAGTCCAGTATGACCCCATTTGTCTTCGCCATTGATCAAGTAAGATTTGTTATTAGTATGTACTCCCTTCGTTCTAATAAGATTAATCAGGTAGAGTATTTCATATAGATTAAGAAAGCACAATAAAAACAATTGAGATCATAATCTTTTTCCATATTCTTCATACTTTCCCTTGCATTAAATGAGAATACATCATTGTTGGTCTCAAACAAAGTGAATTAAATAAGGGTAGTTTAGTCTATTGTTATGTAATTAATACTCCTAATAAGAAAAGAAACCTACAGACGAGAAAAGAAAGATGACCTATCTTATTGGGACGGAGGAAGTATATAAGTATCCAAAATAGAAAGCACGGCAGAGCTGAAAATTAAAGAGGGATGAGTTTAATTAATAGTAGAAGATAAAGATGTCTTTGTTTTATATGGACGAGCAAAATTCTACTCCCTCCGTCCCAAATATATAGTTTAGTTTGACTTTTCGCACATATTAAGAAAACTATTGGAAACTACAAATGTGTTACATTTTTACTTGGTTTACCATTATTTGATGAATACTGTAAATTATAAAATTCATATTAAATAGGGTTATAATAGTAAAAGAATAGAAAAAGTACTATTAAATATAGAAAGTGATCGAACCTATATATTTGGGACATCCAAAAAATGAATAGTGAGTTATATATTTGGGACGCAGGAGTAATATTTTTAATAACTATATATAATTAAATTTTATGAAGTTGAGGGGGCCGCCTCATTTTAGTTCCCCCTTGGCTCCATCTTGATGGAGAGCTATCCATATTAAGGGTTGAAAGAGTATTAATTGCTTAATTAATATTAATCTAGTTTTTCAAAGGTTAATTAAATTTGAACTTCTTTGTTATTAACGCGGCTGCATGCCTTTAGTAAGTAGGGTTATGACTGCTAATTAAGGAGTCGACTTTAGTATAATTAGGGTAAATTGCAAAATTGGTCCTATAACTATAAATAATTTGCAATTTCGGTCTGTATCTATTGAGTTTGCAAAATTAGTCCCGTAAGTTTGAAAGTTTTTGCAAATTTGGTCCTTTATATTTTATACCTAAGCAATTTCGGTCCTGTAAGTTTTAAGTTGTTGCAAAAATGGTCCCCTGGTGTTGGGAAATTTATTGTTTAGATTTTGATGAATGCCATGTAAAACTTAGAATAGGAAGTTGGCACCCCAATTTTGTTGTAAACCGCATTGTAATAAATAGGGCTGGTCAAGTGAGTTAAGTCGGCTATGCCCAAACATGCAAGAAGACAAACCGAGACTAGAAGGAAGACTCATTGCAAGACAAATTGAGTATGGCAAAGAAGAGAAGACGGGAACTCTATCAAGGAGCGGTGAGATGCGGTGAGTGGAGTATCGATCAAGTCAACTCAAGAAAAGACAAGTCTCAAGTTGAAGTGATGGAAGAGTCATCCAATGATTGGAAGGAGTCTAAGTCACCTGCGGTAAGCAAGGAAATGCAATCAAGTCGAGATAATCGAAAGAGATCCGTTGCACAAAAATCAAGAGAATTACTTAAACAAGTAATATCTCCATGCTACCTTTCTCGAAGTACTCACCTTAAGCGTGCAAAGAAATAAACCAATGGGAAGCACTACACCGTGTCGAACTCGAAAAGGTGAAGAACAATTCATACGAGGAAATGGCAATTCCAAGGATCGCAACAAGACAAGCCAACGACCACAAGTGACTTTCAAAAATAAGCTATCTCTTCAACGGGCATATTTTTGAAAGATCGTATAAAAGGTCAAGAATGACTCACGAGAGCGGTGACGTAACCACAAACATTCAAGCAATTATTAGAATCGTAACCTGAAATATTCTCAAGTTATTAAACGCTCAATCCTCAAGCCTACACTAAGAAGAACATCAATCCAACACTCACTGTGAAGGAAAGATAACTTCAATCAGTTGAAGAGGAAATTATCAAGAATCAAGGGGTCTACATTCCACGAAGGATTGTAGGAAGGTTCAAGGTCGAACCAAGTCTTAAGCTTTTGGAGGGCTTCGTGATCAAATCCAAAGAGCTTGAGCAAGTGAGTGTAGTAGCAAAGCAGCCGCCCTGTGAAGAAGGCCGAGTCGCGAGAAGCGGCCGAGTGATCAAGGCGTCTCGGATGAGTCCCAAAGGATCAAGTCACTGTGCGATCAAGACTTGTATCTGGATTGTTACCACTTTGTATACTTGATCAATACC
The DNA here is from genome assembly GCA_016081115.2 of Rehmannia glutinosa. NCBI lineage: Eukaryota > Viridiplantae > Streptophyta > Magnoliopsida > Lamiales > Orobanchaceae > Rehmannia > Rehmannia glutinosa. Next base: position 15,148 of record JABTTQ020001709.1, on the reverse strand, counting down.
TAGTGGATTCCTCCAGGAGTTGGAGAAGAGAGGAGTAAGTATTACCCCATCTTCGAACCTCTATAAAAATCTTATTGTGTCATTTACATTTCAACACTTTAATTCTTGCATCATATTTGTTTAATTCTGACATATTTGCTATCCATTAGATAATCTCTAAGTACTAAATCAAGCTCTAAATCTCTACTTCACCAAACTTAAGGGTGTTAAGTCTTCCAAAAAACAAACCACGATTGAGTTAATTTAGACTTAGCAAAATGAGTTATTCCATCAACAACTCAATTGAGTCCATTGAGAGACTAACTCTATGATTAACTAAATTGGTCATCACCAGGACACAAATTGCAAGTATCAACTCGAATTTTTAAAAGGACTAAATCGAAAATTTGGTAAGGTTTATTCAACCCCCTTCTAAGATCCCTAATTTAATAATTACTAAAATTTATGGGCATGTAGCCCATAATAAACTTTATCCAAGAAAATTGTTGGGGCCAAAGGACAAAGTATAAATGTATATGTAACGACTATGGACTATCCCAAGCGGACTTTTTCCTTAATTTTTTTCTTTGGGCTTTCTGTCCACGCCGCACTAATGTTAAGAACTTATGATTTAGCCCGAGGTCCCGGTTCGAAAGCGGGGAAAGCATAAATCTATTTCCGGGGTGGGAATTCCATGAGTTCGACGCGACGGAAAGCCCAAAGGAAAAATTTAAGGAAAATAAAGAGCCCGTTTGAGATAGCCCCCTGGTCACTGAAGATAATACATACATACATAAATAGGTAGTAAAAAGAAAAAATAAAAATAAGTTAGGAGGCGTGGCTCAACCTGTGTTTCTCGTTTAAATGAAAACCACACAACCCCAAGTTTTTACACGAAACTCTGTCAAACCGTCTAATGGGTCGACTGTTAGACAGATCGACCCGCGGACCGGTGGCATTCCGTAATATTAGCAATGGTGTTTTAGTAGTTTTCGGGGACCACATGTATTAACGATCTTTCCGAAAAATATTAATCGTTCTTCTAAAAAGTATTAGCGATTTTTTAAAATGTATTAGTAATTCGCGAGAAGAGTATTTTAATATTTTTCCGAATATACTCTTTAAATGTATTAGCAGTCTCTCAAAAAAGTATTAGTAGTTCCTTGAAAAAGTATTAGTAGTTCCCTGGAGAGTATTTTAGTAGTTTCCCTGAATATAATTAAATTTTTCTCCGAAAATGTATTAATGATCCTTTTGAAAAGTATTATTCATCTTCTAAAAGTATTAGTAGTTCTTCCGAAATGTATTAGTAGTTCTCTCAAGAGTTTTTTTAGTATTTTTCTCATGAATATACTCCCAAATGTATTAGTAGTGGTGGGGGCGAGAAATCCATTTTGTTGCTAATGTTGTGCATATTATCCGTTAGGAAATTTATTGTTTAGATTTTGATGAATGCCATGTAAAACTTAGAATAGGAAGTTGGCACCCCAATTCTTGTTGTAAAATGCATTGTAATAAATAGAGTTGGCCAAGTGAGTTAAGTCGGCTACGCCCTAACATGCAAGAAGACAAATCGAAGACTAGAAGGAAGACTCTGCGAGATAGCCGAGTATGGCAAAGAAGAGTAGACGGAACACTCTTTTGAAGAAGCGGTGAGATGCGGTGATCGAGATCGATCAAGTCAACTCGAGAAAAGCCAAGTCTCAAGTTGAAGTGACAGAAGAGTCATCCATGATTGGAAGTCGACTCTAAGTCACCTGGGAAAGCAAAGAAATGCAGTCAAGTCGAGATAATCGTAAAGATCCGTTGCGAGAAAATCAAGAGAATTACTTAAACAAGTAATATCTCCATATCACCTTTCTCAGTGCTCGGTCCCTTTGCGTGCAAAAGGAATGAACCAATGGGAAGCACTACACCGTGTTAGAACTCTGAAAAGGTGAAAGAACAATTCATACGAGGAAATGACAATTCCAAGGATCGCAACAAGACAAGCCAACGACGCAAGTGACTTTCAAAAATAAGCCTATCTCTTCAACGGGCAAATTTTTGAAAGATCACTATAAAAGGCCGAGGAGTTTATTTGAGAATGAGTGACACAAGTTCTGGACCTGAACCAAAACGTTCAAGCAATTATTAGAAAATCAATCATTCTCAATCCTCAAGCCTACACTACGAAGAACATCAATCCAACACTCACCGTGAAGGAAAGATAACTTCAATCGGTTGAAGAGGAAAATACTGAAAATCAAGGGGTCTACATTCCACGAAGGATTGTAGGAAGGTTCAAGGTCGAACCAAGTCTTAAGCTTTTGGAGGGCTTCGTGATCAAATCCAAAGAGCTTGAGCAAGTGAGTTGTAGTAGCAAGCGCAGCTGCCTGTGAAGAAGCCGAGTCGTTTAGAAGCGGTGAGTGATCAAGGCGTCTCCAGACTCGAGTCCCAAAGGATCAAGTCACTGTGTGATCAAGACTTGTATCGGATTGTTACCACTTTGTATATTGATCAATACCTAGTGGATTCCTCCAGGAGTTGGAGAAGAGAGGAGTAGAAGAATTACCCCATCTTCGAACCTCTATAAAAATTTCATTGTGTCATTTACATTTCAAAGACTTTACTTCCTGCGTCTTAATCTGCTTAAATCTGATAAATTTGCTATCCACTTGATAATTTATAAGTACTAAACCAAACACTAAATCCTTGCTTAATCAAACTTAAGGGTGTTAAGTCTTCCCTTTGAAAACAAAACCACAATTGAGTTAATTTAGACCCAAATAAAATGAGTTATTCCATCAACACTCGGTTGAGTCCGTTGAGAGACTAACTCTCTGATTAACTAAATTGGTGTCCATCAAGACACAAATGTAGTATTAACTCAGTATATTTAAAAGGACTAAATCGAAAATTTGGTAAGGTTTATTCAACCCCCTTCTCAACCTTACACTTACACCCCCTTGGGACCTACAAGTGGTATCGGAGCGGTTGGTTCATTGAACCCTCCGTGACCGGTTCTTGAACTAGATCTCCAAACTTTTCAAAGTCCGCTTTAGTACTTAAACTCTCAAAACTCTTTCTATCATTAAAAGTTATTATCATTGAAGCAAATTTGACACGCATCCCTATGTTCACAATTGAAGAATTTGATGATTGGAAAATTTGTATGCGCTCATCTATCAAGATTACATGATGAGATGTGGATAGTGATAGAAGATGGGCCTCTGCAAATCTTAAAGGTGAACACACCAAAGAAGAGCTGCAATGAAGTAGAAGAGGATGTTGCTCCCGCACAGTCATGGTTGAAAAACCAAGAACTGAGTGGACAAATGATGACAGAAAAAGATACAACCTGGACAATGTAGCCAAGGACATCCTTTACAAAACCTTGGACAAAGCCATGTTCAATAAAGTCAAATCATGCAAAACGGCTAAAGAAATGGGACAAGCTAACATTGATTTGTGAAGGCTCGTGAGCAAATCAAAGAAAACAAATTATCGAAAGCAGTCATGAAATTTGAGAACTTCAAAATGATCTCGGAGAAAACCTGGATCAACTGGATGCTCTCGTTTCACGAAATCACCAATGAACTATCTCGCACTTGGAAAGGAATATACACGAAGAAATGTGTATGAAGATCCTAAAAAGTCTTCCACTGAATGGGAAATGAAGGTCATGGCACTAAGGCATTCCATGGACCTATCAAAGACATCCAACCATGAATTATTCTCGGACCTCAAAGCCTACGAGTTTGAGCTTGAGAAGAAAAGACCAGGAAGAGACAAATTTGTACCCAAAACAACTCGCTCTAATTGTTAAAGATGGGAAGAGAGCCGAGGTCAAAGAAGTCATTGATCCGGAAGAAATAGCCCTGATGGTTAAAAGATTCAACAAGTTCTTCAATAAGACCTACAAGAGAGAAAAGGGCGAATCTTCCGGAAGACACTCACTCCCTCCAAATCAAGGGAAGATAGGCCAACTAAGAGAACATGATCATCAAAAAGTTGAGTATCAAAGGGTGACAATCCAAGAATGGAAAAAGGCCGATCAAAAGGCTGAATATCTATCTTTGAACTGAGACAACCAGGTCACTATGCCATTGACTGCTCATATCATGTAGTTAACAAATACAGAATGAAGAAGAAAGGAAGGTCTTCGAGAAAGAAGACAAGAAAAGAAAAAGGCAATGATGGTCGCAGAGATCATGAAAAAATAAGTCAAAAGAGACAACTCGATTCGAGAGCAAGAGTGTGAAGCGACTACTCAAGTGACTCAAAGAAGAAGCCCGATCCGCTTGATGGCCAAGGAACAAGATCAACTCGACCAAGAAGATGAGGTACACTCTAACTCATCAAACTCGGACTCTAGTGATAGTGATCGTGACACACACACTTCATCACCCACTCCATCTTTATGATTCATTAGGAAAAATGATGAAAGATTTTGAACACATTAAATCCTCACACACACTATTAAATGAGGAAAACGACTCAAGAGTCAAAACTCAAAGTCGACTAAGGAGTTGAGTACTCTAAGTCAAATAGCCGATGAGAATGAATGTTTAAAGGCTGAAAATGCTAAATTAATAGCGAAATTGCTCTATAGAGAAGAGGGAGAATGACCTCAAAATGTTGTTGCCTCATTCACTAAGGCATCTAAATCATCGGATGATCTTATTATGAGTCAAAGAGAATGTGGAGACAAGACAAAGCTTAGATTTAATTCCTCTGTGCTATGTCAAACCTCAAAAGTAATTTTGGAAAAAGGATCTTCAAGCCATGAAGAGTCTGAAAATCCAAAACTCTAAATGTTGCACACACATTCACTCCAAAGCACAATAACAAGCAAACGCCTTGGTTACAAAGGAAAAGGAAAATGGCCAGTTGAGTGCGCCGAAAGGACAAATGAGAAGAGATTCACCGAGTTCCTCGGCAAACTCCAAAACAGAAAATACTCTTTAAAGAAGAAGTAGAGCTACCAAAACCCTTAAAATCCATAAAAGAAACACATATGATGGGAATGGTAGAAAATATCCAAGCCAAGCGATTGGAATGATGTAAACTATCGGATAGACTTATGGAATATAAGCCCAAATGGCAAAGGCCTAGAACTCAAGAAAGGCCATTCCAAAAGTATAAGAGCTTTCATCAACACACATATGCACCACAATTACCCAAAGAAGGCGATTGCTAAAACTTATACACAGGCATACAGACAAAAGAGACAATTTGTATGAACCTAGAATCCCCAAGCAATTTGCCAGGATTAATTATGATTATGGCACGATAGATGGCAACCCCTTAGAGTCAAATTATTTGGCTATAAGTTGGTTGGATCATCTTACAATTCTAACCCCTCGGGACCTGACAAGTATGGGTACCTAAAACTTAATTTCCTTGATTGCAGTTCAAGGAATGAGTGCCAAGGAACCTGGTATATGGATAGTGGTCATTTCCGCACATGACACAAGAAACAAGAAAAATCTGTCAAAATTCAAGGAAGTAAAAGGACCAAAAGTCATATTTGGAGGAAATGAAGCTCCTGGTGAAATAAGAGGCATTGGATCCATAAAGAGGAATGGATTAGAAATCACGGATGTTGCATATGTTGAAGGACTCAACTTCAACTCTTAAGCATCATCCAACTCGTGACAAGGGTTATAACGTTGGATTTAACATGGGTATATGCCAAATCAAGGATACTCAATCAAATGAAGTTGTCTTTGCAAGGATGTAGACGAGTAAAGAATATGTATGTCGTGGATTGGTCAATCAAACACCCAAAGACTGTCTACTAGCAAAAAGAGCACAAATTAATCAAGTTGGTTGTGGCACAAAAAGTCGAGTCACCTGAATTTCAAAACGATTAACAAGCTTGCAAGAAGTAATCTTGTGGAAGGACTTCCCACTCAAGATACAAGAAGGAGAGTATATGTGATGCATGCCGGAAGGAAAACAAATCAAATCTTCATTCAAAGAAAAGACATGTTCATCTTCAACAAGAATATTGCATCTGCTACATATGGATCTATTTGGCCCAGTGGAACCAAAACAAAGATAAGTGGGAAGAATATACCTTGGTGGTAGTAGATGACTACTCAAGATATACATGGACAATATTCATGTGTAAGAAGAAAGAAACTCTACGAAAACTACCATAGTGATGAAGATAATTCAAAATGAGAAAAGCCAAACCATTATTAAAATAAGATCGATGGGCAGAGAACCGAGTTTGTCAATGGGATAATAACTCAAAGATTGTATTGAAAATGGTATTGGTCATGAACTATCACAGCAAGAACTCCACAAAGAGAATGGAGTTACGAAGAAGGAACAAAACTCTCAAAGAAGCAAAGAAGGACCATGTTAGGTGAGCGGGGTTACCAAAAAGATTTTGGGCTGAAGCAATCAACACAAATTGCTACACTCAAAACATATGTATGATAAACAGATAAAGCGACAAAGACTCCTATGAGATTTGGGTGAAGAAAACCAAATGTTGCATATTTCGTAATATTTGGATGTAAATGCTTCATCCACAACAATGGCAAAGACAATCTAAAGGCTTTTGATGCTAAAGTCGATGAAGGTATCTTCTTAGATACTCAAATAAAGCAAAGCCTACACAGTACTCAACAAAAGGACTATGGTTGCGAGAAGAATCCATTCATGTGGTATTCGATGAGCCAAATGTAAATGGAGAAGACATTGAAGAGTCACCGATAAGTTCAATCATCCAACCATACGTAAGAGTCCCTATCTTTGGAAAGTTCGGCCGGAATTATCAATTCGTAAGAAGATGAGATAGTGAATCTCAAAACAATGGAAAATTTGCGGCTAAGTGATTACGAGAGAGCCGACCACAAAGAACACAATCGCAAGACGATCAATCCACTAACTTACTCCAACTTTGATGTAAGATGGCCGAGAGACCATCCACGTAACTTGTCATTGGAGATATAAGAGAAGGTGTCAAAACAAGATCCGTAACTCAACAAGAAGCTATGTTCACATGCTTCATCTCGCAAATAGAGCCCAAAGACGTGTCACAAGCATTGACGACACACATTGGATTCAAGCTATGCAAGAAGAGTCAATCAGTTTGAAAGAAATAAAGTATGGGAATTAGTGCAAAGACCCATACATCAAAATGTTATTGGCACCAAATGGGTGTTCGTAAATAAAATGAACGAGGAAGGTTCTGTGGTAAGAAACAAAGCAAGATTAGTAGCCAAAGGATATTACCAAGAAGAAGGGATAGATTTTGACGAAACATTTGCCCTCGTAGCAAGATTGGAAGCTATAAGGATGTTTCTTGCCTATGCACTCACAAGAATTTCATTGTATATCAAATGGATGTAAAAAGTGCATTCCTAAATGGTTTATTGGAAGAAGAAGTGTATGTTGAATAACCTCCGGGATTTGAGCGTAAGACTCTTGGAGATAAGGTATACAAACTCAAGAAAGCTCTATATGGATTGAAACAGCACCCGTGAGCATGGTATGATACTTTGTCACAATTCCTAATCGAAAATGGATTTACAAAAGGAAAAGTAGATAGAACACTTTTCTAATTCAAGACAAAAAGAGTATATCGCTTGTTCAAATATATGTGGATGACATCATTTTTGGATCCACAAACAAAGAGCCTGTGAAAAGTTTTCAAACCTCATGCAAAGTAAATTTGAAATGAGCATGATGGGAGAGTGACATTCTTCCTCGGACTCCAAGTGAAACAAATTGAAGGATGGAACCTTCGTAAAGTCAAACAAAATACACCAGAGATTTAATGAAGAAGTTTGGTATGGAGGAGAAGTCTTCGTAAAAATACCAATGAATACATCACCAAAATGGACATGGATGCGGATGGCAAGCCTCGTAGATCAAACAAGATACAAAGCACTTATTGGATCACGTGCTCTATCTCACAAAGAAGCGGCCGGACATCACCTTTGCCGTAGGTGTATGTGCAAGATTTCAATCGCTCCAAAAGAGAGCCATATGACAGCTAAGAGAATATTGAGATACTTGAAAGGAAGCCAAGAGGTTGGCTTATGGTATCCGAAGGAAGGTGGATTCAAGCTAATTGGCTATTCGATTCTCGACTATCTTTGGATGCAGAGTGGATAGGAAGAGCACCCGCACATGTCAAATCTTTGGGAAACAGACTAATTTCCTGGTTTAGCAAGAAGCAAAACTCAATAGCCACCTTTACAAACCGTGAGCGAATACATAGGCCGCGGCAAAATTGTGCCAAGTCCTATGGATGAGACAAAGAAAGAGAGACTATGAAGTTGAGGAGAAAGAAATTCCAATCATGTGTGATAACACAAGTGCAATAGCAATCACTCAAAATCTCGTGTTGCACTCAAGAACAAAGCATATCGATGTCGATATCACTTCATAAGAGATCATGTTGAAAAGAAAGATATCATCTTGGAATATATCTCAACCGATAAACAATTGGTGACATCTTCACAAAACCATTATGTGAGTCAAGATTTGAAGAACTCAAACATGAGCTAGGGTTAATTGAGCTAAGTCGACACTCGGAAGAATCAAAGAAAAGAAATGGAACACAAAAAGGGAAAAGAGTCAACTCACAAATCGATAAGTAAATCGGCTATATCGGAAAGACAACTACACCGAGTCACCGATAGCCGAGTCACTAAGAGAATCGTGAGAAGTAGAGTTAAATCGCCTAAGGGATAAGCCGAGTCACTTATGAGCAAAGTGACAAATACGCAAATGTTTTGACTAAGCGGGAATGTTTTTAAGAATACGTCCAAAGATAATGATGATGTGAATGAGACATACATAAAGCCGCACACCAAGCTTATGATTGGATATAAATGTTTGCCGCATTAAATACGAGACATTAAATGCTAAATAAAGGCGTGCAAAATCTAAGCCGTTGATTTCGATCACATTTCAAAAACCACCCGCACGCCCTTTCATAAACCATACTTAAACCATTTACGCCCGTTTCTCTCTCACACTACCAAAACTGTTCATTTTTCTATCTCGGAAGCAAAGGCAAAAATCTTCTCAAAACCCTATCTATCTTCAAATCAATCTCTAGTTTTTCTTTGATAAAATCCCAAAAATGGCACCAACCTATGATTTTACCAAGTTAGGAAAGCAAATCCACACCTGCCCACGTGGATTTCGACGGCATGGTGAAACAGGGGTCCGACGACACCCTAGTGAAGAAAATCGCTGAGAAATTGGAAACGCCGGGCTGAAACCGTTTCGGCGTTAGAATATCCGATGACCTATGTGGAGGAGGTCGCATATTCTACGTGAATGCCGAGATTCACGATGAAGGAATAAAGTCATCCGTTCACGGAAAGAAGATCACCATCTCTCGCCAAGGATTTGGCCAACACTCGCTTCTCCAACCGAAGGAGCATCAAAATTAACGGTTGATGTAAACTTGGCCGATGCTTGGAAAGAAATAGCCAAGCCCGACTATCTTGATAAAATAGTGTACACAAACAAGAGACTCACAGAAGGAGGATTATCCCAATCATTGGACATAGTTGCCAAATGTATTGACATCAAATTTGGCGCCTTTGACCAATCGTCAAAAGCAAAGCCGATTGTAATGGCCGCAATCATCGCAGAAAAGAAAATAAATCAACAGTTTGTCTACAATGCTCGCGGAACGTAGGAACAAATCCTTCAAGGAAGATGGCACATTTGGAGGATCCCTAGGATATGGCCTAGTGATTGGGCGATGATGGAGGTGAAAGGAGTCCTCTTAGACATGGGAAGGCATTCCATGTTAACAAGAGGATGTTCGAGCAAACCTCTCTCGGCGCACGAGAAAGAGAGCCTACGCCAAGAGAGCGACACGAGTGAGGGGAATCACCACCTCAAGATACATCTGTTTTCTCTCCACCTAAGAAGAAAGCTGCCCCTGCAAAGAAGAAGATCACGCCTGCAGAAAGAAAGTCAAACCGCTCCCCCCTGCGCAGAGTCACCGCCCCGCAGCCGTGTCTCCCGCCCGGAAGATGGTCGAGAAGGACACTCAAATACCTTCTCCGATCGTCAAAAAGAGGAGATCGATAAGCCAAGACGGCCAGCTCCTCGAAGAAAACATCGCACGGCCTCCGCCGCCCACGACTCGTAAGACACTATCTCTCGAACCGAAATTCCTCCGTACAAACTAGAAGACGAGAAGAATCATCAAGCGCTCCGAGCTTGAAAAACCGAGCCCAGTCGACCACTCACCGAACAAATACTAGAAATCACCGGCGCAAATGAGTCCCCGGATGTAATTGATGAAACAAAAAGTCTGCTGGGCGATCGTGAGGCAACTCAAGACACAACAGTAGTCCACACAAAAACACACAAAGAAGAAGCCGACAGAGTCGATAGTGATGTGATGATCCTATCTCCACCTTACCCGACATCCAAAACCGTCTGCGTGAGTGGAGGAAATGGAAGTTGAGTAAATCAAGGGAACAGTTCCAACGGCCGAGTTTATAGAAGAAGAATCTCATTAAACTTCCTCGACTAACCATTGTCTTTGCCAAAGATGGATGAAGACAAATCGCACGCATATCCTGCAGATCTTCAAGGACAAGGAGAAGGAAAGGCAAGCGAGAGGAAGGCGAGGCACGTGAGAAGGCCAAAGATCGCCCTATCTCCCGCACTACGTAACACACATCCTCTCCTTGATGTCTTCTCCGGTGATGAGATGAGATCCTTCTTGCGCCGCGCAGAAGAGTTGCAAATGCAGCAAGCATTGCGAATCCGAATCCTTCACGAGCAAAAATTGATGGAGGGACCAGAGAGTCCTCCGTAACACACCGAAATTGATCCAATGGGAGTGGTTCAAAGAAAATTGCCACCGTTGTTCTTGCCACCACTTCCCCAACTCACTCGGAAGAAGCAATAAGGGACCTGGCGATGAAACGGGATAGTGGGGACCCCCGAGCCAACCCCTATTGAAGGTGTTTCACCACCGCCCAACGGCCGAACATTCAATCGAAAAATGGGAGTTTGGAGACGAGTGACCCCATTCCAAGTCACTCACCGGTGCGCCACCGAGGGGAAACTCCTCCACCGCAGCAAGGTCGGAGAATGCCGCGAGATGACTCAACAACGAATCCAGGAGGCGAAGTAGAGAAAATACAAACACAAGAAGAACATCAAGTTGCCATCAACGAAGCTCGGGCAATTGAGACTGCCTCACTCGAGTGCCAAATCGCTCCGAAGGCTAATGACTGGCGATGCGGTCGAGGCACGAGGAAGAACAACCCCGGAGTTAACACTGGCGATGAAAGTGCAATCCATGGGGTTGAGACTCCAATGGATGCCACCACGAAGACCCTAAGACAGTGACACGCCGAAAGGGAGGACTGTGCCTCGCCGCAATCGAGACTGCAGGAGGTAATGAAGGCCCACGGGAGGTTGAGACTTCCCTTGGTAAAGAAAGTTCAAGTAGAGAACATCCCTCCTGCTATCATCGACCCATCCGAAAAGGAGATAAGCGCGCTTCATGATTCCCGGATAATCCCGATGTAACCTTTCCGGGATCGGGAAGGCGAAGAAGGCCGAGTCATCCCCGAAGGATGATCCAAAAGACTCACCGCGGATGTTCCAAGACGAGCAAGTATGATCCCAAGACTACTCGTCAAACCTTTAATTTTGATGATGAGCCGCCAATGGAAATCTCAAGATCGTCCGATGACGCTCGATAAGGCGGAGGACCGTCTACTCAATTGAGAAATCGGTTGAGACCAACGAAGTTTTGAGACAAATGAGGCTTAGCAAGTCGGGTCCACTTCACAAAAGACCCTACCGAGACGGAGTCCACCGCGCAGCTCCCAAGTCGCAGCAGGTTCGACTCAAGAGGAACTTCACGCGAACCTCTCATCATTGAGCAAATACTAGTTGGCCGTGATGATTCCTTTATAGAATCTTTTCCTTTCTCTCCGGAGCACAGGACCTCCCGAAGAATCGTAGAACGAGCTAAAGACGCTTCCGCATCCCGCCTCCGTTTTTCCATCGTGCACCATTGTTCCAAACTGATTATGATTTTGACGCTGCATGGCCATCACCGCAACGGAGGAATCAAAAGTCGCGAAAGTGTTCGGGGCATTATTCGCGAGATTGAACGGATGGAGAGGCATCGGCCTCGTGGACATGCGATCGACAATGAGATGCCAATCTTACTGCTGATCTAAGAGGCATAACAGTCGGGGATCATGGAATGGTGGCAACAAAGAAGAAACAATGCGTGTGGAACAAGTTAGATATTTCAGGACATTGTTCAACAAGTCAACGTATGGAGAGCTGAAATGCTTGATGCAAAAACGAAGTGAGAGAACATATTGAGCACATGCATGAAGCTCACACCGCTTGAGATAAAGGCTGCTGCGTGAGCAAAATAAGAGTGATCTACAACGTTTGGAAGAAACCATGAATACAAAATTCAGCCTTCTCACGGAGATGAAGCTAATTTCGCAGAGTCCAACGCTACTCGATCCGACTTTCGTGGCTTTGCATACTCTGCAGCAGACTCGATGAACTCTACCATCGCAGGCTCGACTTCCCGCTTTGCCATATGTTTCCGGTGTCCTCTCTTTTTGATGATGCCAAAAAGGGGAAGAGGAATACCTTAAAGACAGAAAGATCTGAAGCCGAAAAAGAGGATGCGGTATGTGAAGGGAAAGACATGACAGCTGATACCAAAAACAAAAGAAAGGAAATCTGAGGGAAATGATCGAAAGATGTGACCTTGATGATTGCACAAACCCCCAACAGGTCCTCGTCACAATCGATTTATCGCAAAGAAACTCCCCGCGATTTCGCTTACCCAACACTGCTATATCCATGGCCGAAAAGAGAAAGACAATTGAAGCAGGGATGGAGGAAGTGGAAGGAAGAATGGATGCCCGAGTTATGAACATCTTGAAACAACATGGAGGCATTCCAAGAGATGAGACACGTATGCCATCTCGTATGTCGGGACAGAGCCACGATCAGTTGATGAATTTAAAACGCTCGAATCAAGGATACTTTGCAAATATGTTCATGGCTCGAGCTTGGGACTTGTCGGGAAAAGGGTCTCACGTTATGTGAAGAAGGCGACAGACAAACAGACACACAGGGTAGTCACTTTCTAGTCACTCCGCCGGTCACTCACCGAAAGAAGAAGACCAAGACAAAGACGCCCGCAGGTAGAGGAAGAAAGCAGTGGTGGAGGAAGAAGCTTGGACTAGGCCTCTCGCCTAAAAACATTGAATACGTAGATCCGGTGCAAGAAAGGAGGGATCTATCAATGGGTCTCTGACCAAGTAGCAAATTTGCAAGTGGCTAAAAGTACGCCGAGTATGCAAAAGAATAGAAGAAGAAAACAAGAGACAAACTCACATGCATGGGAGGAAAGACAGAAAGATTAAGAAGAGATGAAGGCCATGGAAGGCATATGAAAAGAAAAAGAAAAAGAGAAGGCGGTTTTGATGAGAAAAAGAGAAGAAGAGAAGAATTTGTCAACAAGATGAAAAAAGGAGACAATGAAGGAGATGAAGTGTTCTTTCATCCACCCCTTCGTATTTTATTATGTAAATACATACAATGTAAGTCTTCCGAAATAAAGCTATAAATTCTTTTTTTCGTAGACAAATATGTGCTCGATACACTTTAAACAAATTGTGTAAAAGAACAAGAATGTTATGATCAATAAAAAGGATTGATTCTGCAGCATACATTCTATGTCAATACACTATCTCAGTATGTATCTTTGCTATTTGCATTTTTGAATGGTTTAAGTTTTGGCATCATCAAAAAGGGGGAATTTGTTAGGAAATTTATTGTTTAGATTTTGATGAATGCCATGTAAAACTTAGAATAGGAAGTTGGCACCCCAATTCTTGTTGTAAAATGCATTGTAATAAATAGAGCTGCCAAAAGAAAGAGTTAAGCTCGACTACTCCCTAACATGCAAGAAGACAACTAAAGACTAGAAGGAAGACTCATTGCGAGATAGTGAGTATGGCAAAGAAGAGTAGACGGAACTCTCTCAAGAAGAGATGCAAAATGAGTGGAGATCACCAAGTCAACTCGAGAAAAGCCAAGTCTCAAGTTGAAGTGAGAAAAGAGTCATCCAATGATTGAAGTCGACTCCTAAGTCACCTGGGAAAGCAAAGAAATGCGGTCAAGTCGAGATAACTGTAAGGGTATGTTTGTTTAGTGATTGGGAGTGATTGGGGGAGTTTCGGAAGTGATTAGGGAAGGGGGTTTGATGTGATGTATTGGGAAATGTGTGTATTAGTAGAGAAATGCATCGGGAAACGTAATGTATGTTTGGTTGGTGATTGGGGGAAGTGATTGGGAGAAATGGGTGATTGGGGATGTAAAACAAACATACCCTAAAAGATCCGTGACAAATCAAGAGAATTACTTAAACAAGTAATATCTCCATATCACCTTTCTCAGTGCTCGACCCGAGGAGCGTGCAAAAGGAATGAACTAATGGAAGCACTACACCGTGTCGTAACTCGAAAAGGTGAAAGAACAATTCATACGAGGAAATGGCAATTCAAGGATCGCAAATGAAGACAAGCCCACGATCGCAAGTGACTTTCAAAATAAGCTTATCTCTTCAACGGGCAAATTTTTGAAAGATCACTATAAAAGGCCGAGGAGTTTATTTGAGAATGAGTGACACAAAGTAATGACCAACCAAAACGCTCAAGCAATTATTAGAAAATCAATCATTCTCAATCCTCCTACACTACTACGAAGAACATCAATCCATCACCACCGTGAAGGAAAGATAACTTCAATGAAGGAAAATCATCTGAAAATCAAAGTCTACATTCCACAAGGATTGTAGCTGCAGGAAGGTTCAAGGTCGAACCGTCTTGCTTTTGGGAGGGCTTCGTGATCAAATCCAAAGAGCTTGAGCAAGTGTTTATGTAATGTAGCCAAGGTGCCTGTGAAAGAAGAAGGCTGAAACAGACGGCTTAATGAGAGTGATCAAGGCGTCTCAGTCGAGTCCCAAAGGATCAAATCATTTTGTGTGATCAAGACTTGTATACGGATTGTTACCACTTTGTATCTTGATCGATACACAGTGGATTCTCGGGGAGTTGGAGAAGAGAGGAGTAGAAAGAATTATCCATCTTGAACCTCTATAAAAATTTCACTGTCATTTACATTTCAT
>JABTTQ020001708.1:0-177985 GCA_016081115.2 Rehmannia glutinosa | reverse complement strand
GCTCAATGGAAACTCCAACAAACCTGCCAGTAGAATCCAACAATAGCGCCCTAATATTATCTGTGTGTCCTCTAAGCTTCATGGTTTTAGAACCACTTCTTGGATCCCAAACACGTACAACCTAGAAAAAGTCATCGTGAAACTCTAGAGCAATTACACATTGTTGCATCACTGACAATAAATTAGGACATGCATCAGAAATGAAGATGAAAAGAAGAATCTGCAAACTTACCTTCTCAGTTCCACCAGAAACAAGAAGTGTTCCCCTGTCATTTGTGGCCAATGCATAAACTGACTCTTTATGGCCTTTTGCGGCAATAGGCACATAGCCTTGACATTGAGTGGAATGCACAGAAATGTTACTGCTTGAGCTTATAGGCCGAAGACTTGTATTCGCAAAGACCCCAAACCATTAGTACTAGTTGAACAATCATCTACATTTGCATCATTTGATTTGGAAACGGGAGCAAGTGCAGCTTCAAGATCCCATATGAAAACCTCCCCACCAAGGCCACCAGAGGCGATGACATTGCTCTGTAGTGCGTTAGTAAGCAAGGATCATAAACTGACATAGCGCAATGTTGATCACAATGGTTTATAAATCGTCTGGACCTGCGACTTTGACCAGCCCAACCACGAACTGATGGTCGGTCCAATCCGTTTGGGTGCAAAACCAGAAATCCAGTCCAAATGGTCCAAAAAAAATGATTCAAACCGCCAAAATCATTTTTTCTTTTTTTTTTTTTTTTCATTTTTTATAAAACTTTGTATTTGGTCATGTGTTGTAGTTATTTGGATATTGAGTTACGTTAAATGTACCTTTAGTTGATTACTAATCTTTTTACCTTACACAACAATTAGTCTATTAAATCACCATTTTATAGAATATCATAAGAAACTAACCACTTTTCTTGTTGGATGGACGATTAAACCAGTGACAAAAGCAAGACCGGTCTGGACATGTTATGAAAACACTAATCGATATACATGTGCCTATCAACTAAAGTCTAGATGAATCCAGGAACACAAAGCATTTCCAAATGTATGTGAATGAAAGATTACATTTTTCTCTGCTGCAGCAAGGCAAGTGACATAGTCAGAGTGTTGATGTAACGTCCTGGCACATGATCCATCAGACAAGCAATTCCATACCTAATATTATCACCAAGAAAAGTGTAATTCATGAGCAAAGACGGATACATATCAAGGCTTAAATGCAAAGAGCACGAACCTTAACAGTGGCATCTGAAGAGCAAGAAACTAGTGTGTTACCACCCGTAAGAACAGCATCATTGACCTGCCCAACCAACAAGTTCCACCGTGAAGCGCATACCGTGCAGAGAAGAACTTCAGATACATTAACTATGAACTAAAGTTTGCAAGCAAGTGTAAAATCCTACTAGAATAGCATTACTATGCTTATCAGAACCCTTTCTTATAAGAGCTTCTTGTAGTAATAGATCTCCCACTCTTGGCATGTGATCCCCAGGGCATCATTCCATTGATCAATTATACTTTTTTATAAGAAATAGAATTATACTAAGTAACTTAAACCCACCCACACACCAAGAACGGTTACATCGAGTAATGCATAAGATATTGAGATGATATTGACAACTTTCAATCTATATCTGCTTGAGCTAAAAAAGTAAAGCTTCTTTTATGGTCAGAAATCACACAACATAACAATCAAAGCAAGATAAAAATGGTATACAACAGATTTAACTAAAATGAGAGCAACTTATACCCAATCAACATGTGACTCAAACGTAGCGGAGAAAGTCGCACGATCTTCAGATACTGCCCATCTCTTTAATGTGCCATCACGGCTACCAGTGAAGAGGTAATCAGATTCATCCGGTCCTGCTGACTTCAATACAGCCAAGCAGTTTATGCCAGCACAATGCTGCAAAGAAATAACACGGTTAATAAAAGTGACATAAAGAATAAGCAATGCAGATATATTATTAAGTATTGGTGAGTGGTTCACATTGTCTGGTAATAATATGCCCTCTTGAGTATTCTTTTTCGGCATAATAATAGCAAATATCTACTGTTATACTCATGCGAATTTATCAATCTTGTAAACAAGATGTAAAATTGAATCCAAACTTTGTCGTAACCATCCACATCACCAGTAAAAATTGTGATTGATTAAAAACCCATACGTGGCATGAGATAAGATCATTTCATCTCACAAATCATGAATATGTAATAAACCTCCTTTATATCAAAACCAATAAAGATTTCACATAGAAGCAGTAATCACGTAACCTCTACGCCACTACAAAAACACACAACTGCAAGATTTCAATGTCATTCACTAGATATTGGCCAAAAACAGTAAATAACTTGTGCAGCCATAAAGCAGTTCTACATCAATCCAACATCACAAATGTTGAGCCTATATCAGGGGACATTCAAGAAAATGAAGTTCTTTAGTAGAGCTTTTCTGTTGAGGGTGCAACAAGTATCACGAACTGAAGCAATGGAACGCTTATAAGTGGAGTACCCTTATCCGATCAAACAAATGAAACCAAGTTCAGCATACCACCTTCTCCGCCTCCTTATCAACGAAAATGAATTTGTGAGAATTTACATTTGAACTAAAATGAAGCATCACCTTTGTATTATCTGCATCGTTTAATACATATGTCAACCTCTTTTCCTTGCGAGAACGAACTGAATTAGACATGTTTCCTGCACTGCCAACACGGTGCATTGCAAGAATCGCTGAAGACATCAGAGGAAATTATAAGTACTACGGAAACACTAATGCAACTTCCTCTTTATAATGTGTTCAATTTTGGAACTTCTGTAATCATCTTATGGATCAATTTCAAGAAGACTAAGAGCGTTTTCAAACACAGAACAAAGAACAACAAAGACAAGAGACAAGACAAAATAAAGAGGCATAAATTTCCTCAAAATGCAAGTACTTTTTATCGTCAATATAACTTTGTGATAGGATGATGTTAGGCCAGAGATAGGTGCCTAAACTAAGAGATCCACTTGTCCTTAGTGATGGGAGTAAGTCAAATTATGTTCAGAATTCCTATATATTCAAGTCATAAAGCATATAATTCTTTATAGAAGTCAACTATGAATGGCCAAAATAGAGCCTGCATGTGCACTGAAGCCCTCTGCTTGATGACCCCTTCACAGCTTAATCCACCTGATTATTACTCTCAGTATTACTTCTTCAAATAAAAATGAAAATAAAGTGAGCACTCAACCTAGTTAGTGATTCCATCCCAGATAGTTTCCGAGAAAGGAAAAGAATGGCATAAGCAACTGCTTGGGAATGTTGCTCAGGGGGAGCATGTGAGGAGTCCATTGTCATTATTTTTTTTAAAAAAGTTTTGTTGCTGCCTTGTGTGTCCTAGTTGGGTCCAGTTGTTTATAAGATAAGTTGTCAGACGTTTGATGTTGAATGTTAACTGTTGTTGCAAGTGCCAGAAATTCTTGTGTTTTTGTTCTAGTAATTTTAAGTTGGCTTGCTGCCGTTATTTCCTTGTTAGATAGTGCTATGGATTTTTGATATTTTCTACTTGGTTGTATATGCACTAAGCTTGAAGGCATAGCATGCTCCAGGGGATTGTCAGAGGGTATTGAGGTAATTTTAAATGTGGTATACTATTATAATATAGATGCAACCATTTTTTGGACTGAGTTGAATGACAGACGACATATAATGTAAACCCTAAACCCTAGTATCTCCATAAACCCTTCACCAAATCACATTCCATATATCCATTCTTATTCAAGGTCATTTCAATCCTTTACTTTAAAGCATTATCTTCACAGCTCTAATTTTGATTATGCTTTAGTCGCATCTTCCCACACAACAGAAAACATAAAATACAACAACATTGGTTGCTCCTCCCCAAACCCCTACCCCCTTCTTTTTGTACACGTCACAAGAAAATGCTACCTTTTTGTACTAATGATTTACTCTTGAAAAGGATCATTATCTAAAGTAGATGATGCAACTCACATAGGCTAAGTACTTTGAGAAACAGCAGTTAAAACTTAAGATGCTAAGCTCCAACATCATAAATCTCCACAAAACATGCCTCGAGAACACTCAATTGTGAAACGTGGACAGATAGTGTAATTACAACATTGGTAAAGAGCACTGAGGTGCAAGGCATCTATGTAGTTATGCGCACAACAGTCAACATGACAAGCATCCCATTGAAGAGAAAATCATTTATATCTGTAATTCAATATCTTTTAGCAAGAATGAACCCAGCAGCAACACTCATATACTGACGCAGTCATCAAAAGATATTTATCAGAAGTTATCTTATTGAACATCAAATGAACATAATAAGACAATTGGACATCTCAATATAAGGTTCCATACGTTGTTTTCACTAGCTGTACTCACTACAAGAAAGTTTTTAACGAACTTGCCAATATAAATAAAACAGATAGATAATATGTAATAAATGCAAAGAGTTTTACACGAGTGCTTCTTTGCCCTAGTCTCTTCTTGGTACTCTCTAGTCCTTTTTTTCTTTTCTTTTATGTTCCTTTTTTTCTCTTTTGTTTTTTCTGTGTGAAGGGATATCTAACCCAAAGTGCTTAAGTTACATATAATTGGGTTTAAGTGAAAGAAAAACAAAGGAACTCATCCTTAATGGAAAATCCAAATGTCCAATATTCAATAATTTGCATAGGATATATCTCCCGGCAGAACATTTTCGTGATAATTTTATCACATTTTAGTTGATGAAACTTCCTTGATTTAAAACGAAATTCTATACAAAAATGGGAATTAATCTTCACCAGCAAATGATAGGCCAGAGAGACAATTGAGCAAGGGCCAGAGTGCTTGAAAAAAAAAAGGTAAAAAGCACACCAAAGCACATTAAATTAGAAAACTGAACCACAAGCCAAACGAAAACGAAGAACAACAAAATGAGGAAACTTGAATCTAAAAACAAATTTGCAATAATTCAAAGTCAACAATGATAAAAATTCAGAAGCACGAAAATTTACGCCTAACATTACAGACACTGAATAGTCTACACACGTTCTCGTAAGAGAGCATGCACCACCAAAAAAAAAAAAAAAAAAAATTCAACGAAAAAGAAGTGCTTGACAGAATGATCGCAATTAAACGTGCCAGCGCCCGCAGAAAAGTCAGAATAAATTAAAACTAATAAGAAACAAACAATCGAGATGATGGAAGAGTTGCCTACTCCATTGCCTTCGATGGTGGAATTCCCAACTCGATGAGGAGTCAACCCAGGCCGATGCGTTGGTCGGGAAGTCGGAGACGGAGGAGCAACGGCTAGGGCCAATGGAAGTGAAATTCAAGACTTTAAGGCCGATAACCGATAAGTGGCTTGGCGGTGGCAGACGACGGAGGAGGCGACGGAAGGGAGTGCGGTGGAGGAGTGAGTCGGGGGAGGATAGGGGACGATGAGAGTGGAAAGAGGACGAATTTCACAAGGTGAAAACTGAAAAACCCCTTTCACGGTCAAGAATCTGGTTATTATTGATATTCCACCAACAATTTTTACTTAATTAATTATCCAAATATGATTCATATAGTATATTTGGTCAATCAATTAAAAATGGGAATGGATTTGGATATGAGAGTATTTTTGAAGTCTATATTTTGGGTTCTATTCTATGGAATCATCAAATGTTTACACAAATTTGAATTGATCATTTATTCTTTTTTTGTCATTCAATAATATTGTGAAAATTTTAAATTGATCATTTATACCTTATTTGTCATTCAATAATATTGTGAAAAATCCATCTAATTATTTGATCCAATCTTATATATATCATTAAATAATATTGTGAAAATTTTCAATTGATTATTTATACCTTTTTGCCATTCAATAACATTGTGAAAAATCCATCTAATTGTTTGATCATATTCATATATATATATATATATATATATATATATATATATAGGGATTAGTTCAAATGAGACCAACCCTTTAGCTTAGTCCATAAGAACACCTATAGACCCTTGATTTAAATTTTTAATGGTGTAGATCTCTTTAGTTATTTTTGGGCTATAAGGATATGATTGTATTTTCACATATTTTCGATTTTATATTATTCACGTTAATTGCTATTATTTAGGAAAACATAATCCTTTCTTTTTCGATTACCCAATTTTTTAGGGAGAAAAAATCATAGATTTCAATCGTATCTTTTCAAAATTGATTCTTTTTGTTTACCTCTTCTTGGGCCAGTTTTTCA
This sequence comes from Rehmannia glutinosa, assembly GCA_016081115.2. Taxonomy (NCBI): domain Eukaryota; kingdom Viridiplantae; phylum Streptophyta; class Magnoliopsida; order Lamiales; family Orobanchaceae; genus Rehmannia; species Rehmannia glutinosa. The sequence continues at coordinate 171,748 of JABTTQ020001708.1, read as the reverse complement.
ATTCAAAAAAACCCTATTAGTTTTTTTTTCTTCTCACCCAAAAACACAGTTGGTTCGTCTCCCCCAAAAATTGTTGTCTTCGTCTTCCCCACGCCCCAGTCGTGAAAATCGGACTCATTATTTCCATTTGTTATCGTCGTTTCAAGTTACTTTGGTGGTCGAAGGTTTGGATTTGTGAAGAAGGGAGCAAAGTTAGGTTTTGGGAGCCCGATTTTTGTTTTATAAAGGTATGTTCTTTTTCTCGCTTTTTTGGCCCAAATCTTCCAAATTTCAGTATGTTCTTGTCTTTACCAAATAATTTTTGGTGATTTAGGGAGTTCGATTTTGTGGAGAATAATTGAGGAGGGGAAACCGATGTCCGAGTTTGTGCATTGAAGGTATTTTTCCTTTTTTTCTTAAATCGGATTTTTCATTATTATTGCTTGTTATTGAAGTATTCTCTCTTTGTCTGATTAGTTCGTATTTGTTACTTGGGTTTTATTTTGTAGCAAACAGGGGGTAAATATTTCCTTTATTCATTATGGTCTTGTAGAATTTTGCAATTTGAACTCAAAAAACCCAAGTAACAAACCCTAACAAGTATGCGGATGTTTTATACTAAATATACAGATATATTATATTAAATATACAACATTAAGTAGAATATAAACAAAATATTGTATTAAGCTTTGATATATGAATTGGGTGTTTTTTTTTTTATGTAGGGGTTGTGATGTATTTTAAATATTCGAGATATGTTATGTTAAATATACAACATTAAGTGGAATGTAAACAAATCATTGTATATAATTTGGTATATGAATTGTGTGGTTCATTTATGTAGGGGTTGTGGTGTATACTAAGTATACATTTATGGTATGTTAAATATACAACACGGTATTTTTTGCTTTTGTTTATCTTGACACATTTTTCTTTTTTTCCGAGTATTTGTTCCTTTGGTTTTAATTTTGTAGTAAATAAGTGTATATTTCTACTCCTTACAGATTATAGTCTGTAGAATTTTTCCATTTTGCACTCAAGGAAATGAATTTGTTGTTTATAAAAACACAAGGTGTTGATACTTGAAACCCCACCGCCGCTTGACAAGTATGCGGTTGTTTTATACTAAGTATACAAGTATGTCATATTAAATATACAACATTAAGTGGAATGTAAACAAATGATGTTTAAAGTTTTTGATATCTCTATTTGTGTTTTTTATGTAGGTGTTGTGGCTAGTAAAATATCAAGCGAATAACAGAAATAGAGGTCGAGTAGTGGTGCGAGAAGAGAGTTCGGAGAAGAGCAACCCAAAAGAGGTGAAGGTTTGATCACCATACCCGACACGCAAGTTAGGGGAGAAGAATTTGGTTTGAATGCAAGAAACATTGGGTGTGAAAGAAGCTTGATGTAGAAGTTTATCTTTTTGTCATTGATGGAATACTTTAGTTTTTTTAAGTTTACGGTAATTAATAGTGATGTTTTTACATTATATTGAACATGTTTTCGTTGGGAATGTTGGTGATTCAATGTATTGGTACAATTTACTAAGTTGTTTGCACATTGTGTTTATGTGTAGCGAGAATATTTTGTTTTACCATGGGTTAGTGTTGTGTCATTTCCATTTTTTTCTTCATAGAGTAATCTTTTTACGGATGTAAGTGGTTTTTTTATTTGCATGTACATTATCGTAAATGCGATTTAATGACTATATAAATAGATATGTCGAATTGTATATTTAATGTGTTGCATTTGTTTATTTTGGATTAGTTGAATTGTATTATTTGTTGTATAAGTAGTTTAATATATTTGTTTACTTAGTTACGTTGAATTGTATCCTTTATTTGGTGGAATTGTATACTTAGTTATATGGGTGATTCACCGATTTAGTTCGAGTGTAATTGTATATGTAGTTTAATGTTTTTACATACATAGTAATTTTTATAATATAATTATTTCGGTGTAAATGCATAAATAGTTAAAAAATTATGTATGTTTAGTGATTGTTTGAGTATATTTAGTTGAATGTAATTTTACATGCAAAGACACACGTTTGTGAAGCGAAATTACCTTAATGATAATTGGTTTTACACAAAGTGTAATTGTATACATAGTTAAACAATTTTGTATGCTTAGCATTTTTTTTTTTTTTGTATATTTAGTTGAATGTAATTTTACATGCAATACATGTTTAGGAGATAACCTTAAAGATAAATTAACATTCACATAATGTTACGAAAAAACGTTTTCATTAAATAATAGATACGGGTTTCATATTGTTTCACCCATATTTTTTGCAAAAAAGAAACATTCCACTAGGGTGTGGTGTCGCGGTTTGGACATGTTACTGTTGTTATGCGTTCCGATCTAACCGCATGTTGCACATCATCTTTTGAGCTTTGTGCTTGTTTTAATGACTTTCTCTCTTTGAAGCCTTCTCTATTGCAAAGAACATAATGAAAACGAATGACTTCATTCTTGAATCGCTTTGTCGTGATCATTCGATGTCGAATCACTAATTGCTCCATAGTTTTTGTAAAATTGTATATCGGTTTCCAACGTGGCGAAATGCATGCCCACTCGCGGAATCTTTGTTCTACCTCACGGTATCCAATATTTTGTTGATCCTAGGGAGATTTCGAGATGTTGTCCTACGTTGATTTTTGACATCACAAAAGTTATACATAATAATACGAAATGGATATATTATATATAAACTTATGTAATTACACTCATACACAATTTTCATTTTTTAATGATAATGTTTCTGTTCTCACAGATTTGATAAAATACAATACTCAATTTGTATAAAATATACAGTTTTAATAATCTATTTATGCACATTTTGAGTTATAAGTATACAAAGAACGTTTAGTTAATATTCAATTTTTTTTACATCAAACTGTTTAATTTATGATGACAGACAAGTCTTCACATATATTTGGTGTATTTGCTAACTAATTAATATGCAAGACAAGTTTTATCATACAATGAAATAAGCATGAGTAGATTTTTAATTGAACAAACTACAAACGAACATATACAAGTGTTATATTATAAATATACAACGGACAAATGCAATGTATACATGTTGTACATGCTAAACAAACACGCAATGAATTAGTCAACAAATGTACTCTCTGCAGATAAGGCGTAGGCATGCATATGCATAATGCTATATACGTAAGGCTTATATACTAAATAGGCAAACAATCTGTACTAAACATACAAACTATTAATTGAGATGCAATCTTCATACAAGTGGTTAATATGCAAAATATAAAACTATATATACAAAGTTGATACACTAAATAGACAACATACGTATACTAAACATACAAATCAAGACAAGTTTGACCATACAATGAAATAAGCATGAGTAGATTTTTAATTGAATAAACTACAGACGAACATATACAAGTGTTATATTATAAATATACAACGAATAAATGCAATGTATACATGTTGTACATGCTAAACAAACACGCAACGAATTTGTCAACAAATGTACTCTATGCAGATAAGGCGTAAGTATGCATATACATAACGATATATACGCAAGGCTTATATACTAAATAGGCAAACAATCTGTACTAAACATACAAACTATTAATTGAGATGCAATCTTCATACAAGTGGGTAATATGCAAAATATAAAACTATATATACAATGTTGATACACTAAATAGATAACATACATTATACTAAACATAAAAATCAACAATAACAGAGGTTCATCTAGTTCATTCAGGCATCAATTGTTGATTCAATGGCGTCACGGATATTGTAGCAAGTTTCTCGTTAGAAATTACCTTGAAGACATTCATCGATTGCGTTCAATATTTTTGCCATTGTATAACTCTTTTCAATCAAATGGATGATAACTCATTGCCAATTGTTAGATATCCGTCGCTTTTAATTTTTGTGGAACAATTGCGGTCGATATTTGAGTGATAATGGTGATTACTGAGAGGTTTTGATAATGGCGATGCAATGGTGGTGTTGAGAAGGAGACGCGTATATTGATTGTCTATGTTGAATGGCGTGATTTATGGGGACGTTATCAATAACGAGATCACGTCCCTATAATGTAGGAGGAGGTTACCATGTATGATTTTATGGATTATAATTTTACCCTTTCTATTGTATAGTTACTTACGAAAAGTTGTATAGTTTGTAATGTATCTTGGCCATTGATTTACTATTTGGATGGTCTAGATTCGGTCTTTATGGACTAACCTGGGGAGGGTGGTCTCACGGGATCCTCTCCCTATATGTGTATATATATATATGTGATTTGGTTCAAATGAGACCACCCTCCTAGGTGAGAAGTGTGGACTCATCTTACCCATTGATCTTAAAAAATGAAGGGGTGTGAAGTTTTTTTTTTTTTTTTTAATTTTTCCTATGTTTCGATTTTAAGGGTAAAGTTGTAATTTTATAATTCAAAATAGTGGTCCCAAATTTTTCTAGTATGTTTGACTTTTTCAAACCATTTTTATGGGGTGAGATTGAAACTATAGGATTTAGTGGCATAATTTAAGGAAGTAGTTCTCTTTCTATATTTTTTTTTATTTTACGGTATAGTTAGGGTTCTTCTCTTTGCTTAATTAGCTATTAAATAATGCATATTTAGTTGTTTTTATTGCATTGTTTTACGACCATAAGATATACTTGCATATTTTGTTTTGAGATGTTACATAATATCTTTGCATATTTAGTTATTCCACATTGCATATATAGTTTCTAGATAATGCATAATTAATTGATTTTGTTGCGAGTTTATGACGTCTTGCATAGTTGGGTATGTCTTGTATATTAATTTTTTTTTACTGTTGCATGGATATTTTTCGTGCAATGCATATATAGTTGATTTTTGTTGCATAATATCAAATATATAATATCTATAGATATATGCATCGTTTCATAAGTACATTTCATAAGTATATGTGCATCATTACATAAGTATCTATACATCGTCTTATTCGTGAAAATTACGAGTTTTTAAGAGTTGATGTTAATGTCTACTTTCGAGTTCCCCATCGATGTTTACACCATTGATGTTGTTGGATATAATATTTTCTATGATTGATGATTCATCATCATGATTCGAACTCACATGTTCGTTGTTTTTCATTTGGAACATAAATCGCATCTTCTTCACTTTGTTTTTTTTTCACAATTCAAGTTCTTCAATGTTTTTTCATTTGCGTTAATGGAAGAATTGAGAGAGAGAGAGAGAAATAAATTTGATTCTATTTTTGTAACTACCTTGTTATGTTATTTTACTCTATTACCTTTATGTTAATTAAATTAATATTTTAATATAATTTTTATCCATTAAATCACACCCATTGATTAATAGTGGGGGTGGTTGATATTAGTCCATTGTGTCTCACATAGAGACATGGTCTTATTTGATCCTCCACTATATATATATATATATATATATATATATTTAGTCCATTGTGTCTCACATAGAGACATGGTCTTATTTGATCCTCCACTATATATATATATATATATATATAGGGATTGGTTCAAATGAGACCAACCCTTTAGGTTAGTCCATAAAAACACCTATGAACCCTTCCTTGATATAAATTTTTGATGGTGTAGATCTCTTTTGTTATTTTTTGGGTTATAAGGGTATGATTGTACTTTTATATTTAATCGCTTTTATTAATTGGGCAGATTATTAGTCATTTTTTTAAGGAAACATAATCCTACCTTTTCGATTCTCCGATTTTTAGGGAGGAAAAATAATTAATTTCAAGCATTTTTTTTTAAGATTGATACTTCTTTTCCGCCATATTTGTGAACAATCATTTTATTGTATACTTAGTTCGAAAGGACTTGTATATTTAGTCATGTTTTATTGTATATTTAGTTCGATTGATTTGTATACTTGGTTCGGTGGAATCGTATTCTTAGTTATATAAGTAGTTTAGTGAATTTGTATACTTAGTTCTATGGATTTGTATACTTAGTTCATGGAATTGTATACTTAGTTATATAAGTAATTCGGTGAAATTGTGTATTTAGTTCGGTGTAATTGTATACTTAGTTAATTGTTTACGTATACTTAGTAATATTTTAACGTATAGTTAGTTGAATGTAATTGTATACTTAGTTAAATGTTTATGCATACTTAGAAATATTTTAATGTACGAGATAGTTTAGTATAATTGTATACTTAGTTAATTGTTTATGTATACTTGGTAATGTTTTAATGTATAGTTAGTTTAGTGTAATTGTATATTTTTCATTAATTGTTGCATGATTAACATTTGCCATATTTGAATAATTTGCGGTTCGAATTGGAAGGAGAAAAAGGAAAGGTGAATTGCTTGATTATGGGGCGTGATTTATGGGGATGTGATCAATAACAGATCACGTCCCTATAATGTAGGAGGAGGTTACCATGTCTCCGATTTTATGGATTCCAATTTTACCCTTTCTATTGTATAGTTAGTTACAAAAACCCGTATAGATTGTAACGTATCTTGTCCATTGTTTTACTATTTGGATGGTCTAGATTCGGTCTTATGGACTAACCCGGGAGGTGGTCTCACAGATCCTCTCCCTATATATATATATATATATGAATGCCATTTAGTTATATGTTCAAGTTTCATTATGTTTACAATATTTCACTTTAACTATGACGTGTTAAATTGAAACTCAATACACCTAAACACGTGCATATGTTTGGAGCACTTCTACAATAAAAGTTCATTTAGAAAAGCATTTGACCGTCAATAAACATATTTGGTGGATTTAATTTCAAAAGACCCTTTAGAATAAGGCGTTCATTATAGACACGGATATTTGGTTTTGACTAGAGAATTTGAGGGAAATGATTCCAATGTTTCATTAATCTATATAAATAGATTTGAAATCAAGTTAAAATAACTCAAGATTTTGAAATCTATTGTATTATGATATTATCAACCAAACTCCATAAATTTGTTGTTATAAATTTAAAATCCTTAATTTCATTTCAAATTAAACCTAAGTGTTGGAACAAAAACATTCAAAAACAAAATGTGTTGGGGACAAAAATGATATTTAATTAATTAATATATAATTCAATTTATATATTTAATATTAATTGCACAATGGGTTCTTATTAAATAAACCGATAATGGCGTCCAAGATGGCCCATAGGCCGTCTCTTCTACGCAGATCGCCCATAGGCCAATTTATCTACATGGCTCACGGGGCCCATCTCCGGTTTAAAAGATCTCTCCTATTATTTGTAAGTTAATTAATTCATAATCCTCCTACGCATTTATTATACAATATTCGTTTACTATTTATTCTCTCGTTCACACTGTTGCTTGAGCGTCGGAGGGGCCTCCCGAGACAACCCCCGGGCCCTCTAATGTTTGCGCGTGTGTGCAGGCAAGTTCCCAGTCAAAGGATATTCCAGCTCTCGGAGAAGAAGATGAGAAGACTAAAGATAAGAAGACTTCCCCTACGAGAAGAGGGGTGACGTGAAGACTTCCCTCTCGGAGGAGGATTTTGGTCAACCCCATTTACTTGGAGTGATCTGCCATAAAAAATAGAATCATTTTGGCGCCGCATGTGCGAACAACCAAAGTACACGAAGATGCAAACTCGATCGCAAGCACATGAAGTCAGATCTCAAGCTACAGGCTGAGGCGCCAGAGATCAGCAAGAAGAACGACGGCCTAAAGGCGGAGAGCCAGACCCTCTTTCTTCCGGAGGAGTCTCGGCCCTAATCCATTCGCAAGAGGGCACATCGTCCCTTCTCCTCGAGGGCTCCACCCATCAAGAAATCCGTCTATCCCGGAAGCCTTCCAGGCTCTCTGGATGAAGTCTGTCCGGGCGCTTTAAGGTGTCAAGCCACGGCCCGATCTTTGCAGAAAACCACCGCGGTTACGCCGCCGCTAAAGACCCTAACCGGACGATCGGAATGAGAGAGAAGAAGGTCGTAGTGAGAATCAAAATCATGAAGAGCCACCACCGGTTGAAGAATCTCAAGCGATAACCTAGTCAAAGCTAGCTCGCGAGCCACCGCATTGATGAAGATGAGCCCTTTGGCCCCGTGATTTTGTTTGAACCATTTCCATAAGGAATCATGACCTCCAACCTCCTGGAGTATAATGGATCCGGAGACCCGCAGAACACTTGGAGTAATTCGACGCCAAGGTGGATCTCTATGACATGACGGATTGGTGTGAGTTTTGCATGTATTTTGGGGCATATTTATGGCTATAATTGATTGATAAACATGCTTTAACTCACTAATATGGGCTATATTCTCTCTTTATGGAAACGATGTTACGCTTTGCTCATTTTGCGAATTTGACGATATTTAGAGTATTTACGTAGGCAAATATGAGCATTGCGATGTAGAACCACCAAGAATTGATAGCATGCACCGAATTGGAAGCTAAATCGAGAAGAAGTTATGTGTTAATTTTTGTGGTTTTGAGTCATTTGAGTGGTCAAATCCATATTGTGGGTCACTATATTGAGCCAAGAGTCATAATAACGAGTCATGTGTCTAAAAAAGCGTGGATGAAAAAACAATGAGGGGATTGATATCAAGAAACGCCCAAACGCGTCCGGAATTTCCGACCTTTGCGGGGTTTAGTATTTTGACGAGAACTCGCTCTACAAAATTGATATTGAGCTGATTCAAGTGGCTACGAAAAATCTAAGAGATAGGGCTACAAATCTTATGAAGACCCTATAAGCAAATTCGAGAAGTTTGAGTGATGCACGACCCGTGTGTGGGATGCACGACCCTGCGTGCTGAAGACTTTCGGCATTTCTTACGGCATCACGCCGACCAGGTCATGCGTGAGGCGCCGCCCCGTGCGTGGTTGGTGAAAATTTATTTCTTATGTCCAGAGCACGACCAGGTCGTGCGTGGGGCGCCCCGACCCGTCTTGTCTGCTTTGGAATGTCCAAAATCGACAAAGACACGTTGACTGTTTCTAAAAGAGTATAAATACCACTTCTTAGGGCGCACACCGAGGGAGAGAGGTCCGGAATATACCTAAAAACACAAAAAAACATCATCTTCAAGGAAGGAAGAATCAAGGAAAGAATCGGGATGAATCGAACTTGAGGATTGAAGATAAATCGAGAGATTATCCATTTCCCTAAGTTTTCTCATTCTTTGTAGTTTAATCTTTCACTTTAGTTTCTTATGAACATGAACAATTTGTCTATGAGTTGTTTATTTGTAATGAGTAGCTAAACATCTTGTGATTTCCGGGTTTTGAAAGTAGATCAATTGAACTCTTGTTGGATGTTTTAATCTTAGTTGAAGTTATTGTCTTAAAGCCTATTTGAGTAATTTATGCTTATTCTTGTTTTATCATTTGGTCTATAGTTAGTATGTTTGATATATTGATTCATAATTCGAGAGATGAGCTTCAATATTTGATTCTTGAGCACTTTGGCCAATGATTTAGCTGATATATTGATTCATAATTCGATAGATGAGCTTCAATATTTGATCTTGAGTACTTGACATGAATATTTGCATGAATCGAGAGGTTTGTAGATATTTGTGAGGACATTTGATCTTCGGTGCTTTTAGGAGTTGTATATCTATTGTTGAGTAGAGATCTTTAGCATAGATATTTCAATCTACATTTTATACACATCTCGAGAGGGGATAAAACATATGTGTGATCGTCTTATAGGTATAATGATAATAACTTTGACTTTGATTAATTTGGACAACAAGAGGAATATTAATTGAAACCATAACCCGGAATCCATTTCATTCTCTTGATAATTCCATTAATATTTGTATCTTGTATTTTTGTGGTTATTTCTATCTCAACCTCCACAACAACCATCAATATTCGATCGTCTAAATAAAAATAAAACTATCTTGGTTTAATACTTAGCGCACTAATTTATTAGTCTCTGTGGATACGACACTTGCTTACCCTATTTACTCAGAAACTACACCGTACACTTGCAAAGTGAAGCTAAAAATAAGGCGAAGCAGTTCCGCACTACTCTAACCAAGTGGCGGGCTTGTTCAATCGGCTCCCGGTAGGATCAATCTCCCAGGATAGATAAGCTCATCGAAGCCTTTATGCGGCGATTAGCTTCTCGTCAACAAAAAGTGTCACAAGGATATCGCTTACCTCTTTCGGTGAAGCGAGAAGGAAAGAGAAACACTGCGGGAATTTATGAAACGATTCATAGAAGCCGACAATAAAGTTGCCAACGCCCAAAGATGAGACCTTGGTCGGGATATTCTGACGAGAATCTACGCTAAGGGCATCTAAAGGAATCTCTCGGTCGGGAAGCCTCCATCCAACATGGAATATATGTTGAGTCAAGAGGAGAAACATATTCGAGTGGAGAAGTACACCAAGCTCGAACCCGAGAATCTAGCGCAAGTCCCCCGAAGAAGACAAAGAGCCAATCATGGAAAAGTTCGAGAAAGGATCATGGGCCAAGATATACACCTCTTAACGCTCCAATAGGGGAGGTGCTAATAGCCGCCAAAAAGAAGTGGGTCATTGATCCCCCACAACCATTGAGGAACAACCCTTCACGCAGACAAGTTCTAATTTATATTGTCGATATCACGAGAGATATGGGCACACCACTAAAGATTATTTCATTTTGAAAATGGAGATAGAGTGACTCATCCAAAAAGGCCACCTCAAGGACTATTGGATCGGAACAAGATTCGTCGTGATCCCAGGATCGCATAAAGAGGAATCTCCACAAGACCAAAGATCGCTCGGACCACCACGAGAGAGAGGAGAAGCGCGACAATCATATTGTTGGAGTCATCAATGTGATCTCCGGAGGAACAAAAGTGAAAGACGCATACGAGTGCTCTCCGGGAATGTAACAAGGAACGAATAAGGTGACCCGATGAGAACCCATCCAAGAGAAGAATCGTAGAACATCCTCAAGCCAAGGGCATGCATATCACCTTCGGCACTCAAGACTACATCCCAGAGACCCAAGTTCATCGTGACGCAATCGTCATATCAGTTACGCTGGATTATCCATGGTCAAAAGGGTCTTGGTAGATACAGGGAGCGGGGTGGACGTTATATTCTGGGAAGTATTTGACAAGATGAAGATCAATCCAGCGTAAGTTATTCCAATTTTGGCGATGCTGATTGGCTTCACTGGAGAAGTGATTAAGTCCTCGGGCGAAATCAATTTGCCGCTCACATTGGGCATGGACGCCCGACATCAAGTCAAGAAGATGGTCCATTTCCTCATAGTAGATGCTCTCTCTCCATACAATCTAATCTTAGGAAGGGCCATCTTGAACCAATTTCAAGTATCCTCCTTACGGTTCACTTGAAGCCGAAGTTTCCCATGGTTCGGGGATAGGAGAGATTGTTGGAGATATCAAGATAGCTCAGGAATGCTACATGGCCACCTTAAAGATAAGCAAGCTCCCAAGACCAAATGATAAAAGCACCGCACAACCATAGACAACAGTTCTCCCTAGACTCCTATAGATTTTAACATTTAGCGTTTTTGATTATTTTCAGTTTATTTCCGCCCAAGAGGCGCTAAACATTTATTTATATTTCAGTCATGTTTTCCGCCCACAGGGCGTAAAGCTTTTCATTATAATAGATAAAAGAACTTTCATGTTTCTACTTTAATGTTGTGAATGCAGTTAATGGCCACATGTGACCAATGTCAATGACCAGTTGGACGCTCTCCTCAACAAACCCCATCTTTTTGGCTAAAGCCCCAGCTGGGAGGGGCCTCCTCACGGGGGTCCTCATAAATATTCTCTTCGGGTAAGACCCCGAAGGGAAAGGCATCATCCGGCTAAGACCCCAAGTGGGATGACCCTTTCCGGCTAAGATCCCAGATGGGAGGGGCCTCCTCATGGAGGTCCTAGTAATTCACCTCTCTCGGCTAAGACCCCAGAGAGGAAGGCCTCACCCGACTATACCCTGAGTGGGATGACCCCTTCTGGCTAAGACCCCGGATGGGAGGGGCCTCCTCATGGAGGTCGATAATTCATCTCCTCCGACTAAGACCCGAGAGGAAGACCTCACCCGACTAAGACCCCCAATGGGATGACCCATTCCGGCTAAAACTCCGGATGGGAGGGTCTCCTCATAGAGGTCCTAGTAATTTATCTCCTCCGGCTAAGACCCGAAAGGAAGTACTCACCTGGCTAAAACCCCCGATGGGATGATCCCTTTCGGCTAAGACCCAGATGGGAGGGGTCTCCTCACAAGGAGGTCCTAGTAAAAATTCTTCCTCCTCCGGCTAATACCGGAGGAAGGGGCCTTATTGCAAGAGTCCATGTGAATTTTTCTCCACGAAGAAAATGTGCAAGAAAAAGAAGGTGAAAATACTAACACATGTGGGAAAAGATACAAAGAATGAAACAAAAGCTTGGGAAGAATCCGGGGGGAACATTCCTTCCGGGCTCTGGAAGGGCGCCCTAGGAGCTCCAGGGGACGCCCTCCCCCTGGTTCCGGAAGCGCCCCTTGGTGTTAGAATACAAGATATAATTTAATCTCCGGCAAGATGTCACATGTATATATCACAAGTAAAACATGATAAAGGGAAGCAAATACGCATAAGGAAGGCAAAGAATCATCCATTTACCTGGCAAACAAAACATCTCAAGACCAAAAGAGAAAGAAAACATCTAAGTGCATAAAGAGAAATATACAAGTACATAAATCAAGCCCTAAATAGGTGGGTAGGAGTCAAGGTCATCAAGCCAAGAAGTAACTATCACTGCTTAAGTAGGGGGCGCCTCATCTCTAGCAGCAACATTATCCTCTCTAGGATCATCTCCATCGCCACCAGCATCGTCAGGAAGATCTGCCAATACCTCGACCTCTCCCTCATCCTCAATAGAAGTTTTCGGCAATGGCGAACAACTCTGTCAAAAAAGATGAAAGACTCCTACAGCAACTCGGAGCGATACTCTAGAGAAGCTCTGTAAGCCTCAATCAAGCAGGACCTCTCATGAGCTAACATTTGGGTGCCGACTGAAGTACGGAGAAAGACATCACTCATCTTCGACTCATGGTCGAGCCGGGCCTTCACCCACTCAAACTCATTCGACAACTTAGACATCCCGCCCTCATGCCGAGCCGCATCTTACGTCAAGCTCTTCACATTATCCCAATGCTAACGATTCTCCACCTCCGTCACCTCGCCTTGATGGTTCGAAGCCGATGCGATGTTTAAAATCTACAACATAATATGTACAAGTCTTAGCCAAGTAAAGAGACAAAGCATGAAGAATGAAAATGCAAACAAACCGTGGAAGCTTACCCAAGCAACATTACCGCAAATGTGAGTCTCAATGTCCTTGATGGACAAATACCAAAGGTGGGACTGATCATCGGCCAACAAAGCTCCTCGGATCCTGGCATAGCCCAAGCCAGAATCTACATAGTCCCAATAGAACTGGATCCCCTCGCGACAGATCACTCCACCAGAGAAGATAGCTCGGGGACCAACAATCTTAGAAGTAGCAACCATCGGCTCCATCCTCGCTCTACTCTCTCCAAAAGGGCACGAAGAAGGATGAAGAGCGAAACAACATCGGCTCGATCACTAGAGTGCGAGCTCGGCGCCGATCATCCTCTTGGCGGGAGAGTGTCTATCACTCTCACAGGGGAGAAAAAAGCCTTGAACTATCACTGCGGGGCGGGACACTCGAGGTCCCGCTAGCGAAATACTTCCCATTGGCCTTCTCCTTCTTCGTAAAGGCCATTAACTCCGCAATGTTGTAATTCTCCTTACCTAAAAAGCAAGCGAAAACAATATCGAAAAATGGAAGTAGTCAAAATGTACAAGTAAAGCGAGGAAGTAATGTAAAGAAGTAAAGCAAGATGGAATACCCAAGAACTCCCTAACATTCATAAGATTCTTCAACAAACCATGGGATCAATAAGCTTCCACCAACTCCTTCCGAGAAGTGGAAGTACCCCTTGACATCATAACCTATGAAACCCACTCGTGAGGAAGCTCCCAATCATTATCCATCACATAAAAGAAATCCTCCTTCCACAACCCACTAGGAGAAGGAAATCCATCAAGAAACTTGCAATTTGGGGGGGACGAGGGAAGAAGGTGTCACCGAGGATATTTTCGGGCATAGAACAAAGAATGCCCGTCTATAATAGGAATCAAGCCTAACTTCCACATATCATGTTGATAACCTCGTATACATGCACATGCATAGGGATTCAACTTACCAACACATGCTCCCACGGACCTAAAGATCGAGATGAGTGAAGTGTATGGATGAAGCACAAAGCCGACAGAGAAGCTATAAAGGTACACTGTGATGAAGCCTCGGGTGGATGAGGAGCACATTGCCCGAACCTGGCCAACATCACAAACATCGAAGGAAACCCAAGACGCTCCGGACCCTACAAAAGACAGACGGAGGACACTCAACTGGAAAACTTTCTTGGAACAATTGCCTAACTCCTGGGAGGAGGCCTATGTTGGTACTTGGTGAGGCAGACCTCTTCAAGACTATCTTTTTTGTACTCTGCTTTAGAAGACTCGTCACTTGAGCTTGAATCAAGCTAAAGCTCTACTTCTTCTTCACCATCAAAGTACAACTATGGAGCAAGGGGAATGTAGGTCCAAATGGGTGATAAGTAAAGTCTAGAAGCAGTGGCGTAGCTAGGATTTTCGTTCAGTGCGGTCAAATATTTTTTCGTTGAGCGGGGCAAAATGCCGAGCTAAAATTTTAAAAAATAGAAAACAAAATATATTGCAATAAAAAAAAGCATATCTAAAAGTCGTACCGTACAACAATTCTTTGCGGGTTTTCATATTCTGAAACCGCTTTACAATGACTTCATTATCAAGTTTGTTACATATATCTCTTTCTACATAGCTCATCACTCATTCGGTTGCGTAATTTATCCTTTACAAAGCCCATCACGAGAAAACACTCTTTCAACCGTAAAAGCGCTGTGCAACCGGTAAAATTAATGACAAAGTCAAAAGCTTATAAACAAAATGATAGAGCTTACTTTTCCTCGTCTCAATTAACTTCTCTGCAAGATCACCCAGGTTTTTCAACTCTTTAAATGCATTGTTAGAATTCATATCAAAAATATAAGTATCAAGTTGATCATGAAGTTTATTGATATTTGTTCTTGGAAAATCTTGTGGGTAAAACTCAAAGCAAGTTGAATCAATCTCTTCTTATCAAATGCACAAAATGAATCTTGTGGACACAAACAAGCCACACAAAGTAGTAACTCAGTGCTTACCTCCGAGAAACGATCATTCAACTCTTGTAGTTGCAAATCGACTACAGCATAGAATAGATCCACACGGTAGTGATGTAAATTTGTCAACTTTGGTGCATTACGTTGTGGACGACCCACGAATATCATTGCGCATATACATATCATCCATCTTGAGAACATCAATATCATGCTTTTGACAAAAATTACAAACATCTTCTAAAAATGAAGCCCACCCATCTTCTCTCAACACTTGAAGTCGCTGCGTTTGCCAACTTTCACCAAATCCATTGCATTCACAATATCCTCGATCTTTCAATTGTAGTGCCTATGACAACTCACTTGAAATTCCTAATACAATTCTCATCATGTGTAAATTGAATACAAAATCAAAAGAATGTATTGACTTTGACAAATTAAATGCCTCCAACTTTTGATCGAGGAAGAAGCTTGAATCATCTTCATAAATTATTTCAAGAACATCTCCCACAAAGAGAAAACATAGAAAGCAAGTTGATCAAAGAATTATAATGTGAACCCCAACGTGTATCTCCAAAGATGTCGAAGACTACTTTCTTGATTAAGTCCCCCGACAACTTGAAATCTCACCCATTTCCAATCTTTCGACAATAAAGTTTGAGTGTTTTTTCTAAAGGAGATCCGAACGTTTACAAGATACTCCAACAACATTTACCACATCAGTAACAACACGAAAAAATTCAGAATCGAATGCTTTTCTTTGCCACAGCCACAAGAGCTAGTTGAAGTTGATGAGCGAAACAATGTATATAATAAGCACATGAGTTCTCCTTTAAAATAAGTGCTTTTAAACCATTAAACTTTCCTTGCATATTACTAGCTCCATCATATCATTGCCCTCTCAATTTAGATATGCTCAAGTTGTATCTAGAAAATATCTTATCAATGGCAGCCTTAAGTGAGACTGCAGTGGTACTAGTGACATGTTCAATCCCTATGAAACGTTCATTTATATGTCCACTTTTGTCTACATAACGTAAAACAATTGACATTTGCTCCTTTGTTGACACATCACGAGATTCATCAACTAGAATGGAAAATAATGAATCACCAATATCTTTCATGATAACATTTATTGTTTCAGCAACACAAGCACTAACTAAATCCTTCTGAATGTCAGGTGATGTTAACTTGTTGTTTTTAGGTGCATTTTCCAATGTCACATCTTTAATAACATCATTATGATCACCCAAAAATTTCAACAGAACACGAAAGTTACCTGGATTACGTGAACTCTCTGATTCATCGTGACCCCGAAAAGCTAATCCTTGTTGCAATAAAAGTCGAGTACAATCAATTGATGCGTACAAACGATTTCGATAATCATCCTTTGCCTTTTTTGATTGCTTGTGGAAAACTGTTTGAATGTGTTGATCTTGGTTCATTAATGCCTCACATTTCATTCGAGCTTGATTGTGCGCACTATCATGATGCCCAATGTGAGTTGTAAGTCTTTCTTTGTTTTTCCAATAAGTGAATCCCTCACTAACAAATGCATCGCCTCCTGATTGTTTCCCTTTATTTTCTTTGAACAAATAACAATGTAAACAATAAGCGGCATCTTTTGATATACTATACTCTAACCAATCACCAAATTCAGAAAACCATGAATTGTTGAATCTTCTATATGTGCTTGCTCCAAATTTCCGTTTTGGGAATGCATGATCCATAGGTTGACAAGGACCTTTTTGCAAATATGCTCTTCGAACTTGATCTCTAATTTTAGGACTCTAGTTTGCAATTGGAATCCTATGTCCAGGATCATAGGGAAGTTGTGCAACATCAAATTTCGGAAGCATACTCGAGCTTTTCTCAATTGTGTTTGAACCATCCTCAACTATATTTGTGGCCTCCGATGCATTTTTTGTGCTCTCCGAAATTCTATTTGTGGTTTTTACAATAATATTTTCTTCAACTTCAAGAGTTCTTTTTCTAAAATATCTCTCCATAATCTAGAAAATCAAAAACAAGAAAATAAATTAAACATAATACCAAGTAACTATTCAATTAAATATTGAGCAATAAACTAAATGAACCACTTTTCAGTCTTTAAACTTGTGGGTAAATAGCACTTTGAATAATGCTATATCAAAAAAAAAAACCACAAATGTTGAGCAATAAACCAATTAACCAAATTACCAAAAATATAAGTATCAAGTTGAATAAGCTATTTACGCATATCAAAAAATAAACATATTGACCAATAGGAGTTGAACAACAAAATAAGCATTCCTAAAAATGAAAGAAAAAAACCAAGCAACTATCAACATAAAAAAAAAAACCTTGTAGTTTGCAAAACAACTAAATAAGGGAGATTAAAGAAGGAATTATAAAACTAAAAAGAGTATACATGTTTAATTAATTGAAGTATAAATTAAAAAAAAATAGGTTTTTACAAATTAAATTAAAATTGCAATTTACCATGTAAAGAGTTCTAATTCTTCCTAGGCTTAACTTCCGCCACGGGCTGCTTCAAGCAAGGAACTAAATTGGCCGAGAGAAAAAAATTGCTGCGAAAATCTTGAACTAATCCCAATTTGCGGCGCAGTGAGAGATGGATGGAGACGACAAACATGGGCGAGAAGTTTATTTTCCTCTCTTCTCTTAGTTTGTTTAGTAGTGGGTTTAATTAATTTTTTTAATATGGGTTGGACCACTTCATTGTGGTCCAACCCAAAATTTAACACAAAGAATATGAAAATTTTTGGGCTAATTGTTTTTTTTTTGTTTGGTGAAATCCCAGGTGCGGTCCAGAACCGACTGAGCCTTGAATAGCTACGCCACATTGCAGAAGGAGGGGTTGAAAAGACTTTACCAACTTTTTATTTTTAGTCCTTTTAATAAATTCATAGTAGACTCAAGTTGGCTAAGTCCTTGGTGAATGACTAAGTTGACTTACAAGCGAGTTAGCCACTCAAACAAACTTCGATTGAGTTGTTGATAGTATAACTCAACTGATTTAGTTAATACTTTAAAAATACAGTTGACTTGGTTTTTAACGAGTGGAAGACTTTCATCCTTAGTTTTGAATGCGTTTTTCAACATTTGTTTAAGCTAAGTTATTATTAGGGATGACAACAAGGCGGGTTTGGGTCGGGTTTGGAGAAACCCGAGGACCCACCTCGCGAAGAAAATTATGGACTCGGGACCTATCCCGCCCCGCCTTAGGACTCACTCGCCCGCCCCGCCCCGTCTTGGACCCGCGACCCGGCGGGTTCAACCCATCGGACCCATTACAATGAAAAAAATTATCTGCTGCCAAGAAAATATTCATGCCCTCTGTTATTTTAATTCAACAAAATCTACTTTGTTGTTTAAAATCTAAATTTTAATCTTGTATTTAATGTATTAATCATTCAAGCTTGTTGGTGGCGCCCCATTAAATTGAAATATTGATCATTCCTTTGCAATTCTATAATATGCAAACAAACTACAACTTAACAAAGACAAGATTTTCAGTCATCTATTGCCAAGAACTGTAGTAGTACATTGTAGTCCTGATGTTTTATTAACTAACATTGACTTAAAAATACAACTAATTTTAAATTTGACTAAGTTAATTGTATACGGGGCGGGTCCATAAGACTCGTTACCCGCCCGGACTCGCGGATTTTTTCAAAATGGGTCCACGACCCACCCCGACTCATTTGATCGGGTTTGGATCCGACCCGAATGGGGCGGATTTAATGTGGAGCCCGGATTTTGACATGCCCCATTGTCATCCCTAGTTATTATCAATTGACTAAACAAATTAACAGATAGCAATTATAATGAGCAAGAATGTAAGTGTGCTGAATGTAAAAGATACAAGCAATTTATAGTAGTTCGAGGATGGGGTAATCCTCTAATCCACTCTTTTCCAACCACTGGAGGAATCTACTAGTGTAACTTTGACTTTGTTACAAAATAGTTACAATTTGAGACAGCTTTTATCACACAGCTAGCTTCTCCTAGGACTTAACTTCTTCACAAGACGGTTGCCATGTTACTTCAGTTCCTTCAAACTTTTGGATTTGTTCACACAACCCTCCAACAAGTTCAAAGCCTTCTTGTTCAATCTGGAACCTTACTACACCTCCTTCGAACTTGGAGAGTAGACCCCTTGTTCTTGAAACAAGTTTTTGCTCTTCAACAAATGAAGTTGTCTTTCCTTCACTGAATGTGTTGGATCGATTTCCTTGGAGTTTAGGCTTGAGGATAATATTTGAATGCTTGAGAGATATTATTTTGCTTTGCTTGATTTCTCTTTTGTGTCTCGGATTGCATAAGTATTTTCTCTCTAAGAATTCCTCAGCCTTTTATAGTGGTGGTTCGAAAATGTATCCGTTGAAGAGATAGATGTATTTTCAAACTTCACTTTTAGCTCGTTGGCTTGTCTTGTCTTGCAACTTTGATGTAAACTGTACCTTGAATTTAATGCTCTGCAATCTTTCCTTAAACTATGCAGGATTTCAGGTACATCCCATTGGCTCCTTGTTTTTTGCACTCTTTCAAAAAAAAACAGTTTTAAGGTAGGCAGTGTGACACATTCCTATTTGTAGCAAAAACTTGACTTTGTTTGACAATGGATCTCTTTAGCTTTCTTTGATCATTTCTACTGCTTAACTCCTTTGACAGCCAACTCTAATGATTTTGGAATGACTTTGCGGTCACAACACCGACCGAGACAACTTCTCTTTCACTTGACGATACTTGACTTTACTTAACTCGGCTTCCATACGATTTGTCTTTTATTCGATCTTGATCGAGTCCCGCAATTTTCAACTCGGATGCTTCCACTCGACCTTACATAGTCCTATCTATTACAAGTTGATTTATCGTTGTATTGGTTGTGTCAACTTCCTAATCTAAGTTTTACATGGTATTATCAAAATCTATTCTACCCTGGATTAGCTCCCGTCTACTTCATCCTTTGGCAAAGACCACAACCTGGAGGGCTTATGTTGGGGACAAAAATGGTATTTAACTAATTAATATATAATTTATTTTTCATATGTTTATTTAATATTGATCGCCCCAAGGGCTCTTAATAAATAAACCGGCCCAATGGTGTCCGAGATGGCCCATAGGCCAAATTCTCCTACACAAAGCATGGGGCCTATCTCCCATTTATAAAAAAGTCTCTCCTATTATCCGTAAGTTAATTAATTCATAATTCTCCTATGCATTTATTATACAAGATTCATTTATTGTTTATTCTCTCGTTCACCATGTTGACTTGACGTCGGGCCTCCCTAGGACAACTCCCGACCATCTAACATTTGTGCGTGTGTGCGAGACAAGTTTCCATTCAAAGGATATTCCACTCTGAGAAAAAAGACGAAAGACTTTCCCCTCGGGAAGAGGAGTGATGTAAAGACTTTTCTCTTGGGAAGAGGATTTTGGTCAACCCATTGACTTGGGTGATCTGCGCTTAAAAAGCACATCGCTAAGGTGGTCTTCACATAAATAATCATTTTTTTCCTTAAATCAACAATAACGAATTTATTGATCAAATCGGTTATCTTTACAAAATGCAAAAAGAAATGAAAGAATACAATCAAAACTAACTTACAAAAAGAATTACTAGCGTAAAACGAGACACCTTTATAATTTGATGGACACTCTCATTTGCTTGTCTTCTTGTGAAGACAACTTTGCACTTTGTTTTCAAGACTGAGGATTTCTTTGCATCTAACAATAATATCACCGAATTTTGAAATTGTCTTTAGTCTTACTCGAAATAGTATCTACCATGTTCTTTGCATCCAACTCAAATTTAGATAATCCAAGCAAGCAAATCTGCACTCTAATAAGCATATAAAATTATATTGTTAGTTTGTTGGAAAATGTAAATTTATCATGAAATTCGTAACATTACCCAACATATATTGAAAGTGTCCTCCATGACATAAGATTTCTCAAATCACATATAAGTTTTCGTAGCAATAACTCAATAAACTATTGTTTTACATTTTAAAAAATTATTAATTTAATTTTTATTGCGACACAATTTGAAAACAAAATAAAATTATTTTTATTTTTTAATTTACACTTGTTAAAAATTAGACAAATAAAATATTTTTAGGAGCGTATTCAAAGGTGGCATGGAAACGAGCTATTATTGTGAGATGTGAGATTAGTACAAGCAATTTAGACAAAAGAGGGGGTGGAATTTAGAAAGCGAACTACTTCTCACTTTTCAACAAAAAATATATATTGTTATAATATAACAGAAATTACACTACTTGATATCTAGAATAAATGAGTAAGAAAAATACCAATAAAAGAGAGTAGTGGAGATAATAAAATGATCTTGTCTTGTATCTTTATTTACCACTTTCATTCCACCTTTTATAGTACATCAAAGTTCATAACATCAAGTGAGTTATTAAACACAACAATAAATTCTATCAATAAAGAAAGATATTACAAACTTGAAATGTCATTATGAAAGTAAAAGACTTGTTAAAGAGATGTAACATCCACATATTAATTTCATATATTCACAACACTCCGCCTTGGATGTACATCTCATAATATACCGCATCACTAAAAATCTCGCATGGTAAAACCATGTGCGATAAAAACCATGACTAAGGGAAAAAGAGTACAATATATAGTTCTCACCCTTAACTTAGCATATATCTTTAATATGTAGGATACTGATATTATGTATAAAGGAGTTTAAATACATTGGTAGTTAGCGACTTTGTAAATAAATCTGCTAAGTTTTTATCAGATCGAATCTGTCAAACATTATTTTTTCCTTCCTTTTGAAGTTGATGGGTGGAGAAAAATTTAGGTGAAATATGTTTGGTTCTATCACCTTTAATATATCTTTCTTTAATTTGAGCGATGCAAGTTGTATTATCCTCATATACCACTTTTGGATTCCTTGAACTCAATTGGAGTCCACAAGAATCTTGTATATGATGGATCATGGACCAGAGCCAAATACATTCTCTTCTTGCTTCATAAATGCAATTAAATTCTCGTATGATTTGAAGATGTGGCAAGTAAAGTCTATTTTGCGAATGCCAAGATATGGTTGTTCTACCATAAATAAATAGATATCATGGATAAGATATAACTTTATGTGGATCGGAAAAATATCATGCATCCGCATATCCTACTAAACTTACAGTTGTAAGATCCTTGAACTTTTGATAAAATAATCTCATGTTATTGCAAGGTTCCACGTAAATAACAAAGAATGTGTTTGATATCATTCCAGTGTCTGTGTGTTGGTGCAGAACTATATCTTGCTAATAAATTAACTGAAAAAGTTATATCTGATTGTGTATTATTTGCAAGATACATTAAAGCACCTATAGCACTTAGATATGGTACTTCAGACCTAATATTCTTTCATTGTTTCTCGAGGGCGAAAAGGATCATTCTCTAAATTAAGTGATCATACTACCATCAGTGTACTTAATGGATGTGATTTATCCATATTAAAACATTTAAGGACCTTTTATGTGTAATTCGATTGATAAATAAAAATATCATTCTTAGTATGTTCGAACCGAAGGTCGAGATAATACTTTGTAGTACCTAAGTCCTTCATTTTGAATTAGTAATCGGCAGCTTGTTGAGTCTTTTCTGGAGTTCCAATGATATTTAAATCATCAACATATATAGCTACAATTACATTTCCGAATTTAGTCCTCTTAATAAACACGCATGGACTTATAAGATTATTTGTAAATCCTTTCTTTAGTAAGTATTCACTAAGACGATTGTACCACATTCGTCCTGACTGTTTAAGACCATAAAGGGATCTTTGCAATTTTATGGCGATTGGCGAAGTTTTGTTTGAAATATTACGGGCATTTTTATTCCTTCTGAGATTTTCATGTAAATTTATGTATCTAATGATCCATACAGATATGCATTACGACACCCATAAGACATATTTGAAGTTGTGCAACCAATCGACTTTATACCTTAAAACCTCACTGCGTTAATTTTGTTTTCTCACAAAAACCCATTTATAGCCAACTGGTTTAATATCTTTAAGTGTCTGAACAATAGGTCCAAATACCCCTCGCTTATTTAACGAGTCAAGTTCATCTTGTATTGCTTGTTTCCAGCTTTTCCAATCACTTCTATGTTGATATTCCCCAATTAATCTAGGTTCGGAGTTATCTAGGGATGTCAATGGGGCGGGTCGGATCAGGTTGGTGAAGACCCAGACCCTCTCGTGCCTAGAATGGGGCGTGATGGGTCGACCCGTTCTACCCTATTTCAAATTAAATTAAATACAAAAAATGAATATATATATATATATATATATTTATAAATATTATTTATAAAAGTTGTTATTATAAATTTATAAATGTTAGATACAATATAAGAATAAATAAAAATTGTATTATAATATATGTTATATATGCAAAATATATATTGAAATATATTTAAAAATAAAAATTCTATACGGGGCGGGTACTCGCGGGGCGGAAGTGATACCTAAACCCGCCCCGCCCAACCACGGGTCATGAGGCGGGGCAACCCAAACAAGGGCGGGGCGGGTACCCGCCGGTCGGGTCATTTTTGCCATCCCTAGAGTTATCTTCATCTACGATCTCCATGGCAATCGAATATGCAAAAATGTCATCAATAGATACCTCATATCTGTACCATCCAATTCCAGTATTGACATAATTGATCGTTATCTCATAATTTTCTTTTGTCTTATCCATGTCTTTATTTTCTAAACCTTCAGATAAAATATTTTATGGAATCTTATCTTCAGGCAAAGTCTCTTCTAGGATCATTTCATTATGGATAAGACTTGTCGGCTTATGATTATCTGTTTGAACAACTTTGAAAAATTCTTCCCCTTTCGAAAGTTTAAACTCCTATTTCGAACATCTAAATACCTTTATATGTGAAATATCGTTCTCTTCCTAAACAAATTCTAATGGAGATAATTTATGATAAGTGGTTGGTCTAAGTCTAATTAAGACCGCAACATGTAAAATCGCATGTCCCCAAGCGAGAGACGGGTAGTCTAGACCTCGTTAGCAGCAGTCTAGCGATATTTGCACCTTTTAATTAGTGATTCTCAAGTCCATTTTCGATATGTGTATGAGCGATGGATGCTCTATTATTATCCCAAGTGACTTACAATAATTATTGAAAGTCTTAGATGTAAATTCTCTAGCATTATCCATTCTAATTTTCTTAATGGGATAATGCGAAAATGAGCCCTTAATTAATTAATAATTAATTGGGCTAAAGGTTTTGCAAACGCAATATTTCGAGTTAACAAAAAGGCTAACATGTAACCACTATGTTGATGCGTCTATCAACACCATAAAGTATCTAAATGGTCCAGATGGTGGTACAATAGGCTCAGATATGTCTCCTTGAATTCGGTCAAGGAACATAAGAGATGCCAAATTCACTTTTATTTTAGACGGTCTTTTTACAAATTTTTTGGGAGAACAAGTCGCACAAGTTAAGTCATTAATTGTAAGAATCTTCAGGTTCTTAAGTGGGTGCCCATGTGAACTTTCAATAATTCCACGCATTACTGTTTCACATGGGTGACATAACCTTTCATGCCACAAAGAAAATATTTTATGATCAACTAACTTCTGGTTAGTGATACTATTTGATTCAATTGGATCAATATATGTGCCATATAATCCGGCGTATAATATCATTTCTAAGATCCTTTTCTCGACTGGTTTTATAAATTACAATACATAGATATTCGATACCATCTTTATTACACGTTTCGATATGGTAGTCATTCTCGAATATCTTTAAAGCTAAGTAAGTTTCTTTGAGACATACTAGAGTATAAAACATTTTTCATATTGATCATTTTCTCTTTGGGTAACAAGATAGATGCTCTTCTTGAACCCTATGTTATATTAGTAATACCCGATATATTAATTATATTTTTCTTTTCTATTTAAATATTATGAAAATATATTTTATTTTTTAAGATAGTGTGGGTGGTAGCATTATCGATAAGGCACAACTCTTCACCATTGAATCTAGCCATTTCTTGGTCTAAACAAATAACAAAAAAAAATGATGAGAACAATATATTAAACGTAACAATTTATTTATTTGTCAATAAAAATGAATCTAGCCATTACAACGAGAATATATTTAACTAAATGATAAAGTACTTAAATATAAGATCACAAACTTAGTCAATAAAATCCATCCCCCCATGAAAACTTGAGGAGTTCAATCCAAAGTCCGCACATCTTTATTCGGATCTTCAAATAAATTCGATACATTTAGATGGGTTTTATCGAGAGCCTTCTCCCTCAATGAAGTTAGTCTCGACACATTTTCCCTTTTCTTTTTCTTTTGAGGCTAAATATAACTTCACTAGATGTGGTGTTGTACGGCGGTATGAGACCAATGTCCGATCATACTACACATATAGCAAACAATTTCATGATTAGATGTAGGTGTTTTTGGTGGATTGTTTTAGTTGGTCTATTTCCTTTATTTCCACGAAGATTGGGATTGATCCAAGTATTGTTATATCCACAACCACAATCATGATCGCGACCACGAGTGTGTCCACGACTTCGCTCACGCCGATCGGAGGAGATATCATCCACTTCAGGGAATGTTGAATTTGGATCGTAATGGAGTTTGAACCTGTTGGTGGGGTTTGGTGATTTTGCATTAGTAAATCGTTATTTTCTCAAAGACCAACAAACATGAAATAAGTTGAGAATATGCAATAAAACCCTTTTGTCGATACTACTGCTGGAGTATGACATTAGATGCATGAAAAATAGAGTAAGTTTTCTCTAACATATCTTCATCAGTAACAATTTCTCCACATAATTGTAATTTAGATACAATTCTAAAGATGCTCGAATTGTAATCACTGACTATTTTGAAATCTTGCAACCTCAATTGCATCCATTTGTACCTTGCACGAGGGAGTATACCAATCTTTTGGTGGTCGAAACGGTCTTTTAGACTCTTCCAAATTTCTAAAGGACTTGTCACTGTAAGATATTAATTCTTTAGACTTTCATGGAGATGGTGTCTAAGAACGATCATAGCTTTAACATTATCCTGCAGGGATAATTTGTTATATTCTTTAACGGCATCACCTAAACAGATCTTCATCTAGAAGTAGTTCGACATCAAGAATCCATGATAAATAGTTTTAATTTAGAAGTTCAATGGGTGAAGTCCAATTTGTTTAGATTTGCCATTACTATTCTATATGAGAATATAAATACACATTTGTTGATAAAAATATAATAATACAATAAGAATGTTATGAAGAGAAAAAAAATGATAATTAAGAGCATATTTCATTCCCTTAAAAGAATATTTTATTTTCATTATATATTGTGTTAATATAATATTTCATGATAATGGAACACAAATATATTATCAAAATGTAACATAAAATAATTGTGTGTAATATTTAAAAAAACTATCATAAAGACATGAGATCATAAAGTCGAATTAATAAATTAACATGCATCATTAATGTTAAACAAATAAGACATGGCGTGAGAATCCTAACATTATTTTGTTGGAAATATGGAATTTGAGGAATAATATCCTCTTTCTCATTAATAGTAGCTACTAAGATATATAAAATTATGAAACACAAAATACGAGGTAATCTTCTTATGCTATGACACATGCAAAACGTATTTAACATATTATAATGATAAAACAAGAGTAATATCACATGCAAATTGAAATAGATAGACACAAATAAAATTACATATAAATAATTTAATCTATGGCATCGATAATCAAGATCAATATATATAAGAAACAAGATTAATATTTAAACCTCGTGACTAATTAGAGCTTATTCGTGATGATAACATGTTATAATATGATAGAAATTACACTACTTGATATGTAGAATTAATGAGTAAGAAAAATACTAATAAAAGAGAGTAGTGATAATAAAATGATCTCACTGCCTCGTATCTTTATCCATAACTTTCATTCCACCTTTTATAATATATCTAAGTTCATAACATCAAGTGGGTTATTAAACCCAAGAAAGAGATTACAAACTTGAAACGTTATTATGAAAGTAAAGACTTGTTAAAGAGATGTAACATCCACATATTGATTTCATATATTCACAACATATATAACACAAGTGACTTATTTAAGCAGAATATTTTTGAGAAGTCACTAATTCTCACTATACTTTTCAATTATCTCATTTTTCTCCCTAATTCTATAAGTTGTCACATATTCTCTCTCTTCCTTTATCCTCCCGAGTCCCGTGGGTGGATGGGGAAGTGATTTTCAACGCTCCGTTAATTTCCGTCTCACAAACTGAAAGCAGTTGTTTAAATGACAGAGGCATTTTAGACATGATTTATAATTAATCACACACAATTATTAACGCAACACAATGGCTTATCAAACTCAAAAACTTAAGTTTGTGATTACTTGTGTTTTCCTTCCGTCGACTTTTATTTTCTGAGTGAATAGTGTTGAAATTAATTTTAAAAGTGAAAGTTGGATGTGTAGAGAAAAAGTAATAATTATTTTAGAGATGATGATTGTTTGTGATTATTTTTTTGTAGAAATAATAGTGTAAAATATAATGCAAGAAAATTGAATAAAAAATAAAAAACTAAACAAAAAATAGACAATATAGATCTTATTTATACCTTTTGTTAACACAATTAAGAGAAAAATAATAAAATTATTGATAAATTAAAGAAATTACCTAATTCTTTATGTGAATATAATAAAGAAAGAGAAATAAATTGTATTGTTTTTTTATTGATAATGTGAAAGAGAGAAAGAAAAGTGAGTTAATTTTGGAGAATTATGAGATTTTTTTCAAAAATTATTTTATTTTTTCCACCAACAATCACATATCTTACATTTTTTTTTCAAAAATAAAAATTATAGAAAGGTAATACAAGCAAGCACAACCTAAATACTTCACTCTCATATCTCAAACACCAAATTATATTAAATTATATAATTTATGAACATTGTAATTCTAAACGATCATAAAATTTCATCCATTCTCATCAAGAAAAGCAATCGAGTCCCGAATGAATCAAGTCTCAATGTTAGGAACCGGAGAGTGGAGAGTCCAAATAGGCCAATAGAGGTCTATGCACTTTCTAGATAGGACTGCTAATCAAGTGTGTGGTGTTGGAAAGTAGGTTAGGTTAGGTTAGGACTTAGGACAATACCAGGCTAACTTTGGTATGGTAATTTTTTATGTTAAAAGCTTAAAACTTAAAAAAGTCAAAAATGTCCATTTTGGAAGTTTTATGCGCCTATAGTAATAAAATCAAATCATACATTGAAGATTATTATTGGTGCACAAAGAGAAGCCAAGCATAATTTACTACTCTAAATTTTATTAAAAAAATGAAAAATAAACTCTATTCTTCTTTTACTTCTCTTCTTGTTCTTCATTGTTAATGGGTGAATTTTTGCCACTTTTGGCCTGAAATTACCTCATATGTATCTTTTTATCAATTTATTTCTAAATAAGTGGTTTTTCCACATAAATATGGATTATGTGTTTGTTTTTTCTTGTTTATGATTTTACCGCCTGTGCGGCGGTTGGTTTTTCACCGTCCAGGTGTGGTGTTTTTCTTGTATGGACAGTTCAAAAAAGCAAGTTTTTATGCGGCGGATAGAGATAACAAATCGATTATGGTCTTCAACATTGCGATATCTAACAACATGGGCCTAGCCTCATCTCGGTCTTGTATCTTGAATTTTTGCCGACCTACTCTCTTTTTACCGAACCGGCCTAAACATCTTACGTAATCTGCCGAAAGCAGGATGGAAGAAAGAATAAGCAACGATTCTCTCCCCTACGCCTCTTTGGGTTGGAATGATTAGTGTATTCTAGGCACTATAGAATTTTTAAATTTGTAGGCTTTAAGCCGTTTTATTAACCTAGATGCTATGAATATTTTCATAGTTTCATCTTTTATAGTAATTAACAGATTTATTTTTGTCTTCTATCGATGTATATATTGCTAGTTTGAATTAATTAATAAAATTATTTTTCTTGTAAAAAAGAAAAACAGAAGCCAAGCATAAACTTACTATAACCTCGATGGCTTCCAATTTACAATATATTTTTTGATTGTGTTTATATTTACGAGCAATTAAAATAATCATTATCATAAATTGAATCTTCATATTAATTATTCAGAAGAAATCTTCATATTAATTTGTAGTGCAATCATATGGAGTGGTGACTTTTAAATAGTACATGTTGAAAAACATTTTTACCCATTTTTTCATTGGAAAAAATTAATCTCAGCCCCTGAATTATAAATTTATGATTGTGCCCCTGGACAAGCCACTGTTAATTGGTAACAATGCATTATCAAGAATATTGTATAAGTTCACATGAGTAGCTAAATTTACGGAATATATTTTATAGGTTTTGTTGACAAACATAGAACATCCATGCTTCAAGTCTAAAACTAAACATGGTAGTTAATTTTCTTAGTGTTACTTATTAACCCACTGTCACAATTGGGCTTATTTCATTATTACTAAGTGGAGTTAGCCCAAAGAAAAATAAGAACCGGCCCAATTGTCGGCTCTCTGTCTCTCTTCACGGCCCAATCCAGCAATCTTGATTCCGAGGTTGCTTCGTCCGAACTGAAGAAATAAATGCTAAAAAATTATAAATATTTTTTTTTTTTTGAGATTTTTTTTTATAAATATTGGTTACGGGAATAATGCGAATTCGGAGCTGAATTTAATTGAATTGGATCTGAATTTATTACTCAAGTATATAATGTCCTGAAAAATGTTATACAATTAAATTATTAAAGCTAAAACCATTTAATTTTCAGTCATTTTTGGTCCTTAATCATGGTATGTGATGTTCTGCATCATATTTTTGTGTTTTGTTGTTTTTGGTTTTTGAGTTCTTGTTTCTCTCCCTCTACGAGTGTTTTTCTATCGTACAGAGCTTTCTACTTAACATATATATATATCTGTTCAATGTAATCTTTTTGCTAGTAGATAGTGTGATTTTGGTTTGCGTTGTGAATATATATGCTATCGTTTGGATAACAAAAAAAAAAAAAGATGTTCAACTCGGGAGAGGTTGAAAACCTCGATTCATTATTATGAAAATTTATAATATTGTTGACCTGTAATTACAAATACGTTGTTAATACTAATACATTATTTATGTAGGTGACTCTTGATCAAAATCTTCTATTATTAAATTTGTAAAAGATGGATAAAATTTGAACTTTTTAATAATATATTTTTAATTACAATATGCGGATGGACCTATTTATAAGAATGAATGCCACATCCCACATGTTATGGACATGTTAAAATTAATTTA
Source organism: Rehmannia glutinosa (assembly GCA_016081115.2). Lineage (NCBI taxonomy): Eukaryota > Viridiplantae > Streptophyta > Magnoliopsida > Lamiales > Orobanchaceae > Rehmannia > Rehmannia glutinosa. The sequence goes on along the minus strand of JABTTQ020001708.1, from coordinate 141,175 downwards.
TATTTGCAGTTCTATTTCATACGGTGTGTCATCTCATATTTCAATAATGTCAATACACGTCACGTAAAATAAAAGTGTTTGGTTATTTTTTTTCTTTTTGGTTCACATCCTACATTAAGACTTAAGTCAGTTCAAGTCTGACTCAAGTAAAATTTTAAAGATTACCATCAATATGAAAATCTCTTGTCAGACCGTCTAACGGATCTACGGATCCCAAATACCCAGCCTACGATCAATCCGCCAATTGACATGCACAACCACTAACACCACAATAACCACACTCGCTGCTAATACTTTTTAGCAAGGCTACTAATACTTTTAAGGAGAACTATTAAAATATCTTTAATCGGAAAACCTAATACTTTTCAATAAGACTATTAATAGGTTTTAAAGAGTAATAATATTTATGCGGGAAAAATTAATAGTTTTCATAAGAATTACTAAAAAAAAAAGCTGTTCAAGGGGATTATCAATACAATTATGAGGGATTATTAATATTTTTTTACGGAAAAAACTAATACTTTTGAGGGTTGCCTAATATTTACGTCACTGTCTAATACTTTTTAAGGGGACAATTTATACGTTTTAGGTGGATTACTAATACTTTTGATGGGTTCATTACAAAAAGTACCATTGAGGTTTGACCTAATTACACAAAAGCCCGACTAATTTTTAAAATTACAAAAATACCCACGAGGTTTTATTTTGTCTAACATTTAAACCCTTCGATCATAAGCAAATTAAAACATTTCAAGTCTCCTTCATATTTATAATAACATTACGCTTTACCCCTTAATTGTAATCTTTTGAATCAAATCTCATGGGTACTTTTTGTAATTTTAAAAGTTAGGTTTGTTCTTTTTGTAATTAGGTCAAACCTCGGGTGCTTTTTGTAATTATCCCTACTTTTGAGGAAAAATCAATACTTTTCATGAGGACTAATAAAAAATTGTTCTAGAGGATTACTAATATTTTTCGGATGTCTACTAATACTTTCCAGGAAAAACTAATACTTTTAATAGCCCATAATATTACTAAAATCACCTCTTGTAAAAATCTCCGCCAGCCCCGATTAATCCCCGCTTTAGCGCTAGGCCTCTCTTGTCCGCCTCGATTTTTTTTTTCCGATTAGGCCCGCCTAATCCCGCCTGTGTCCCGCTAATCCCGCTTTGCGCTAGGCTCTAGTCTATCGTCTAGCGAGCGCCGAGCGCCTAGCACTTTTTACAACATTGCTAAAATGTCATCGGCCTTAAAATCTATGACACCGCCAAAATATTAAAAAATATCACCTGCATGAAATTACAAAAAAATTCGGAATCGAATTGGATCATTTAACTAGGAAAAGAAAAGGTTGAGCACCAAAGTCTTTGTCTAGCTTCTTTAGGTTTTCGTTGAATTAATTATGTTTCTATGAAAAACTACACAGGTTTAAAATGAAATACGTTTGTGTTATAATATTTTTCACAAAAGAACAATAATATGTGAATAGATTTGAAAATGAGGTTGGTGACCGCTGAAAAATATAAATAAGTAATCTGAAAATATATCTTGAAATATGAATGTAGCAAATAGTAAAGACGAAAATATTTTCCATGAAAATAAAACCAAACGGGCTCAGCGTTATAGAACCTCCTAAAATATTTAATTCAACATAAAATGCCAGATTTTTAAGTCAATATGAATGTTCAGACAGCCACAAACCAAAAAATGAAATCTTTTTGAAAAGGACATATGTAAGGGGCACGTTGTTTTCTCATTTTAAAAAACATCAATTTATCTGCCCCCAATTTGCAAAAACTTACAACACAAGCATCATCATCGGCATCCAAGTTTGTTATTTCAAATTATTGAAATCTTAATAATTCACATTGCCCCATGAGATAAGTTGATAGATTCTCTACATTATTTGAAAATATGTATTAGTCCTATATATTAAAAAAAAAATTGTGTCATTGCTTCATTAATTTTGGACATTTATCAACTTATCATCCTCTTAATTTCACATGACGAATTCACATTTATCTATATATGTGGCAATCATATCTACAAAATTAAAAGATAACAAATATAATCAAGATTCTAAAAGATAAAATATAATCACCAAAATAAAGGATTTACACACAAATAGTGTGAAAAAGTCGATCTTTGATCAAATCTATCCTAGGAAATATTTTTATTGATAAATGCTTTATTAGTTTAGAATATATATATATATATATATATATTTGAATTTAGAATATAACGTAATCCAAAGGATTCTATCTACACTTGTCTTTTAAATTTGTGACATAATTTTTTTATTTTTGGACAAATCTCGTGTAACACTGCGCGTGATATTCAGTTATAATTAATAATTTACATTACCCCATGAGAGTTGATAGATTTGCTATTTTTATTTACAACCCCGTTTCTTAAATATTGTCTCTCAAAATTTGTTATTAAGAATCTAATTTCTTGGAACTACTTCATATAAAATATTTTATCAAACTCAACTGGATGAACCATAGGTCACATATCAGACTACTCCAAAATTAGTTTGAATATATTATCGTAATTTTGTATAAGTATATGTTATGTATGTATGCATACAAAATATTTTTCAAATATATACTTAAAATTATCCATATACACATTACATGCATATGCAATATTTATTATAAGGCGCAACACGTAATTACAAATGAAAAAAATCGAAGCGTGGGGATGAAATTTTCTATTCCAGGATGGCATGGTGTTTCATCTCTCATATTCCACCACACGTGGATGATTGTCACGTGTATAGAAGTTACCATAATAATTTTGGAACATAAATCACGCCTAAATTGTAGGATTTTAATATGGTAATTCTATACACACGACAATCATCTCGCGATAGTCGGTAGAATATGAGATAAAACATCATCCTGTAATAGAAGATCTCATGTGTCAATATGGACGGTGAGATTGGAACCTCCTTATGCCCCGTTAATCTCCTAGGTTGATAGGTAACATGAGCTTAATCATCTTAAAATAAATGTGGACCGAACAAAATTAGGTACATGTTACCAAACAAATGTTGGCAAAAAAACACCATATTTCTTATCATCATGTGGAATTCGTGGCTGAAAGATCTTGGAAATTAGTGGTGAAATCATCGTATGGGTTGACAACGACTTCCCAATTAATTAGTAGTACTAGCAAACATCTTAGGTGAATTTAGGTGTAAAAGCATGATTTTATACAATTTCATGCATGCATATTATAATGAAACTTACAACCGGTTATAATATCAAATGAAAAATTGTTGCATGTTCTATAAAATCGAAACCTATACAGATAAAAATTTAAACCTAAAATGCATTTAATCGATCGGTAGAATGCGAACATTACAACGGGACGCTAGACAAAACATGAACAAAAGAAACGATCTCACTTCACACGTATCGTCTAAGTAATGACTCATCCGATCTTTTGAACAAAATATCACACATAGGATAAACGTATTAACTAAAAAAAAGGCACTTATATATTGGGGATAAATTTATTGAAACTAATAACAATGAAAATCACTTCCCCCATCCTCTATAAAAGAATGAGGGAAGAAAAAGAGAAAAAAGAAGATAGATGAGCAAAACGGCTAGGGTTTTTAGAGAAGAAAGGAGTTGTTTTTGTTCCACTTAAACAAAGTACTATTTGTGAAAAAGCATGGAATTGATACATTTGTAAGTATATAGGATAGGATAGGATAGGATCCGAATTAAAGCAAATTAAAATAGTAAGTTTAAAAGTTGATCAAAAGTTTTACCGTTGGAGATTTTTGAATTCTTTGATGGTATCCCATTTATACTACGCCAGAATACACTACATTTATTAATTTTCAAAATTATATTAGGACACTATCTTCACTTATACACCACATTAAATATTAATTATTTGGGCAAGTCTCTTGTGAGACGGTCTCACGGATCTAAATCCGTGAGACGAACCTCCTAAGGGCTCCGTCTTGAGAACATGAACCATGAAAATAAATTTAAAATAATAATGAACCATGAAGAAACAAAAATAAACCCTAAAAACATGAACCATGAAGAATAAACCCGAAAAACAAAAATAAACCCAAAAATAAAAAATAAACCCTAAAAAAACTAAAAATCCTAAAAACCCAAATCAATTAAAAATAAACCCAAGAAACAAAATAAACCCTAAAAAAAAAAACAAATATAAACCCTAAGAAAAATAAAATCAAAAAAAAACCTTTAAAACTTTGTGTAAGGCTCAGTCTCACGGATCTAAATCCGTGAGACCGTCTCACGCAAGTTTTTGCCTAATTATTTTGTTTGAATGAAAATAAATCTCAATTATTCATTAGAAGAAATATACAATTGATAATTACAAAATCGAGGAGTTGCAAATCCTACATAATCATAAATATGTGTAGATCTAAAATATATTTTTAAACCTAAAATGTAGATCTAATGATTCAAAAAATAGAACATCGTCACGAAGGCGATGGACAAATCATGTATAAAGAAATTGATCTCGCTTCTATCACGTATCGTTGAGTAATGACTCATTTTAATCTTCTTAACAAAATCTCACATATGGTAAAAACTTATTTACTAGGAAAAAAATCCACCTATTTACGAATAAAAAAGTCACCTATTGTGGAGAAATTTATTATGAATAAAAGCAATGAAAATTACTTCCTCCACATCCTCCTATGTAGGATAACAGAAAAGGAGAAAAAGTTGTGGATCAAAAGCGTCTAGGGTTTGAGAGAAGAAAAAAGAGACATAGAATCCTAATTATAAAAATAAAAGTTCTCTAAAAACTAATAAAAATGAAAGAGAAACGGAATTGAGAAAAAAAAACCTTTAACTTAATTAATTTATAGGATATGTTCATGTATGTTGAATAATGTAATATATATGGGAAATAAAGTTTGAGGATTAATCATCATAAAGTTGTGAAATATTAAATCAATGGTATGTCTTGGATTAAACACAAAAATTTGTGTGAGACGATCTCACGGATATAATCTAGGATCAATCATCATAAAGTTGTGAAATGTTAAATCAATGGTATGTATTGGATTAAACACAAAAATTTGTGTGAGACAATCTTACGGATATAATCTATGAGACGGATCTTATATTCAAAAATTTATTTCAAACTCATACCCATGAAAATAATCAATATGTTTATATGTGCTCAAGATCCGCCATGAACTTAGATATATGATTGTACAAAAAAAAAAAATAGGAAAAGAAATGGTGTCTTCCGCGCTAAAACTATTGATGGCCATTGGCCACATAATAATTATGGAAATGAATGGAATCGTAAATTCAAAGCAAAGATTCAAATGATAAAAGCACGATGTGCTCCTCATAAATGCGGCTTTGCACATCACCACTTCTAATTATAAAGCTTCGCCTTTTGCACCAAATTGCTCTTTTATAACATAATCATCATCTTTTTTTTCTTTTGTTGTTTTTGTTTTTTAATCTTTTTCCACTTATTTGTTTTATTCTAAAACTTTTTCCCCCCTCAAAATAATGGCGTGTTGGTCACAAGACCGTGTGAACCATGACGCAATTGTCTCAGGACATTGATAACATCAATTGTCAAATCTATGTTTACATATATATTGTATAAAGAGTGGTTTTATTTTTTGTTTGAAAAACTAAATATTAGATGGATAATTGATTGAAATTGAAGATTAAGAATTAAGTGTTACAATGTGGAATCAATTGACAGTTAGGTGCCGGCAAAATAGTTAAATAAGAATTCTTTACTCTCTTAATTAAGATTTTTATTGGATTGCAAATGTTCCATCGTTTAGTTATATATAAATCTAAAAGTCTAGTTTATATCATAAACTACCTCTACTACTTTTCTATTAATGTTTTTCTTTATTCTCCTATAAATTTGTTGTTCCATTTACTATCTATTTAATTATCTTACATATCAAAGCTAAGAAACAAAAACAAATTATCATAAAATTTTGCAAGTGAGAAAGCAAGACGTTGGAACGCCTTAAATATAAAACTGCAATAAGTGATTTGCAAATAAAAAACAAGAAAGATGAACAAATTTTCTAATTTTTTTTTCTGATTTACACAAATACTTTAAAATGTTGCCTCAGTCTCCACGCTCCTTTACAAGCCCCTGGTTGGTCAATTGTATTTTGGAAATATTTGTTTTTTTAAAATTGAATCATTCATTTTAAATGCCACATTCTCTACTATAATCTCATTATTTATAACATTTTTTTATAATTTATTTATAACCAGGACCGAACTTGTGGGCATGCCCAACAAGACGGTGCGTAGGGCCCCAATTATTTAGGGGCCCAATTTCTTTTAATGGTTAAGTATGAAAATATTTGGAGCCCCAATTTTTTAAAATAGTTAAATATACAAACATTTTACCTTTCACACACATGACACCAAAAAGAAAAAGACATGACTTCAACATGGCTAAAGATTGTGAAAAAGAAAATACACTTTCGAATGTGAGGTGCGGATGAACCCTAACTCAAGATCAATGACAATTTTAGTTGACAATTAGCGTTAAATCCTTCTAAATACTTTCACGAAATCCTTATAAATAATGATAATTTTTAGGAATATTCGTCTTCGATTCCGAGTTAATATTTTTATTTTTTCATTGTGTTAATAGCCTTCATTTTGCTTAGTTTTTAGCTTTTGCTTAATTTTTTTAGCTTTCACCTTACCTTTCATTTAATTGATTTGGTTGGGAGTATGATTTATGATCCGAAGAATGATTTGTTTATTTGTTTATGATTTACGAGTATTGGATGATTTGGGGATCGCGTATTAATTTGTGCAGCTGAAATGTTGTCTTTGGTGTTGTCATAAATATTTTGGGGATTGATTTATATTGAAATTGGGGAAATAAAAAGTCTATTTTTTTTATCGGTGGAAATAAAAAGTTTATTAATATGCCTATCGATTTTCTTGATCAATCATGTTTTCTCGCTAAAGTAATTATTTCCTTTAGTTATTATTGATTAATTAGTATTACAATTGATTTTTTTTCAGCCCTTGATTTAGAGTAATATTTTAAGATAAATATTTTGGTATAAGCAATGTTTTTAAACCGGACCGGATATTAAACCGGATTAATACCTGGGTCATTGTGTCAATGGTTCAACCGCTAAAATCGTTCCAAAAAAATTGGTTGACCCATATGTGACCGAGCCGAGCTCAACCCACTGCAACAAAAAACAATTCAAGTGAGTGTTTCACTTAACATTCTCCCACTAAGTGGATCCATTCACCAGGTGGCGGTAAGGTGCCACACCGTCGACAAGTCAACAAGGATCTCTCAACACATGGCCACCATGCGCCTTATTCACATCGAGAAAGAGGACAAATGTCCCATTATTATCTTAGATGTAATGATTATTAATAGGCCACTAATTGTATTAGTATAAAAATATCTCATTTATTAGGAAAAAGACAAGAGAAAATCACTATATAACTTGTATAATTCAAATTATGGTGCAAAGCCGATCGAGAAAAAACCAAATTTCGAAATTATTAATAAAAAGGCGAAATTAGCCACTTAATACTATTTCCAAGATGTTTAGTTTTAATTTTCAAGTCACACACTCCAAGTGTTCTTTTCTTGTTGGTTGAAAAAAGCATCAACATATAGTTTTGTACAGTAAAATTAAGTAATTAAAATAATTTTGGTTTTCTCATCAAAATGAAAGTATATTTGGTTTTCTCTCTCTTTTGTGCAATTTGGAACCATAGCATGATGTAACTTGACTAAGATGAATGTTCTGCACCTGCTGAAAAAGAAGCTCAATGTCAAATCATAACATTAACCTTTATCAAAAAAATCGTGACACAAAACCGGTTGATTCGATGACACCCACTTGGATGGCACCCAAGTGGGGCTTTTTGCTATTACAGCAAAAATTTTTGCTATTACCGAAGTACATACATGGTGATGTTAGTGTAATTTGATTTGGTTTTTATCAATAATTAAAATACGAGCAAGTAGATTATTCTAAGTGATTTTCCAAATGGATAAACATCTTGTACCTTGATTTTTCTCCTTCGTCTTTTTCTATAGCGCTCCGATTTGTCCCTTCTGCATCCTTTACCAATCCGTCGTGGTACTATTCGCGGCGTCCTCCTGACTGTGCTACTTTCCCAAAAATAATGGACTATTCAGGTAATTTGCAGAAATAAATTGGACATTTTGGTAGATATAGAAAATTTTATTGAAGGAAAATTTTTACAAGGATACAAGGGTTCTTTTCCATATTGGAAAATTCCCTGAATTTCTACTTGCCCGAAGGCTTTTCTTAGCTAAACATTCTGAAAGAAAAATACAAAGTGGGATAGGTGTGTGTTCAGTGGTGTGAACTTCTGATGCCCTTCTCCCTAAATTCTGAAGTCCTTTTATAGATCAAGGATACTTCAACTATTTTTACAAAACGTCATGCATGACGATTTTTATCCGAGCCCACCCATGTGAGCTGTTTTAGGTGTTAGTTCACATGTCTTTGTCCTCTTTTGAGCTAGTGGACAGTGAATCAACACTGTTTACTTTGCTGTCAGCATCTTCTTTTTCTCTCTCCAGTCGGCAGAAGTTGCATTCATGTCTTTGTAGTTTTTTGCGGAGTAGCTGGCACGCAGAAGTAAGGGACCCGTTGCCCATGTGCATTTGTCCTTTGTTGAATTTTTCTTCAAACCAAAGGATAGTCTCAATATCTTTTTCAGAAATAATTTTTGGTGACCATGAGCACATGATGACCTTTTCTTTACAGTAATTAACTTTAATATTGCTTTCATCATTTAATTTTAACAATTTGTTAATCACTTTTTCTAATCCCCTAACACGAAGAGGAATGAGATCCTGTCTTTGTACAAAGACTGTTGTTTCCATCTGTTCGGAGGGATGATAACTTGCTTGCTCCCTAGCTATACCGATTTCGATATAATGATAAGGACTCATAAATTATTCTTCTTCATCCCAGTCGCATATTGTACTTGAGACACTTATGAAGATATTTCGATCCGCTTGTTTTAGGACCTTTGTTCTGAAAGTTTTGATGGCTTTCTTGAATTCTTCGAATTCTTTGACCTCCAATAGATTTTTGAAGGATAAATATTTTTAACTAGTCCACAATTAAAAGCCTTGTAAACCGATTCTGATCTCGCTCCTTCAATAAAATTGAAATAGGCGATATTTTTTATCGATGGTGAAAAATCTTTCCTCAAGTAGAGATTTTGTACCAGGCCTTTCGTGCTTTGGCAAAGATTTCAATGAAATCTCGATTTGAGAGATTAAATTTTTCTTTGTTTTCAAAGTTTGGTTCTTTGGGAATTGAATAAATTCTTCCCAATGTTTTCATTTTTTCGAGATTTCTTAAGCGCATCGAAAAATGTTTTCGCTTAAGAGTCTCTTGTTCGAAATGATTTCTAATGGTGTAGTACCGGCAGTGGTGGTAAAGCAATTAGCTTCATTTTAAAGCTTCTAAAAGAATTTGAATTTTTATGAACAACATTAAATCCTTTTATAGCAAATGAGGCTTTGGCCCAAGATGTGTATATTCCTGGATTTGGTCCATTAAATACTACATAATAATTTTGCGGAGTTGGAATATCCTTTTTCTCTTTCGAGAAAACTAAATCGTGAGATTTAGATTTTTGACTTAGGTGTTGAATCCCATTCCAATGGAAGATGTTCCAGGATGTAACCCAAGAACAAAATCTTCCTGAGTAATAAGTTTTGTTGGAATAGCCAACTTTGGTGAGGTTTGTACCTCGGCTTTACTTTTTTTCCCAAAGTAACAGGGGATAACAGGATTTGGTAAGTCTTTCCGGAGACCTGTAGTTTCGGACTAGATTCATGATTTGCGGTATTGCTACAACAAGGTTGAAATTAACCTTTTGTTACTCGCTCAGTGAAGACTGAGTAATTCGGTTTTGCGAGATAAACGCAATTGGGTTTCAAGAACCTTCTTTTGAGACGAAGTTGCCTCGATTTCATCCATCTGCTATTTTTGAATAGTCATAGATTCTTGATAAGAACAATTAGTTCCTGGGTTTTAGGCCCTAATTTATTTCCTCTAAACGGAATTGTTCTGCAATCATGTAACAAATTCTCGGGTTAAACAATCGGAAGAACATTTTTATTGCCCGCAATGTGTTCTACATCAAATTCATAATGTGAAAACCACATTTGCCATCTAACAAGTCTTCCTTGTTTGTAATCTCCTGTAATTTTTAGTTTCGAAAATAAGTGAAGTTTTTATTGTCGAGACGAACAATAAACTTAACTGAGTTAAATATCTTTGAGAATTTTTAATGACTCTCAAACCGATAAATACTCCTTTTCATTGCTATGATAATTTAATTCTCGCTACTTTGAAGCTACCGTAAGTATACTGCAAATTTTTCTTCTAAAGTATTTTGTACTTTAGACTTTAATACACCTCCCCCCAGAAAGAATCGATCGTCTGTTTCGATGATCAATTGATCATCGGGATTAGGATGATAAAGTTTAGGAAATTGTACTAATTTCTTTTTTATCTTCCCAATATAATCAGTATCGGAATTGGTCCAATTCCAAATATGATCATTTTTTAGCTTTGCACGCAAAAGCTTTCTTATTTCAGCTAATCTAGGAATATAACTTTCAGCATAAGTTAAGACTCCTAAAAATCTCTGAAGTTGTTTTTTATCCTGCAGTTGATCAGGAAATTTATGCAAATGCTCCAAAATATGGTTTTGAGGACAATGTGTTCCTTCCTCGATTTCTAAGCCTAAGAAATTAATCTTTGTTTTAAACAGTTGGGCTTTTTTCTTAGAAAGAATAATGCCTAATTGTTCTATTCTTTTTAACACAAAGAGCAACATGCTTAAAGTGCTCATTCTCATTTATACTAAAACAAGAATGTCATCAACATAAACACAATGTAAATTTTTCAAAACCTCGTAATGCATTTTGCATATGCCTCTGAAAAATAGTCGGTGCTTGTTTTAATCCGAATGGAACAACGTTCCACTGAAAGAGTCCATCTGGACAAGTAAAAGCCGTTAGCGGTTTTGATTCTTCATCTAACAATACTTGCCAAAAACCAGACTTACAATCAAATGAACTAAAAATCTTTTTTCCCCGAATGAGAGTTAATAGTTCATCTTTGTTAGGAAGGTTATGGCTATCTCCTATAGTAGCAGCATTTATTGCTTTATAGTTGACTACCATTCTCTTTTTTCCTCTTCTTTTTTCTGCCTCGTTCTCAACTAGGAAAGCTGGAGACATATGAGGAGATTTACTAGGTGTGATAAGTTTTAACTCTAAGAGCTCACTTATTTGTTTAGTAAATTCTTCTCTATCTTTTGGACTATAAATCATGGGTTTAACCCTGACTATTTTCGTGGGATCTAAGAGCTTTATGGATGCTCTCATCCATTGTTTAGACTTAATGGGATCTATAGGATTTTCAGAACAAACTTTGTCAAGTAGTTGTTCTATAATACTAAATTTTTGCGAATTTAAATTGAAATTTTTTTCTTCTTTAATATCATCTCCCCCCTGTTGAAAAGTGTGGACTTCTTCTATTTTTTCGGGAGTAATATTAATAGCTTCAGGTTTTTGAGTTTTTGAATTCTTCTTCATAAACTCAAGAAAACCAGGTTTACCAATTGAGAAAGCCTTTTTTACTTTTGAAATGATAATAGGCTCGTTCTCAAGAGTAAAACTTATTCTGTCTGTAAATTGTATGAAGGGTTCATATAATTGACAGAAATTGTTTCCAAGAATAAGGTCAATACCTGATTCTTGTTGATAAATGGCTGGAATATGAAATATTTCCCCTGCAATTCTAATTTTTATGTCTTTACAGACTTTATTAATTAGAATTGTATATGCATCGCAACTTTTACCTTTATAGGGTAAGGTGCTTGTTCCCGTATTCTTCGGGAATAACATATTTACTAGCTATGCAAAGGCTAACACTGTATCTACATAACAATGTAAATTGATTAGCTTATATCCAGAGAATTTAAGCTGACCTTTAATATAGATGCTATTTGGATTTGTACGGTTTCCCATACAATTTTGTTCCAAATCAGAATCTAAATTTTTCCAAGGAACTTCTTCAATCTGAAGATTGTGATGAATCCTCTGAATTATTTCCATCGATTCAATGATAGTTTCAAAAGTGAATACTTCTGCTTTTTGTCAAAAATTTCTTCGATCGGTTCGAACTCGGAAATGATTCAAGAACCTCACTTAAGTTTTACCTTATTAGGGTAATCTCTTCTATTAGGACATTCATTAGCATAATGTCTTGCTGCATTCTGCGATCCAAAGATCGCAATTCTTTTTTCCTTTAGGACAAAATTTACTTTTGTCTTTAAAATCGTTTTTAGGAATGACTTTCTTTCTAAAGTATTTTCCAGGTTTAAATGTTTTTCTTTTCCTTTTCCATTTATATTTTCTTTTGTATTTTTCTTAAAATAACTCTTCTTAGGAGTAATGCAACCATAAGTTTGTGGATTTTTTCTATTAATTTCTCGAACAGCTTTTTGTTAAAACGTTTTAAAATTTTTTTCTTACTAGAAAGCTCACAAATTGATGCAATTTCTTTTTTGGCAATGCGTCTTTGCAAAACCTAATGAAAACATTTTTACATCGATTGCTTGTTTTTCAAATTCTTGTAAAACTCTTTCTCCTATAATAGGGAGTTTTTTAATAAACCTGTCTAACTAAAGACGGGTATTCATCTTGAGGAAGTTTATAAAGATTTTTCTCATAATCGCAAGTAAAATCATCTAGTAAACAGATATCGCAAAGTATCATATTTGCTAATCTGATTCGGCAATATCTTGCTCGATTAACTTTTCCCGAACAAGTTCGATTGTTAAGTTAATACCAAGGAACATAGTATAAAAATTATTAATAACTTCTTCAAAAATCATATTAGAAGTTTTTCCTATTGTTATCCAAGTGGTATTTTTTTACCATAGACCGAGCAATACCTCTTTTGTTTTATGCTCCATGAGTAAAAGAAGAGTATTTGGTTCTTCATAAGCATCCGGTTGGTTTGAATAAGAAGGCTAATATCTCTCGCCCGGTGTCTATCAAATTTCTTCTTTCGATTCTTTGGTTACACAATCTATATTGAGTGTAGGAATCATCCTCCTTTTTGATCGGGAGTTTTGTTTTGCTCTTTTGGCCAATTTACACCTTCCGGTGTTTTTCTCTTTATCTCTTGAAGTAGATGCATCCGCATCTTTTGCTTTAGGTTGTCTATTCATTCCAAATTTCCTAGAGGTTTATCTAGGTTTTCATCATCACTTTGGTTTCTTGATTATTGTCGGTTTCCCGGTTCTTTCTTGATTTGAATAAAACATTTTTCTCGTATCACTTTCAAGATTAAAAGTGTTTTAAGAAAAGGTTTTTCTTCAAGTTGTTGTATAATACCTGACTCATCAAAGGTCATTAATTTAACAAGTTCTTGAATTGGTTCAAAACCATTGATTTCTTCTTGATTGTCAAGAATATGTTCCCAAAAATAGGTTTCAAGTTTTTCAGAAAAACTCATTTAGGTTGAAAAGGCCAAGTCAAAGCATTAGGATTTCCCGATGAACCTAATTCTGCATTACCAACAAAATGATTTGGTGGAGAATATTTAAAACTAACTTTTTTAATATATTTCCTTCGGTATTAGCAACTGTAGGATCTTGTTTTTCACAGATGTAATTGTTCTTATCAATTTTATCTGAAATTTCTTGGATAATTTTACCAGCAACAATCTCAAGATGCTCAGGTCTTAAAAGTTCTTCTTTCTTTTCAAAAGATTCAAATCTTTTTTCAAGATCTCTAATTTTACTAAGCGCAGTTTCAATCAAGGATTTAATCTCAGGAAGTGTCATAGAGTTACTCGTCCCCAAGAACTCTTTTCATTTTCTCAAAATTCTCGGAATATAAATCTATGCGTTTAGACATAGATTTTAGGAGTTCTCTATTAGAGGGTTCTCCTGAATATTTATGATGACTTAACGTTGGTTTGGAACCAATAAGTCGTTTTTCTTTAGCTATGTCAATAGCCCAGGAGTTTTCTAAGGGAGTGATTTCAGAAAACTTTATTTCTTCAATCTTTCCAATATCAAAAAATACATCATCAATTTCAATGTATTCTTTTTTCTTATAGTCAATACTGTGATGACTATTGGTTAAAGCATATCCTACAAGATAAGTTATGCTAAAAACCTTATCGCCTTTGTCCATTAAATCTGATCTCTCAAATTTATGTATGAAACTTAAGACTTGATCTAAGTTCTTGGTTGTTAAACTCAATCCGAACTTAGGATAAACTGTGAACATAAATTTGTTGTAAATTAAATTTCCTTGTGCGGCACCTAAAATACAATCTTTTCTATCCCTAATTCGATTATCAATTAAGGCCATTTTTATAGGAGAATCTATCTCTTCTCTAAACTCTGCGCTTGATTAGTATTTTAATTGCTCCAAGATGTAAAACACCGATTTTTGTACAAATGTCTTTGGGAATGTCTTTGGCTAATTCTTTGTTAATTTCTTCGCGAGTAATTAAGGGTAAATAAACATTGCCAGATTGTATCGAAATATCAATATGCATTTCTTTACTAGAAATACAATAAAAATTTCATTTTCCTTTTCAAAATATTATTCATCATTTTAGGAATAAATTTTGGCAAGTTAAAAACTTGTTCTTTTTCGGATCTAACCGAGTAGCTGCGATCTTTGAAAGTTTTTCTTGTTTAAAGATAATACTAGAGTAAAAACCCTCGGTATTTTCTTCGAAAATAATTTGTTGATCATCAGAAAACTCTGACTTATCTTCTATTTCCATTAAGATTTCTTAATTGCTCAAGATAATCAAGAATGTTATTTATTCTAGTTATATAGATCTCAAGATCTTCAAATATAAAGATCATGATCTCTCAATCGAGATCTCAAAATATTTTGTAAAGTTCTTGCTTGTTCAAGCAAATCTAATTTTTCTTCTTTGAGAAGTTCAATTTCTCTCTCAAGAGTTAATCCATGCATGTTTTAAAAATTTATTTAAAACACTTAATTTATTTTAGAACCGTATACACGGCTCTGATACCAAGTTTTGGCGGAATCATAAATTTTTGAAAAATCAAAAATTATTTTATATTTTGCTAGTTTAAATACTTCGCAAATAATTTTTCTGAGAATTATAATTTTTGAAAAATTCGAAATCATTTTATATTTTTCTTTTGCAAACAAAATGGTTTTAATAATTGGTTTGCCCATTTCAAAATAGATTTGCCAAAATAGAAGAAAAGTGACACGTGTCACTTTTTGTGTGGAGTTGGCGATTACTTGGTTTGGTGGCATGAACTCAACCCACAAAACCAACGACTACACTGTCATCTCCTACGTAAGATAGGGGTTAGTCGATGCTACCCACTTGGGTAGCTACCCAACCGAGTTTTATACCATTGGATTAACACACACCCATGTAGATGTGTGTGTGTATGTGTTGATCTAATGGTATAGAACTCATTGGTAGCTACCTGTGGAGTAAAGATCTACTTACCCCGTAAGATAAATAAACACTAAATACGTTATCCAATTAATTATTATTAGCAGAGCCTAAAGTGAAAAAATAAAGAAGGATTTATATAAAGGAATTAAAAATAATAAAAAATAAATATTTCTAATGTTATTTCATTGATTTAAAATTTAAAATTAGATATATAATAAGTAATAACATATATAATTAACACACTCCAACTCTAAGATTTCTTGTTTCATTAAAATAAAATTGAAAGAAAAAGATCGTTCAACAATTTACTTTATAGAAAAAAATTAGTTAGATGGAAAGGAAGAAAAATTATCTTGAATTTTGTATTAATCAGAATTGAACTTTAGAAGTGCAAGCATGATACCCATGACTTGTTCGATGCTACCAAATTGCGTAGAATCCAAGTCCCCTCCGATTTTAACATGTGTTTAACTATGAAATGTGAATTTTTTTCTAAAGTAAGAAAATCAAAATTAGGGCCACCTCTGATTACTAATTTTAACAAGAGCAGTGCATGGAATGATTTTTTTTTCTTAACTTAAATCGAGTTTGGAACTCATGAGACTTATGGGCTTTGAGTAACGATTTGAGTTTCATGATTCAACTGATGATAATTTGATCCAATAATTATGAATAAATAAGTGACTAATTTTGAAATTAAATAATTTGATAACAATAGAAAAATAATTACCCGAGATGATGAGCTTAGTATTTGCAATTTGAGATAATAAAATGCAAAACTTACATTCAAAAAACAAAAATACGAACAATTAATGAGAAATAAAACATCTCCGTTTCCCACATTTTTCAAGTATAATATATGAGGGATAGTAGGAAAAGAGACACACACATTTGGATGAGATCAAACCGTCAATCACCAGTTACAACACATAACTCTACCAATGAAGTACAAAGTTGATCCCCCATCTCGGTTTTCACATAAAAATATTATATCATGAAAAATCAACCTTATATACTAAATGAAAAAAATAAATATGACACATGTTATCACCTTATTATTCTCAAATTACGTGTGTCAACTCCTCATTCTCTCAATTCTACATGATGGTTTCATATTTATCCATGTGACAATCATATAATATATATTCCATATATGATCTAAAAGATAACAAATCATCCAAAAATCAAGGATTTTCTCTATACAATCTATTTTTTTTCCGTAATTCAAAGTTTAATCTACACACTTTATTATACTCTAAAAGGTATTAATCATCCGAAAATCAAAGCTTCTATTTATACAATCTAAATAATCTATCTGTACAAGGGCGGAGCTAGGAAAAAAATGGGATGATCCGAGACACGAAATCGGGGTGGACCAATACACGAAAATCATATAAATTATAATTATTTTTTTTAAAAAAAAAAATTACAGTTTAATTTTTTAAAAAATGGGTGGGCCGGGGCCAGGAGTGGCCCCCTATCTACGCCCTTGTATCTGTATAATCTAAATATTGGAAGATATATTTATTGAATACTTTTGATTAATAAAATTAACACACTTTTAAAAAATTAAATATCAGCCATTACAATATACAATTAATTTATGGAAAATTAATATAAAAATAGCTTAATCGTGTAATTAATAATTAAAAATTATGTTATTTGACAAACTAAAATACAAATATTTTTTAAAAAATAGCTCAACTTTAATAAAATTAGCTTAAACCCATGTAACATAGAGTGTTTTTCTAGCATATATATATATATTATTTACAAAAACCATTCTTGCCTAACGCGCTGTGCTGTGGACCAAAACAAAAGTCAGACCAATTCTTTGAAAAAACCATGCTGCGTCAGCTACTCCCAGCTTTACCCTTTTGCACGCGTGGAATCCGGTGTTGCTGTTTCTGGTGGGGGAATTATTACCACTATTTTATAATACTCTTTACAGATAAATAAATTCGAAATAGTATATAATTAATTGGAATTAAAAAAACCTAAATTTATCAGTTACAACCAAATTTAGGAAAATTGCAAAATTGGTCCTATAACTATAAATAGTTTGCAATTTCGGTCCTATAACTATTGAGTTTGCAAAATTAGTCCTGTAAGTTTAAATTTTTTTGCAAAATTGGTCCTATATGTTTTATATCTAAGTAATTTCGGTCCTCCGTAAGTTTTAAGTTGTTGCAAAATTGGTCCCCCGAGGTTATTTTATATTTTCAAAATACCAAGAATACTCTTATGCACATAATTGACTTATTTGACTAAGTGTTTTGCCTAAAATGGCATCAGAGCGCGGGTTTATTAAGAACTTTAAGTTTTAAAATATATTTTGCATATATAATATATTTTGCATATATAATATATATTATAATATAATTTGTATGTATTCTTATATTATATTTAATATTTATAAATCGATAATAATAAATTTTGTAAATAATATTTTATAAATATATATATTTTTTTATTTTTTTAATTTAATTTAATTTAAAACGGGGCAAAAACGGGTCGACCCGCCCGTCCCATTTTAAGCACGGGACGGGTGCGGGTCCTGGCCAACCCGCCCATTGTTATCCTATAAAATTGCTAACTTTAGAAAGAAAAAGATCAAAATCTTTATTTAGCCAGGAAGGCAAAATTGTCCAGACCAAAACTATGCAACTTTTAAAGATAAAAGACTAAAATCGCAACTAACTTAAAGTTAAGGACTAAAATTGTAATTTACCCACCAAATTTATCTTCGTCCAATTCCCAACCCAGTTCACCAAACCAAGCCAAGGTCAAAGCTTATCTACTATTAATTTTTATACAAAAAAACCCTTATTAGTCTCAGTAATTCTAGATTCTACATTATTTTAGGAATATAAAGATTTGCTTCAGGTACAACGACAAAAGACTAGAATTGTTTTTTTAAAAAAAAAAAAAATCAAGAAGAAGAAGAAAAATAGTAGCAGAGGGAAGAGCGCCCACCAGCTGTTTGCTTTAATTACCTTTGTTCTTAACGAGGAACTTCGATGCGCTCCAAGCTCACTTACTAGCTTAAATCAACTGCCCTTAAACCTGTTCCTTCGAAATACATTTGCATTTGCATTATTTTATTGTATATATACACGTACACATATACTTACAGGTGGGTCGATGAGTAATTGAAGAAATCTGAGCTCTTTGTGAAGGACCCATTTGGTTTTTCTTTCTTTCTTGAGAGGAACTATGGCTGAAGAGATTTGTTTCTTCACAAAGGTGAGTTTTTTTTTTTTTTTTTGGTTTTTGCCTCTAATTTCTTGCCTTTGTGTTTGTTTTGAGGTCATTAGAGTAATGGGCTTGTTACTTACTACAGGGATTTCAGTGTTTTTTTTTTAACATTATTCAAGTATCCAAGCTTTGGGTGTCGAGTATGTTATGGTTTTGAGTTCAATGGAGTAGTGGGGTTGTTTTGTTTCTTTTTTCTTTTTCTGGGTTCTTTTTAACATAATTTAAAGTTTCAAGCTTTGGGTCTAGGTTTTGTTTGGTTTATCTTCTGAGTATTTTGGAATTCGGTTTGAAATTTGATTTTTTATGGTGGGTTGGGATGAGTTTTGAGGTATTTGGTGTCTATTTTTTTTTCTTGCAAACCTAAATTTGGTTTCATTCTTACTGAATAACGTTGTTTTTGTTTTTACTTTCTAAAAGAAAAAGAAACAAGAAAGAATTTGAAGCCTATGCTTGATAATATACTACTGTTTTCTACCTTTTGTAAACTTTTCACTATTTTTTGTTTTCAAAAATCTGTTTATCATTTCTCTGTAATTTTTATGCATTTTCAGATGGTATATAGTTTCAGTAAATTGACTTAGCTACTTGAAATCACAAAATGATTGATTGGTTTTATGACATCTTAATGTAATTTTTAACATTTCCCTTAACCATATCATATTAGATTTTTGCTGTACAGACATGTCTGTAATCTGTATATTGTTACACTTATATATTTCTATTCTATGGATGACAGGATACCTTAATTATAAAACCTCCCAAGAAGTCTCCTGCTTCATTGAGGATGTTAGTCTTAGTATTCGCAATGGTGTGCGGTGTTTATATCTGCTCGGTCTGTTTAAAGCAAACTAGTGTTCATACAAGTACAAAATTCATAAGCGTCGAAGTTAATCAGATGCATTGTCAAGATAACGGCATCGATAGATCTGAAACTCCGTATATGCACTACCCAAAGCCCACTTCGTTTAGCAGGCAATTTGTTACACTTTTCATTCGAATCGATGTTTGGGATGATTACAAAACCACCCCTGATGTTTAGAATAACACGAAATAGTCCAGTTATCTTTCAAAATTATAAACGCCCCTTGTTATTTGTTTCCATTTTACAAATTTTACCATCAAGAGGGGATATTTGTAATTTTAAAAGATGATTGGAGTTTTCTGTAATTAGGCTAAACCTCAGGGGTAGTATTCGTAATTATTCCTTTAACTTTTCAGTTTCTTGTAGAATTTGTAAGATATGAATGTTGTTTTATAATGACAGGGCCGAGTGTGCCTCTAATCCTGTGCGGCTTTTCGCCATTCCGTCTATGCAAAGATCGGGAAGCGGATGGTTTGAGACTCTATTGAACAACCACACTAATGTAAGCTCTAATGGAGAGATATTTTCTGCGAAAGAGAGGAGAATTAATGCTTCTTCAATCGTGTCGACTCTTGATAGAGTTTATAATTTGGATTGGTTTACTAGTGCTTCCAAGAATGAGTGCTCAGCTGCAGTCGGCTTCAAGTGGATGCTTAATCAGGTGAGATATTCAAAATGCTCTCTAACTAGGAGCTGTATTGTGCCTTTCTACTTTTTTTTTTTTTTTTCTAATGCACGAGATATAAATTTTGAATTAGGGGTAATTACAATTAACACCGCGAGGTTTAGTCTAATTACACAAAAATCTAGTTATTTGTCAAAAGTACGAATACCCCCCTGTCCCCTTGAGGTTTGTATTTGCTTAAAAAATACCCCCTCTTGAGGGGTGTTTTGTAAAATAGAAACAAATATCAAAGGGGTATTTATAATTTTGAAAGATAGCTGTTTTCTTTTTTTTTTTTTTTTTTTTTGTAATTAAACTGAACCTCAAGGTTGTTTTTTGTAATTATCCCTTTATATTATCAATTATGTGGCATCCTCGTGCACAAAAAAAAAAAAAAAAAAAAAAAAAAGGTTTGCATCATGTATGTATAGGCAGTTTACACTGTGTTTATGATATCACTCTTGAGTGTCCCATCCTTTTAGCTTCTGATTAAAAGGTAAAGGGTATGAAATAAGAAGATACCGTTTCTTATGTTCAACGTCCATTGGGCATGTGGTTGTTAATAACCCCTTTTGTCCAACTGCTATGATAATTTATTTCTGTTCAAATTGAACAATGTTAATCTAAGATCTGAAACAAAGAACTATTGTTGGATGCTAGATATTGACGAATATTGTTGCTGCAATTTCCACGAAAAACCATTTAACAGTTAAAATTGCACTTGTCACCGTATTTTTAAGCCACTTTGGTATAGAGATTGCCAGAGAAGTTTCAAAATTACAGAAAATCCCCTTGATGTTTGATCCCGTCTTATATGTTTCCACAACCGTTAGATGACTGGCGACGACGTTTTTACATCCAGTTACATCCCTCAACTTTTCAAAATATTACAAATAGCCCCAACTTGTAAGTATATCATATTTTACTAGTGTTTTTTAAAAGCAACTGCTATGACTGTTGAAACTGTAGTTTGCCACTAAGTCTTTTCGGGCTGCTTCATGCTGACATGTTATAACTAATGCAGGGTTTAATGGAGCACCATAAAGAAATTGTAGAATATTTCAATACTAGAGGTGTTTCTGTAATATTTCTTTTCCGGAGAAATCTGCTCCGTCGGATGGTTTCGGTGCTCGCTAATTCCTACGACCGCTATGCTAAACTCCTTAACGGGACGCACAAGTCCCATGTGCACTCGCACGAAGAGGTAAATGTTTCCCTGTTCAACCCCCCATTAAACCAACTGTACATGTACATGCATACAGGATTTTGATCTTTTAACCTGCTTATTATACTAGGCCAATGCTCTTTCTAGATATAAACCGGTAATCAATTCAACATCATTGGTGATGGATCTAAAGCTCATGGAGAAGATGGTCTTGGAGGCGTTGGAGTATTTCAGCAGCACTAGGCACATTGTTCTCTATTACGAAGATCTCATAAAAAATCGAACCGTGAGTTGCTTTTTTCACCTTTTTAAGGAACTATGGTTTGTTAACTGCAATTTTTAAGGCTAAATTGCAATTTTGTTCCCATAACTATAGAGGCATGGCAAAATTGGTCTACTGAAATTTAGGTTTTGCCAAAAATCATGCAGTTAAAATAAAACTTGCGAATTAAGTCTTTTTTTCCGCCGGATATTGAATATTTTGCCTGACACGCGAATAATTTTGCAATTTCTGGCGAAAAATGATCAGTTGGTGAGTTTTTAATTATAGGTCTGTCTCCAAAATGTGATTTTACAGCACCAATTTTGCCACACCATTATAATTACGTGATAAAATATTTAGCAATTCTTGAATGTTAGATTTCCTTATTTGTGTCCTCATAAATATATAGTATAAAATGTTGAAATATGTCACTTATGAGTTGTCACACATTAGGGGAAGAGGGTCTACTTTATAAGCCAAGTGAGTTACTCCTCGGTTTTAGAATGGAACCTCACTTGGTTGGCTTGAGCTCACCCCCTCTTATTGGTACGCTTCATGTGTGGACCGTACCAAGTCCCCCGAATTTAACATAACCATTTGGTACTCTCTAAGTTACCTTATAAAGCTATCTCCTAGTACCATGTCAATGTTTCTAGGACTGCTAGGTGAATAATGCATATCGAATAATAATGAGGGGGCTTTTTGTAATTTGAAACATCTTCTGGTTTGTTTTTGTAATTAGCCCATTCCTCACAGTTTTTTTTTTTTTTTTTTTTTTGGTAACTGTCCCTATTAATATTTCAGTTTATCCCTTAATGTGAAATTTCATAGTCCTCAATGCATATCACTTCTATTGCAGAAACTGATGGACGTTCAAGAATTTCTAGGACTGCCAAAAATGGAGTTAACCAGTCGCCAGATCAAGATACACAAAGGATCATTGTTGGAGCATATAAAGAACTGGGAAGACGTCGACAAGATTCTCAGAGGAACAACTTATGAGAGCTTCCTCCACACTGATTACACTAATTAGAGTCGATTTTATTCAGTTGCAGAGGCGAAAAGAGAAACTTTCTTGCACAAGCTGCCGACTTTTGACCCTTGTAAGAACTTCTACAGGTGATCAACGACAACGTTGATCTTCGTCGTGTTGTTTCCTAACCAAATTTTCATGCTGGGTCACCTTTTTTATGTTTTTTCTGTTTTAATTTATTCTGTTTTTTTTTTTTTTGGTTTTTGGCATACAAAATGTATAGGTCTGTATGTGTATAGACAGTGCCAAGGTAATGTGAGTTCTGAAAGAAATTTCTGGCTTCCGCATTTAGCTATTCAATTTCATCTGAAGTAAGACGAGTCTGAATCCTCTATTCCAAAGTATGTTTCATCTCGTATTTTAAGTATCTTCACTACATGCCTAAGTGTAAATTAATGACGTCATTAATTTATATTTGGCGTGTAGGGATAATATTTGAAACACGAGATGATACATAGTTTGGAATAAAAATCATGTGCCAAATAAGAGGTAATAAGAGGTGGATACTGACAATTCTTGAAAAAATATTAAGACGGTGTGGCAGACAAACATGATTAAGAAGGTGTTTGGATAAGACGATAGATTGTTGGGATTTTTCTATTTTTTTTTTTTAAATTGCTCATCAGATTCTAATGTTTTATTTTGAGGTTTTATAAGAGTTTTTCTTATTAAAATTTACCAAACACTTCTACATATCCTTTAAACTTAGCCAAACTCCTAAATTTTATTTATGTCAATTTCCTTCTTTAATCATTTTAATTTACACTAAATCTGATCAGTTTTGGGTTTCATTTGGACGCAACAATTTGAACGTAAACTTGATTTCAAGTTATTTTAGAATATGCCAAAGCTATTTTCGTTGTTCCCATTTTGAAATGCATTTTGAGAAAAAAGACGTTATGTGCTAATGATGACGGTGTTTTATTTTTTAATTTAAAAGATTTTATTTTTCCAAAAGTTTTTCAGTAATTCTACCATACTATGAATCATCCAAAAGGTGCTTCTCAAGTTGTTGTTGTTGTTGTTGTTTTTTTTTTTTTTTTTTATGGAATACATTTAGACTAGAATAGCATCCGTGTGTTACACGAGATCTCGTCCAAAGATAAAATTTTAATGTCACAAATTTATTTATAATAATTATAGGAGATCCAAAATACTAAATAGGAATATTAAAAAAGAAGTCCAAATTTAGAAGAGTATTAGAAAAATAGAAAAAAGAAATATGTGACAATTTACTTGTCTGTTTTTTTTTTTTTCTTGCTTATTTTCTCGCATTTTATTCGATACGTATAATATAATATAATAATTTAAAAAATAATAAATTTAAAAGATATTGTAAATAGAATCCCCGATTTTTAGATTATTTATTATATTTTAAATTTTGTACATAGGGTTGCCACATGAATAAATGTGTTCTATACGTATGGAATTGGGAGAATAAAAAGTTGACATACGCTCCAAGATTAATAAGGTGATGAGTGATGACATGTATCATATTTGATCCGACCTGATTTTGGGAGAAGATCTGGGAAGTGTGCCCTGAAAAGGAGACCTTCCATTTGAGAGAGAGAGAGAGAGAGAGAGAGAGAGAGAGAGAGAGAGAGAGTTCAAATAAGCCAGCCCTTCTCGAAAGACGACACTATAATTATTACTCTCATAGTCCGGCCCATCGACCCAAACTAAGAGAGTAGGGGAGTAATTGATCCGACTGAATTTTGGACATGTGATAGTCCCAGGCCTAAAGGAGAAGATTGCTTTCTTATAAATTAGTAATTGATCCAATCGACACAACCCTACAACTAATTCGGCTACCAATCCAAATTAACCCACGTGTCTAGCAAGGACTAGGCAAAGAAGGTATAAAGGAGAAGGTATGTGGGAAAAAACGTTTACAGTATCTTGTAAGAATTCATACTCGTCTTTTTTCATATTTTAATACACTCTTTTCATCTTTTAACTAACTTGATCGTTGGAGTCTTATCTGGGAGTTCTCTCCGGTAGTCTTTTGCAGAGAGTTGCTGAAGATCGACTCATAACTTTGGGAAGATCTCGGAAACGTAGCCTTTTCAATATTTGTTTTTTCTTTTAATATATAGAGTTGGTTTTAGACTCGATCAAAAATACATTCAGCAGCGAAAATTTACTGATCAGGATCTATGGGCTTGAATTAATTGGTTCGTGACCCAGGACTCAGAGCCCAAACTGTAATAAACTAACAACTAGAAATGCAGGTTAGGATTTAGGACATTTGGAAATGTATGAATCCTCTGTTTAAATGGATCGGTGGCCCAATAAATCATTTATGTCCGACTAGGAATATTTACTAGGCATATTCTTTTGCTTCATAAGCGATCTTTTGACAACAGTCCTATATCTATAAGAGTGTTGGAATATTAGTCCTCTTACTTTTGATATTGTAGTTTTAGTCTTGTATATTTGGCTGCTTTTGCAATTTTGGCCCCATAAATTTTAGAGTTATGCAATTATGGTCCTATAAGTATTCCATTGGTGCAAATTTGGTTTTCATGGCTATTTTAATATTTCACTTCTTCCAAAAATGGTCTTGCTAGCCAAAATATTTAATATACCTAAGATTATGTAAAAATTGTATCGGGTCCTATGTTTTTTTACTTATGATTTGAATTTATTCATTATTTTATATTATAGATTGCCTAATGATAGAATAATTATAGAGTTATAAATCCGGATAAAAATCCGAGATACAAGTTCTACATGTATTATTTCATAAATACAAAAACACGACAAATTTGAATTTGTTTTAGTTATTTACTTATTTTGGCTAATAGGAATAAAATGATCACAAATTAAAAGTATAAAAGTAAAACTATCAAACCCTAATCACTACATGATTGGAAATATTATTTTTATTGAGGAAAAAATTATCATGGGGATAAATTGCAACTTTAAAAGTTACATGACTAATATTACAACACCCCCTGAAATACAAGACCAACTTTGCAATTTTCCCTACCTGCACCAGTCAATTGTTTATTACAAGTATTAGCTAAAGAAATAATGCTTTTGAAGAGAAGGATTTCAAGCTCCATTTAAAGGATTTAGATTTAACCATTGGGGTTAGCTCAATACCACATGTATTACTCGCAATGAAAAATTTGGATTTATGGATGTCAAATCCATAATAAAAGCCCATTGAGCATTTGAGCTTTGCACTTATTTGGTTAACTTCACGATACAATGCATTTTAAATACTTGATCTTCTATATTGAATTATTTTTTGAGTCATTATAGTTTAGATTTATTTTATATCATTCAAATCCCTTTCCCTTATCAAAAAATCATTTAATGAAAGAAATTAATTGTAGTTTAGTTAGTTGAAAATTTGTAACTCACACTATTGATCCGAGATAAGATCCCACCAATCTCACATCTCCTAGAAAATTATACTAAAAACAATCATTTAATGAAATATATTTTTCATAATTATGTGCTTGTTTATGACTTTCTCTCGAACTTTAAAATAATTAAGGTAAAACTTACCACATTTAAAAAAACCAAACCCCCAATCACATAAAAAAATGTCAATCAATCTAATCATTATACTTTTATCCGTGTTTATATGCTACCCTACAAATATCATTACAAATGGTCTTAAGAATCAAAAAATGATCTTAAGGAAAGCTATATCGGAAAAAGATTACATCAACTAAAAAATTATTGTAATTTCATTAGGGGTGGCAACCCTTGTATACGATAATCCGCCACGAATTTGACCCATAGTTATTGAGAGAAATCAACTCAACTCGATACGAAGTTATTAGTTTGTCTAAAATGTAATTATTTTATATTTTAATTAATTTTTAATGTATTTTTAGATAACCTAAAATCGATGTAAAATGAATTACAATCCCCATCCGAATAACCTAAATTGTCACCCGTAAATTTTAGTCTCCATTCAAATATATTCTCAAATATCTATTTTTATTAATAGTGTATCCAAAACAATCACTTCCTAAGATCCGCAGTTGCCGTAAGGTAGTGGTCACTATCAAGCAACACCTTTCTTTAAGAAATAAGAAAGTAGCATCCAAACCAAAATTTAAGGTATATTACAACAATGGAATATATGGTTCTTACACTTTTGAGGAATCTTCCATTTTCAACCTGAGAGTCAAAACAAAATGGAGGGTTGAGGTATATCACATTTTTAAAACCTCATCATTTGTTTTCCTTTGACTTTGTTTGAAATATTAACAGCCAAACCTTTTCAAGAAAGTGCCTTGACCCCTCCCAAGACAAGATTTGGTGGCTTTCAAAGATTTTTCTTTCCTCATTTGCTATGTTCCACTCTACTTTTCGTCCTAGGAACATTTTCATTACTGTATTATCTTAGTGTTTGTTTATTATTTTTTTGATGGGATTGAATTAAATTTGGGGATTAAATAGAATTGAATTTTCCGGGCTCGTTTGGTTGCATAGACGTAGCCAGATTTTATATTGAGTTTGTCTTAGATATCCGAAAATGGGGTGAAAGCTAGATAAAAATTAATTAAAAAAACATAAAAGCAAATAAATTCTAACTAAAAATTTTTTCTAAAAAAATACTATGTAAATTTTTTTCCTAATAAAATGGGAGGGGTCGGGGCCCGATTGGCCCCCTCTCTCCGCCACTATTTGGTTTTGTTGATGGATTGGATAAAATTTTAGAATGAAACAAGATTGTCTTGTTTATTGATTATATAATATGAGTTAATATTGCATTTTGCATTTATGATAGACATGTATATTTGCAAACACATTAACTCCTATTTTGTGTTTGAAAAAAGCTGATAATATTTGATAATTGGGTGAATTGTCCTCTTTACCCCTTAATTCAAGTTCCCATCTCAAACAAAATCTTAATTCAATATAGTCTTCGGCGACATCGACGAGAATTGATCCCTATCTTCCGTTTGGTTGTTGTTTATTTTGGTGTAAGAATAATTATTATTGTGAAGTCGGTATAAATTACAAATTTAATTTTTTTAATGTTAGTGGGAATACCATATATGGTGTCTGAGCTCCCCCATTGATGGAGGCAAACTGGGTTGACTCAGTTTCTGTTCCTTTCGTTGTTACATTCTATGTTATGATTTAGGTGATTGAGGTCGACATTTGTGAAATATTTTGTCCTTTTTGCTTGTTTCAATTATCTTTAGTATGTTTTTCTAATTTAATCCTATTTATAAAAGGATTTGGTAATGATTGATATTGATGTTTGTTTAATAAATATATGAATATCATTATTGAACATCATCATAAATAGTAAGGTTTAATTTTTTTAGTGGAGGAAAGAGGAAATGAAATATCGTGGGAAGGCCGGAGATAGAGATAGGGCCAGGCTGGGCCTGTGCCTGTGCCCCCTTTTTTTTTCAAAAAAATTTTTTTAGTGAGAATTTGACAAAAAAAAAATAGTTATAATATGTATTAATTTTTCTTGGATTTTCTATCCGGTCCATTCCATTTTTATGTATCGGCCCACCCTGGTAAAGCGTCCTGGCTCCGCCCTTGGTGAGAGATGAGGTGGATGTGACTGCTTGCCCAGTAACACTCTCTTTGACTACACGGGCTACTTCCCATAAAATTTATTTCTTAATAATACTAAAGTTGTCTAAAAAGTTTCTACAAAAAATAATTGATATCATTAATGGATAGTACAAAATTCATTTGGAATATTAGAGATAACACAGAATATTCCTTTATACATATAGCAATAATACTAAAAATAACTACTTTCAATTAATGCTGTTTTTTTTTTAAAACTACTTTAATTTCAATTAATGATCATTCACTGAGGAAATTAAAATACACGTTTTCATCTCAATAATTTGCACATTATTTTTCTCTTTGTTTCTTTTCTAGAGAATCCAGGTATTTGCTGAACTTATTTAAAGGATTTTATATTTTTTCAGTCCAATATTTTATTTATTTTAAACTAAAGTCAAACCAATGGCATGTTCCTGAGTCCTGACGGCTCCATACCAGGTATCCCAAAGAACCAATAAGAGAAAAGTCAAGGCCATTGTAAACTAATTAGAAAAATAAAAGTAGCACTACAGAACAATATATTCCAAAATCTTTCATTTTTCTTTTTTTAATTTCTTCTTTTTGGATCTCTAAAAATTTCTTAATCATTACTTAAAAAAAATAAATGAATCTTTTTTTGTTTACCTTTTAAACTCCTATCTAAATTTCAATGCGTGTTAACTCTAACCACAGAAATAAGATTCTTGATCTAAAGTACTTATGAAGAAAAAGAAGAAAAAGGTCCCCTTTTTTTTTTGCCTCAATTGGTAGTGGCTGTGGCCTAGTATCCCTCTATGCCATCAATGTTCTCATACATGTAGGATCTAGTTGTGATTTTGATGTATATATATAATTATATAAATGTATCTTAGAGCAAGGAAGAAATAAAAACTAACACTATGACTGAAATCAGTCACTATCAAAACATAAAAAGGGCTAGTATGATCTCATCCCTACATGTGTTTTCAATTTTTATTATTTATAGTGAGATTTAAATCATGTATTTTTTTTTTTTTCGAAAATTGAGAATATGTTTGGATGAATGATGAATATGATCTGTTATATAGATTTAGAAATGATAATATATTTGGTTGAATAGTTTTGAAGGATTTTCGAATACGAAAATACACGATGAAAGTGAAATTATGCTTGTTTGTGTGTTTTATAGTGTTATTCTAAAAATCCCATGTATTATTATAATCGGGGCATAACTAGACCCATAATTCTGGAGTGGGGGGGGCTAAATAATTTTGGGAGGCTAAATATTTAGAACAAAAATTTAATATTTTAAAATAATATATATATATATATATATAATTAAGTTTTCAAAAAAATTGGAGAGGCTAAAGCCCCCATTCTATGGGAAGGAAACGCCCCTGATCATAGCATATGATTGCATATTTTGAAATATTAGTTACCCACTATATTTTTTTTTTTTGAAAGAGTTTGTATCAAGACTATGATTATCATCATTAATGGTATAGAAAATCCATAATGATAGACCTTAAACAAATTACAAAGACAACAGACCAAACCAACCACCAACATACAAGTCTCGGTCAAAACAAATCAATGTCAAAGTAAGACCAGCTTATAAGCTCGGCCATTTTTTACGGTTATGAACGAAGTCCAATATTTTGGTAATTTCACACTTCAACATAAGCTCGGATAGAGGTATAAACGAGTTAGTCGACTGGACATATTATTGTTCAAACTTCGTTGAATATTATTTGAACTTCAAAAATTGTGTTTGAATTTGATTTGATTATTAAACGAATCAAGCTTGAACGAGCTTTACTCGAACCGAATACGAATCAAGCTCGAGTATCTTGATAGTTTTACACATATTTAATTCTTCTATTAATCAAGTTGAACTCGAGCCGCACTTTACAACTTATCGAACGAAAATATGTGTTCAATCTTGGTTCGTTATGTTACTGAATCGAACTCAAACAAACTTTTAATGATCTATCTCGAATTAATCGAGTATCGAGTAGTTTTGTTCGTTCTTCAGCCCTAGCCCTAGAATCAAGCTAGACTTCTAACTTATGTACTTCACGTGTATATATAGTTTTGCATGGCAAATATATATTTAAAATGAATTATTTACATATAGTGTGAATATGTTATATGCGAATGCGAGTATGCAACACGTTTCCGGAAAGCTTTCTCGGTGGGTCGCCCATCCCTAGATTGTTCCGGACCATATATGTTTAACTTTGAAGTTTTATACGACGAGCTCTCGAAAAGAAGATGCATTTTATTTGTACGAGTAGTTCTATCAAGTCTTATGATCTCTTACCAACCGTATAACCACATATTTGCATAGTCCTGCAATCTCCTCTCGGTTCATTAAATGATTATCTCTGTCAAGAACAAATTATAAATCTCTTACAATTGGGTCACATCAAAATAATAGAGTTATAAGTTATATCAAAACAATTAGTGGAGGCACACTTGGTATTTTGACCTAATTATTATTTAGCATTTAAAAAAAATAATATTTTTTTTTAAAAAAATTATATAAAAATGCATACTTTGTTTTTCAAAATGCACACTTAATTTTTGTTGTTTTTTAAACCTATTTAAAGAATTTTTTTAGAAAAGTAATAAAGAGTAAAAAGAAAATATGGCACGCACGTGCGGCTACATAGTGAGTAAGGTAGATTCGTCTCTGCCTCTGTCAAGAAGCCTGTTATGAGCCGCTCCTTATTCGTGCCTTTCTTGCACCGACGATCATTTCCCGTCATCATAGGGTGGGGATAGGTAAATGTAATTGTGGAGTTCATTCAAAACCTGATTAAGCATTACACAATTAAAATAAGTAAATTTAAATACAAGACATTATGTGTTTTACTAGAATTTGATGAAAGAAAGAAAATGAAACATTGTCTTTGCAGTGGTTGAGACATGTTTTTTAAGGATAAATGACCCAAATTCGATTTCATATGAGTGCGTATGTTCCCTTCCCAAATTCCCAATTGTACTCAAAAAAGAAAATGAAGCTTGCATATGAGCCATCCACATAAAGAGTAGACATGGTTAAGTGGGCAGTACAGAGAATCCATACCTTTTTCAGCCGCATTTCCTCTTATGGGTGTTTTTTCCAGTTATTTTATTATTCAAATATTGAATTCTAATTAATTAAGTTCCAAATTATATTATTATCATTCAAAATGACTATCCCTTACACATCTAAACGTCTAAACCAGCATTTGAGCACGAAGAAAGGTCATTATCATAAGTCAATGGCGAGCCTTCAAACTTCAAACTTCAAATTTCAAATTTCTAAGATCCTATCAAAAAAATTGTAATAGTCAAATGTGTTGGAATATAGTATTATGGTTTTTCTCATATTCTCTTATATTATATGTAATCTAGAATAATTTCTATAAATAATAGGGATAGATTCATTAACCCTCTACGAATTTATTAGTTATTGTAACAAGATTTATTTGAATTAATTTGATAAAGACGCACTTTATATATCTCGATCTAAATAAATACTCCAGTATCTCATTTTCCGAGAATTCTATAGGAAGATTTAGGGTTAATTGCAATTTTAGTCCTATAATTTTTAGGGGTCGACAAATTTAGTCTTGTAATTTTTGATTGTGACAGTTTCGATTTTTGAAGATATTACCCTTTAGTCGAAATAACAATTCTAATCCTCAGTAACTTTCGGAACAATAAAATATTGAAACACTTAATTGGAACCAAAATCGCATAAATCGAACTTGTAAAATAAAAAATCGCACAAATTTAGAACTTGTGGGATCAAAATTGCTACCTACAAAAGAAATTGAACAAATGAGCGCAATCGGGGTAATATATGGCGGATAGGATCTTCTATTACAGGATAGTATTTCATGTCCCTATTCCACCGCATGTATGATTGACATGTCACATGTGTGTAGAAATTATCATATTAAAATCCCAAAATTTAGGCTTATGCTTCAAAATTAATATGGTAACTTTAATACATGTGTCAATCATCTCTGCACTTGGAATAAGTGATGAAACATCAGGAACAAATGATCCCATCTGAACCTATGGTGAAATGGAATTAATGAAGAGAACCACAAATTAAGGATTTAGAAGACAAATTGGAAAAGGAAAAGAATAAGAACCACCCACACAAGCACAAGTCTAAACACTTTTATGATTACAAATTTTAATGGTTTAAAATCCTTGCATGATCACTACTATATATGATTCCCAAGATTATAAATACCAGAGAATAGGCCTCACTTAAAAACATTCTACTTCAGGGCAAAACAGAGAGCAAATAGCCAAGGATACATAATTTACATATCATTTTTCTTAATTTCAATGGCCAAATTCCAAAATCTCCATATGTTTCTTTTCTTTGTTCTTGCACTAGTTATAATTTCCTGCATGGAAATTCAATTTTCCGATGGAAGGCAGCTAAAACCTGGGAAAAATGCTGATCACAAGGACGATTCATTCCAGGTCAGCATGGGACTGGAAAAGATTTTCCGAAATATTGAATAATAATGCGCATTTTGTTGAACGCACATCACCAGGAAATAGTCCTGGAGTCGGGCATCATCTTCCAGGCCAAAAAGATGATTATAAAGTACTAGGACATAGCCCTGGTATTGGTCATTCAATCGGAAACATTGAGGTGAAAACAAAGCGTTAAAAATACGTGTAATTATATCTTGTGATTTGTGAATTCAGGTTATTTATTGTCTTAGATTTGCATGTATATGTCGGGTTTGGCTTCAATTGAATTGTGTTTTTATGTATATCTACTAGAAAACCATGCGACAGCTTATTCAGCTGCCCTGGAGTAATAAATGTCGCAATTTGCGTTCTTTCTCTCATGTGTTGTTGATCGTTTAATTGTATTTACATGTGTTATTCAATTAAACAAGTAGAATATGAAGTGAAATATATGAAATGCAAGTTTTAAAGCCCGAAGAGGTGATACAAAAATTTGGTGTCACAATGATTTTTTTTTAATGTTGAGCGAATTATTAATTACTCGATAAAAATCACAAATATAAACCAATAAGGTCGAACTCATATAAATTGATTATATTTGTTTGACTTTTAATTAGTGCATTTTTCTTTCATTTCATTTTTTTTTTATAATTTTAGTTGCAAACTCTTTCATCGTACTAAGCCACAAATTTAAATTCAAGAATCTCTTAATAAATATTTTTACAAAGTACAAATTTATAATTATATTATTATTTATATATTTATAATACAAACAACAAGGATTTTATTTATATTATATTTTATATATTTATAAAAACTTAGATCGGTTGAATTTCGTCCCGCTGCCGGAGGCAATGACCTCATTGGCCTCAATAGAGTATTGAGCCTAATGAAATGGAACATGAAATCTCAACTCCTCCCGCATGTTTTTAAATAATTGTCATGCATATATATATATATACGTGCCTGTCAATATTTATGAAAGAGTTATAGGTCCACGGATGTTCAGAAAAAACAGAAATATGTGCACAGAGTTACATGTCAATTTAAATTTTAAATCATTTAAAGCAACATGTAGACATGTAGTAGAATAACGATTTGAGGATAAATAAATCAAATCAAATTTACATGGAAAGATTCTAGATAGTGAATAAGATCTAGAATAAAATCATGAAGCCTTTCACTTTATCCAGTTAAGATATCAATTACCCAAATATAGTATATTTTGTTAATGTGTGTGTTCTTGTGTCTTCAAAATTTGAAGATGATATCTGTGTGTATGAAAATTAGGGTAATGAAATCTATAAGCTAGGCACACCTTTAAAAATGTTGTCTTTAAGGTATTAATTCCTCCCTCTCTCGGTGTAAAAGGTCTCAAGGAATTAACCTCCAGGATACAAAGCCTTAATCTCGAAAATTCTAAGATTACACTTCTCAGAATTTTCTGGAGCAAGAATCAGAAGTTGTAAAATATTTAAACTGGACAGAAAGTTAGAAGAAAGAAAACTCAGGAAAGAGGATAATTATTTTCGTAACTCTTACTGCAGATCTCGAAGTCTATTTAAAGATTTCCAGAGACTGCCTCCAAGAGTTGTCTCCCTTCGAAAGGTTGTGTTCTTTGGAAAAAGACACACCCTTCCTTTAAAACCTTAAACTGTTTTAAACTACCGGTCGGACCCGCCGCTCGGACCGATGAGTCGGCCCTACCCGGTCCGCCCTCCTCTCTTATCCTTATTTTTATTTATTTATTTCTTTCTTATATATATTATATATATATATATATACACAAAATTTAAAACTAGAAGCCACTTGGTACTTCCTCCATAATAAGGAGAAAGCTGCAAAGCTTGGTAGGACTCACCAAACTTACACTCTTTTATACACCAAGTTGAGCTCCAAACTCCAATAAACAATCAATGTGGGACAAAGCAATAAATGTGAGTGCCTCCCAAAAGTGATGCAATCAATGTGGGACTCAATGAAACAACACAAAGACCAATGTGGGACACTATTTATTATATATGTAAATATATACAACAATCCCCCACTTATTTATATATAAAATAAAATAAAAACACAACTTCTCACTATGCTTTGATTCTTTGCTCCTTTTGTTCTTGGCAAAGACCTTTGTAATGGGCCTTGTCTTTGAATCCCTGGTTTTCACAAGTACTCAGATTTTACCGAATAATCCGTAAGAAGCGGTCTCTCACTTCTCTACTTGTATAGGTAGACTCATCAAGAATGTCCATAACACATTCCACAAAGCTATAAGTCTATTAAGGATTTTTTAAATCCAACCTACTCTTATTATGGTAAGTTTTTAAATGCATAGATCGGATATGAGACTTTGAAAATAGTGTCATCCCCACTATTTTAAGTTATGCACTTGAAATGTATCCCGTTTCCATTTCACCAATGTCTAATATCGAATTGCCTTTTTAACTCTTATACATAAGGTGACAAATCCGAGACTTGTACCTTAAGATAGAGTTGGTTTCAATCAAGACATTTGTTTTATCGGTAACATCCCCATATCTCTCATGATCTTTGTAACCTTTTTCCCCATACAAAAGTTTTGTTAGTGGATCAACTAACATTTGATTTGTTGGAAGATACTCAAGCACAATCTTCCCTTTCTTAACCATACTTCGATATGATTATACCTCATAGCAATATGTTTGCTATGGCTTGATATTCTCTCATTCTTTGTATTGTAAATCGCAACTTGATTATCACAATACAAGGTAGTAGGACCCTTTTTAGGATTTAAAAGGGAATCGTTCTAAGAAATCTTCTAAACCATACAATGTCTTTGCTAGCGGTTGACATTGATATATATTCAGATTCCATAGAGGATAATGCAACACAAGTTTGCCTCTTTGAAGCCCAAGCAACTATGGCACCACCAATAGTGAACAACCAACCACTAGTTGACTTAGAGTCAATTTTGTCACCGCCTAATAGTGAACAACCAACCACTAGTCGGACCCGCGCTCGAACCAATGAGTCGGCCGGGCTTGATCCGCCCCCTCCCTCTCTTTTCCTTATTTTTATTTATTTATTTATTTCCGTCTTTCTTTCTTATATATATATACACAAAATTTAAAACTAGAAGCCACTTGGTACTTCCTCCATAATAAGGAGGAAGCTCCAAAGCTTGGAGGACTTACCAAACTTACACTCTTTTTATACACTAAGTTGAGCTCCAAACTCCAATAAACAATCAATGTGGGACAAAGCAATAAATGTGAGTGCCTCCTAAAAAGTGATGCAATCAATGTGGGACTCAATAAAACAACACAAAGACCAATGTGGGACACTATTTATTATATATGTAAATATATACAACAATTTGTACCAATTACATCCCACACAATTATTTGGATCCATATTATTAAGTTAATCCCATCCGTTAGGATATTACTAATAATATTAAATAACTATAAATTTCATCAACAGACATAGATTATAATATTGTTTTCTGCAATTACAAAACAAAATAGCCATGAAGGTTATCTAGAGGGCTAAATTTGGAAATTATAGGTTAAATAAAACAAATTTTGAAAATTCATGGGTAAAATAGAACAATTCAAATTCACAAAAACTCTTGTCAAACCGTCTAACATGTTTTTTCCGTTAGACGAATCCAACCAACCCGGGTTTTTCGTAATTTCATGCACCAATGACATGCTTGTAATAATCTGGGACAATGCATCCGAAAAGTATTAGTAGTTTCTCGAAAAAGTATTAGTAGTTTCCTGGAGATTATTTTAGTAGTTCTCCGAATATAATTAACCTTTTCTCCCGAAAAGGTATTAACGATCTCTCGAAAAGTATTAGTAGTAACGATGAATTGTATTAGTAACTGTTTGAATAGTTTTTTCGAGAATACTCTTGAAAAATATTTATTTTTTCCATCAAGAGTATTAGTATTCCTACTAAAACGTATTAATAGTCTTATTTAAAAATATTATGTTTTCTCGATTAAATGTATTTTAGTATTCCTTTTGAAAAGTAATAATTTTCCTCATAAAAAGTATCGGTAGTTCCTTATAAAAGTATTAGTTCTTTCCGCAAAAAGTATCGTGATCATCCCGAAAAATATTTGGTAGCACCCCTAAAATTTTAGTTTTCCCTCCGAAAAGTATTAGTTGTTCTCCTAAAATGTATTAGCAAATGGCCGGGATGTGGTATTGATACTTGTGCAGGCAATTAGTGTACTTGATCGGGTCGGATATTTGGATCCGTCTAACAAATTAGATTCATTAGACCGTCTAACATGAAACTAACCCATTCAAATTTAAGTGGATAATGTAGAAAAACTCTCATAATTGGGACGTACATTAAAATCACCTCAAAAAAATTATCACATGGACACATGTTACGAATTCAATATATTTTCACAAATTACACTATATTTTTCGAACTTGTCACACAATGACAACGGGGTGTGGATCGATGCTTGATCCAATGGGCTTTGTTTGAGAGGGTTTGATTTCGGTTTATATCGCTTCGATTTAACTGTAGTTCCTAAAAATAAAATAAAAATATCTCATAATCTTTATATGTATATTTTAGCATAATAAATATTTTGAATTGTTTCTTAATTATAGAAATAAAACTGATCCCGAATAAAGGCATACTTTTCTCTGAATTTTGACAAGCTTGCAAAGCTGTTATAGAACACAAATTAAAAACTGATTTGAGTTGGTGGAATTATTGGTTGCAGGGCAGGCAAATGCAGCGTTAACTTTACGTTAATGTCTTTGTATCTTGTGTGTTTGGTCCAAAATATGGAACACGCGAATGGCATGTGGATGTGTTTTTATGCCATTTTTAGCAGAACAGAGTCATATTCAGAACCAACCCATAAATACTATACAATTTTAGGAAAATAAGGAAGAATTCTTTTTCATACTTTAATATTTGTAATTAAGAGAATCATAATAGTGCTAAAAGAACAAGTTTATGATTATTAATTAGATTCGAACAAGTTTAAATACGGGTTCTCCACCTGACATACCACAAAATAATATAACAAAGAAAATGGTAGCATATCAAGCCCAAAAGACAAAATTAAATGACTGAAAATAGAAAAGTGGCTTAACCAAGCAATGGAATTCCAGTTTCAGATTCGTTATAGACCGCCATGAGTTTGTTTTCAATTATAGAGCAGAGCTGAATGTATTAGGTTTTCATTTGAAAAGTATTAGTAGTCCTTTTAAAAATATTATTATTTAGTTCACTTGAAAATATTTAATATATAAACTCCTAAAAAGTATTAATTTTATCCGTCAAAAGTATTAGTAGTCCCCGTAAAATGTGTCAAGAGTTCCCCAAAAAATATTAATTTTTCCCCAAAGATTTTTAGTAATTCCCCATAAAAGTATTAGTTTTTCTAATAAAAAGTTTTAGTAGTCTCGAAAGGAAAGTATAATTAATAGGTACTCAAAAATATTAATATTCCGTTAGGTCACTTGGATCTTTGGGTCCCGAGTCGGAGGTAAATCGATTAGGTTGAATATATTTAACCGTTAAATCGACTAACAAGAGAGACTGCCTCAAACAACACACATACAATATCAAAACAAAAAAAAAAAAATACATATTCAAATTCATACATTGTTATACTCAACACCCAAAATACAATATGAACTATAAAATATTCTCGTATCAATGAAATCTTTATTCGCTAAATACATATATATTTGTCTTCTAATTAATTAAGTGACTAAATCAAAACGAAAATATTATAAAATTAATTATATTTTTAAAACATAAATAACATACATAACGCGGTGGGCCCCATGGGACCAATTATCCTCCTCGAACCCATAAAGTTTTAAAATTTAGACTCAAAATCGCCCTAACACCCCTTCATTTCATGTGCTCTAATGCACCATAAATGAGGTGTGTTCATTACAATTCTGAATCCGCATCTGTCCATTGTGATGTGAACCGCTGCAATAACCCAATAACAATATATTGTTAACCCAATATCTTCACTAGTTCGATTAAAATTGGCGGAAACCTCGACCGTTGCTTAGAAAAGCAAGAACCTCGGATGCGTAACGCCACAAATAAATGTGTAAGTTCGCTTGATAAGTCGGTAATCGCAACAAGATGAACAATCTTGAAGCTCTTGGAAAAACCCAAAGGGTTGAAGATAAAATCTCTAATCAATATTCAATATCAAAGTTGGTTTGAAAAATACACAAGTGTTTGCCTTATATATGCAACTCAAAACAAATCCTAAACCAACTAAAAACAACTTAAAAATTGAAAAAGGAAACGAAAGATTGAATAGACTCAAAAATGAGGCAAAAAGCACACAGTGCTTCTAAACACAACCAGGCCGTGTTCATCACGTCCTCACCGAACACGGCCGTGCAAATAAGCACGGCCAGGCCGTGTTCTTCACGCTTGGCCAAACACGATCGTGCTTGTAAACACGGCCAGGCCGTGTTGGCCTCGAGTCGAATTAGCCCATGGAGTTTCATGAAAGTTGTAGCCATGTCTTTTAACTTTCCATAGCATCTTGAATCACTCAATATCAATTTTGTAGAGAGTTATGACCAAAATACTAAACCCCGCCAGTGTTGAAAACTGTTTACGCGCTTGGATACGTTTTTGAACGCAACCTCTTGTTCTTCGATCGTCATTGCTTTCTTTCGACCCATGATTAACTAACATGACTCTAGACTCAATATACTTAGCCTCTAATATCAACTTGGCCACTCAAATGACTCAAAACAATGGAAATTAACACATAATCTATGATAAACAAATACAAGAACTCAAGAACTCAATTACATAGTCTTCAAGAACTCGATATAGCTTGCATTTGGTGTTGCCCAGGATCCTTCGTGGATCGGATTCTCATCATTCCCCTCCTCTTGAAAGGGATTTGTCCTCGAATCCAAAAGTTGGACCCCAAAGGTTGAACAATTATATCACCACCCGGATCAAATGTGAACGCACGCACATTCATCCAGTTTGCCAAAATCCCTGCACATGTTAGCATTCAACCACTCATGCATAATGTCTCTCATTTTAATCATAAGCACAAAATTTCTCTCTTGTTTTACCTTATTGGCCTTTCCCATCATATTTTTGCCTACTCAAAATTTGTACTCTCATTTTCTTGGCCATCTCTCGAATCTCACAACTACCCTTGCCAAACTCTCAAGTTTTCTTTTTTATTTTCACTCAAGCTCTCATTTTTTTTGCTTTTATTTCATTCTTTGCCCACTTGCCGAACACTCTTTTGCTTTTGACTCACAAACTCACACCCTCACATGATCATTATAGATTTACGTAGGTGTAAGAGATGAAAGTATGAACTTTTTCTGCTCATGCTCAACAAGATAGCAATTCTTGTATCCATCATGCACAACTTACCTATCAAACTCGCCATGGTCTACCCAACAAAATATGACAAGCCTGCATTGGCACTACATCACATAATTGTTCGCCTTATTTTTTTTTTTTAGCTTCACCGCAAGTGTCTTTGTGTAGTTTATAGAATAGGGTAAGCAAGGTCGTATCCACGAGACTAATGAATTTATGCGCTAAGTATTGAACTAAGATAACTTTATTTTTATTTAGACGCTCGTAATTCAAAGTGATTGTTGTTGTAAGATTAAAACAAAATGGACTACTAAAACACAAAATTAAGAGAATACAATTGATAGAATTATCAAGGATATGAAATGGATTTCGAGTTAAGGTTTCGATTAATAATCCTCTTGTTGTACGATTTAATCCAAGCCAAGTTATTATCGCTATTCCTATAAGACGATCACAAAGATATTTTATCCTCCCTCTCGAGATGCATATAAAATGTAGATTGAAATACTTATGCTAGCATCTCTACTCAACATGAAGTACTCAACTCCCAAAAGTTCAAAAGATCAAATGTCTTCACAAATATTTACAAACCTCTCGATTCATGCAAATATTCATGTCAAGTACTCAAAATCTAATATTGAAACTCATCTCTCGAATTATGAATCATTATATCAAACAAGTTAAATCATTGATCAAGTGATAAAACAATAATAAGCTCAAAGTACTCAAATAGGCTTCAAGATAATAACTTTAACTAAAATAAAAAATCCAACAAGAGTTCATTAATCTACTTCCAAAACCCGAAATCTAAAGAGTTTAGCTACACATGATCTCTAAACAATCCAAATACAAATTGTTCATTGCCATGACAACTAGAAAATGAAAAATGAAAACTACTAGAGAAGCAAGAAAACTTAGGAAAGTCGACAATCTCTCGATATATCTCCGTTCATTGAGCTCCGATGCAACCCGATTATCCCTTGATGTCTTCTTCCAAGAATATACTCTTGTCTTGTGTTGTAGATCCCAAAAATGGCGTAATGTCCTTGTGTGCGCCCCCAAAGAACCTTTTTATACCCACTTTCAAGTTTAGGGCAACATGTCTTTGCAGATTGTGGGATTCAGTATGACGCACGCAGTCGTCGCCGCCGCACGGGCTACCCGTGCGTCATCCCATAGTGGAATTTTTGCTTTTTTACCAAACACGCACGGTCGTGCCCCTTGCACGGGCTACCCGTGCGTGATGCCGTATGCACATGCAAATCCCTAATGGCACACGGGTGGTGCGTAAAGGCACGGGTTACCCGTGTGCCATGCCGTAGCTCAACTCATCATCTATTCGAGGGCACACGGGTGGTGCCTATAGCACGCCCAACCCGTGTGCTCTCTATATTCTTCTTAAATACCCATCTTTCACTCCTTCACGCCTCACTTCCCGTATATTCACTTCGTTTTCAATGTTTCTACTTTGCAAGGTTCTCATTTGTACTCAATTTGCTTCAAATATCATGAAAATTCCATAAAACAAGCAAAGTGTAATATATTTTCCAAAAGAAGTGAATGCGTAACATTTTACACGAGTATTTGCATGTTTGCCCATCAATTTACTCATAATATGCTCCAAATACATGCAAAACTCACACCTATCAAAATCCCCAAACTTAAACCGTTGACCGTATCGATCAACAATTTTGAAAACACGATCCAACACACAGGAGATAGGAACAAAAACACACACAAAGAACCCAAAAGAAAATCCATAT
The DNA here is from genome assembly GCA_016081115.2 of Rehmannia glutinosa. Classification (NCBI taxonomy): domain Eukaryota; kingdom Viridiplantae; phylum Streptophyta; class Magnoliopsida; order Lamiales; family Orobanchaceae; genus Rehmannia; species Rehmannia glutinosa. The sequence goes on along the minus strand of JABTTQ020001708.1, from coordinate 99,272 downwards.
TGTTCGTCATGAATGTTGAGCAATAGACCAATCAAGCCTCAAATATCTAATCAAAGAGCATGCCTCAAGTAGACCAAAGTGAAATGCTCAATTACAACTCTCAAAGTTATGTGTATACTCTCATCTCACGAGAATATAGGACGTGTTTGCACTCAAATCAATTCATCATTGCAAAATTACCATAGGCTTGCAATTGCCTCATATCTCTCGCCACTAGAGTGTATGCAAGTCGTGAATAAAAAGGACTTTCTCATTTGGTTGTAGTGAAGGCTCTTTGGTTGGGGTAGAAAAATATAGATAGAGTGACTCAAACTCGAGCGTATAGACCGGTGAGCATATAAACCATCTACATTACAACTTAATATGCTACCCAAATCATCTCTTATTTTCACCAACTCTTCTTATCTCCATCCCCTTTCTTTTATAAAACACTCACCTCTCATTACAATACTTAACCTCCAAGTTCATTCAAAGAAAACTCATTCATCAAGATAATTTTTTTTTTTTGAGTTTTCAACATTCTTTTCTTCTCCTTTTCTACCCCTTTTGTCCCCATCAACCAATTTATCCAACTTTTCAAATTACAACCCATTCAATCTCATTCAATCCCTTTACTCAATGCTATACGCTCAAGTGTAGGGTAACAAATATATCAAGTTAAGGATTGAATCGTTGCTAATCAAGAAATTAGGCAATAGGCTCAAATTGGCTCACTAGGGATTTCAATATCATTATTAGGTAAGCAAAAGGCTTGAAGGGCTAACAAAAATGACCTTTTTATCACATTCACAATTTGCATACAACATGTGGCTTTGACAGAGATACCCGAGCAAGTTCTAGAATTCTGACAACACGAATGATACCCTCAATCACAACAAGACTGCAAAAGATATACGCAGTAAAGGCTCAAAGCTCACAGGCTTGTCAAAATGTAATTCAAAGCATCAAACCAAGTTTTCATATTAACATGCTCAAAATCATCTATTCATGGCTCAATCAACTATTACTCCTCATCCAATCTTAACAATACAAAATTTTCAAATTCACCACACAAGCAACAAGTTGCAACAAGCCGATCAACTCACTCTCTAACTACTAAGAAAACAATAAACGTGCTCTAATGTAATGCAACCTAGAATGCTTTATATGCAACTATATGAAACACACAATGCAAATTTTTTTCTTCATATCCACACTTTTTAAATATAAAATACTATCTCCCCAAACTCGAATGAAATTATATTGTCCAAAGGGGAAAAATAGAATTTTAAAAACGAAAAGTGGGGATATACGATTCATCTGCGGAGGAGGTGGCGGAAAGTGGCCTTGTGAAATATGCCACATTTGTAATTGTTGGAGCACTTGCCACGCTCTTCGAACGCCGGTCATAGTTCTCGGCGAAAAGCGAAAAATCAAAGACTATCTTTGCGCTCAAACCCTCCCCTTGTTGCCTTATCTCATCTCCTCGACGACGCAAGTCCTCCCCGAAGGCCAATAGCATAGCCGAATATCATTACCACTGGGATCCGCCGCCATGTGATGTCTTTGGGCGATCCTCGCTATGTGAGCATCGGGTGTAAGCATCGCCATGTGGTGACTCGGGGATGTTATATCCAAGTTGAGGGAGAGGATGTTCTACCCCATGTCTCTTCTTCTTAGCTCATCTTCTTCCGCAACCAAATCTTCCTCATCCGGAAACCTTGAACTCGGTGCCTTTTTCTCGCATCAATCGCCTCCAGTAATTCGGTTATGTGCGTCGGAGTTCATTAGAAAGTTGGTGGTGTCCGCCAATGTATCAACTGTGGTGTATGTCGGGTTAGGCAACGGAATGCAACACCTTTCTTTTGTAGAAGTACCAATGTGTTGTCTTCATTTGCTATGAACTTCATGTGGTGCAACGATGCCAAATTAATCCAGTGCTGCCCGGAATAGGCTCCAAGCCTCAAAATCGACATTGAAATGCCGCAATAGGGGTAATGAGGCCCCCTATAGAAATCGTACCCCCTTCCCGTCTAACCAATTGTTCAACTTGCTCAAAAAGTAGGCGGTGTTGTAGGTGTATTTGTGAGCATACACCACAAGAGATATAACTCCTCGTTGTCATTCCCCAATAGTTTCCAGGCGAAAACGAGGACGCGATCACACGTTGTATGTATCTGAAAACCGGGTTCCGAATCCATGAAGCTTTAGCAGTTCGGGCGGCATACAACATAGGCCCTGTTTGTGGCGTTTGGACCAACATTCTCCAAAAATCATATTGATCATAATGATCCATTGGCCGGAAACGAGCATTCGTAGGCACTTCGAATATGGTGTTCAATTGGGCGATAGATAAACGCCGTGGTGCATTCCCCAATTGAAAGTGTATCTCAAAAGGCTCGCAAGCTCCTCCCGTTTTGAGTACTTCTACAGTACTCAAGAATTCCAATGTAAACCGTTTGAACGTTGGCCACCGTCGGCTCATAAAATTGGTCCACCCGACCCTTGCGAAAAGACGCCAAACGCCCTCATGTATCCCTAAGGTGTTAGTGCAATCATCATCGGCGTAACGGGATGGAGCGACTTGGCGACCAACCAAGCGATTCCATCGCTCTCTTTCGTTCGCGATCCTCAATACAACACCATAGGCGGTGGACTATTCGGTCAACTTCTTGTGGCTCCTCGTTTATTCGCGGTGCTACACGCACACGTCTCCGTCCACCTTGGGGATTCCTTCTTTCCGCCATGAATGATTCGTACCTGAAATACATTCGATTAGCATCCCACAAAGCATTATTATCAACAACGAAGTAGGGGAGTGAAGCTAAATTATTAGGTGATGTACATACACTTCCCTACATCCCTTTGATCAATCAAGCAACCCCAACCAAGCAAGAATTATGGCCATTCTAATAAATTCTTAATCAAAAGCTCAAGCCAAAGATTGGCCATGCCCCAATCATTCATATGACATTCAAATACACTCAAATATATAGCCCATCAAGTGTTTGATAAATTCTTTGCAAAGAATATTTCAAACAATTCATAGCAAAACTATCAAAGTAAACACCTATCATGATCCTCAATACATAATTGACAAGAAATTCACAAGGAGAAATGGTGTTCTTACCGAAAATCTCGAAATGAGACTTGAAGTAGAAAATTGGAACCCTAGGTGTTCTTGCTCAAAATTCTTCAAGCAAACTTGAATTCAATGCAATTTGGAGTTCAATTGTTATAGGGGAGGGATTAAATGGACAAATTTGAGTGATATTTGGAAGGATTTTTGCACAAATTGGAGAAAATAAGAAAAGAGCGCGGTTGGGTGTTTGAAAAGATTGTGAAGAGCGATCTTGAATCGCTTCTATTTTATCGATTTCCCGCATTACGCCGGGTGGTGTGCCACGCACGGGTTACCCGTGCGCCACCCCGTAGCAACATTTCTTCTTTGGCGGAAACACACGGGTCGTGCGCCCGCGCACGTTACCCGTGTTTGATACATGTTTTTATCGTAATTTTGATGATTTTATTTTTTCACCAAAACAATATTTTTTAAAGGTTGTCCAAATACTCCTAAATGATTTAAAATGGTTTTAATATTTTCCTGGAGTATTTCCTCTAGTTTATTTTCGATAATATTGGACAACACTTTTAATGATTTTATGTCAATGGGTTTTTACTTCTAAACAAGGTTCCTAAATGTTGTCTAAATACTTCCGATTGGTTTAAAATGTTTTTACTAAATTTCCGAGTATTTCTTTAGTTTTATTTTCGACACAAATTGGACAACATTTCTATCTCGTGGTCAACCTGTCGCCCTATAGGGCAACCCATCAAGAGTACGTTTGAAATAGAAAATGAACCCGAGGTGAAATTGGGCGGTCAACCGGTCGCCTAAGGGGTCGATCGGTGCCATCGACCGTCCGCCCCGTGCGGCCGTGCACTGCAATTTTGCTTATTTGAAAGCAAAACTTCAATCCTTGCAAAATGATTGAGGGGGACTGTTGAGACAAGGGTAGACCGGTCGAAGCCTATGTCGACCGTGGCCGCCTGTTGTAATTTTCAATGTGTTCTTCAATCTCTTATTTGTCGCGACCGTCGCCTGTGCTGACATCAAAAATATGATCTGTTTGACAGACATATTTCCTTAAAATGTGGGATTGATTTCTAATAGCTATATTCTTGATTTTAATTGTATTTTTCTCAGTAGATTTTCAATCCCCAAGAGGAGCCTATGCTTGATCAATCATCTCCTATAAATAGAGGAAGTTTTGGAGCAACCAAAACAACAATTGAGATACAACACAACAAGATACACTTCAAGCAAATATTTGTTCTTCATTGTCATTATTTTTGTTGTAATTTAGCCTTTTCACTTTTCACTTTCACATCCTTGAGGTCTAGGCTATTCTTGATTACACTTTGCACTCAAATTGTAATATTCATTATTGAGTTGTAATCTTGATTTTTGGTTATCATTCAAACACAAGATATCCTTGTGAGTTTTCTTGTGGTAAAAGCACACTTGGATGATCTAGGTGATAGGTGCAAGAAGATTGTGGTGATCTTCTTTTTGAGGTGTTGAAGAATTTGGTATTCTTCAAGGTTGAAGATTGTGGTAATCTTCACAAGGTGCCGTTGAAGGAAGATTGTGGTAATCTTCAAAGAGAGATTGTGGTAATCTCCAAAGGTGGTGTTGAAGAAGAGTGTGGTGCTCTTCAAGGTGTTGTAAGTTGAATTTGTATTAATTTTGGTGATTAATAAAATTCTTTTTCTTTTTGAAATCCATCCCTGATATCTTTGGGGTGGTAGTAGATTAGGCCCTATGTGGGTTGAACTACTATAAATCAACGCGTGTTGTAAAATCCAAAGATGGCCCAAGAAACTCCGAATGGCTTTCTCGTTTGTAGGAGGTGGTAATTTCTCAATTGCTACAATCTTTGCCCGATCAACTTCCAAACCTGCGGAAGAGACTCGATGACCAAGCACAATACCATCGCGTACCATAAAATGGCACTTCTCCCAATTGAGTACAAGGTTAGTCTCTTCACATCGCTGTAAGACTAAGGAAAGATTGTGAAGACAATTATCAAAAGAATTACCAAACACAGAAAAATCATCCATAAATACCTCCATAACTTTTTCAATTAAATCATGAAATATAGCCATCATACAACGTTGGAAAGTGGCAGGTGCATTACATAACCCAAATGGCATGCGACGAAATGCAAATGTGCCATAAGGACACGTAAATGTCGTTTTTTCCTGATCTTCCGGTGCAATCATGATTTGATTGTACCCGGAATAACCATCTAAAAAGCAATAGTAATCGTAACCTGCCAAACGATCCAACATCATATCGATAAAGGGGAGAGGAAAATGATCTTTCCGAGTGGCGTCATTAAGTTTTCTATAATCAATACATATTCGCCACCCGGTAACAATTCTAGTAGCAATTTGTTCCTCATTCTCATTAGTCACAACTGTTACCCCCCTTTTTTTCGGTACCACTTGCACGGGACTCACCCATGAACTATCAGATATGGCATAAATGATCCCCGCATCTAACCATTTCAACACTTCTTTCCTAACTACATCTTGCATGATAGGGTTTAATCTTCTTTGGTTTTGCACTGATGGTTTATAAACATCTTCCATCCGAATTTTATGCATTACAATGGATGTGCTTATACCTTTCAAATCGATTATGGACCATCCGAGTGCCAACTTATGTTTTCGTAAAACCCTTAACAATTTATCAAGTTGAGTGGGAGTTAGAAAGGATGAAACGATTACTGGGTTTGCATTATTCATCCCTAGAAATGCATATTTGAGATGTTCGGGTAATTGCTTGAGTTCCGGAGTCGATGTCTTTGTTTCAGGGAAGCGCACGGGTTGCCCGTGCTCAGGCACGCGGGTCGTGCGTGGCCCCATATCTTCAAGCTTTCCTTCGGCATCAAGCACGGGTTGCCCGTGCTCTAGCACACGGTCGTGTGCTCTTCAGGTCGTTCAACATTTTCTTCGGCATCACGCACGGGTTGCCCGTGCGCCAACGCACGGGTCGTGCGTACCTGCAGTTTTTGCTCCTCATTTTCCGACTTTGCATTCTCGCCTCTTGCGCTCTTGGATAATTCCCGTATATGATCTAAGGCACAAACATAGTCGTATAAAATCTTGGTTATCAAAATCAAGCCAAATACTCGACATCGAGCATGAGTGTGTTAGCCCAAATTCCAAATCATCTGTAGACAATGCATGATCAACATAATCCTCAATGCACGAACTAACTATATCCAAAAAATTACAATTTTCCACCGAATCATGAAATTTCATTGCCTTATATATAGAAAATAAAACATGCTCATCATTAACACGTAATGTGAGCTCTCCTTTTGCACATCTATTAAGGTTTTACCCGTGGCTAGGAAAGGGCGTCCAAGTATCGGTGGAACGCCTCGATCTTCCTCCATATCCGAAAACAAGAAATCCACGGGAATATAAATTTATCAACTTTTACCAATACGTCTTCAATAATTCCCCTTGATACGTAAGTGATCGGTCCGCAAGTTGCAATGTCACCGTATTTGGCTTCATGTCGCCTAATCCAAGCTTCCGAAAATGGACAAAGGCATCAAATTGATACTTGCCCCAAATCACATAACGCTTTATTAAAGAAATTAACACCAATAGCACAAGGGATAGTGAAACTCCCCGGATCTTTCAGTTTTTGTGGTAGCTTTCTTTGGATAATTGCACTACATTCTTCCGTCAAATTCACCATTTCAAAGCTTGTCATCCTCCGCTTTTTCGACATAAAATCCTTAAGAAATTTCGCATAGTTTGGCATCTGTTCTAGTGCGTCTGCAAAAGGAATGTTAATGTGCAATTTCTTAAATATATCAAGGAATTTGGCAAATTGATCATCAAGCTTTTTCTTTTGAAATCTTTGAGGAAATGGAAGAGATATAGGCAACTTAGATATATTCGAGTTAGATGATGATTTTAGCTTCTCAAATTACTTGTTTGTTCCGCCTTTTTTGTTCTCTTCTTTCCTATTTTCTTCAATATCATCCTTCATCACGATTCTCCCGCTCCGGCCTCGATGCTTCATCCGGAAATTTCAGATTCCTAGATTTTTCTATAGGCCCCTCATATTCCGCATCCGCTTAAAACGAATCGCCTTGCATTGTTCCTTAGGATTCATTTCCGTATTACTTGGAAATTGACCCTTGTGATGTTAACCACCCACAATTGTAGCCAATTGACCCATTTGAGTCTCCGTTCTTTATCGAGCTTGTCACTTGTTGTTCTATCTTATCCATCCGAGATTCTTGCTTAGCGAGGCGGCTCCTCGTATCATTCATGAATGCATTAGATTGATTTATGAAGGAGGTGAGTGCATCTTCCAACGACGATTTGCCTTCCCCATTTCCGCCTCCACTTGAAACATTAAATCCCTACGAGGTTGTAACACATTCTTTGTATTTGCGTAGGAATTTTTTCATGATTTCTCAACCCTGGATGGTAGTGCGTTGGGTTTGAATTATTCCTAAATTGTTGAAATTCCGGCTATTCACATAATTTACCTCTTCCATCGGATATAGAAGAGCTTCACTACCCATGCTCGTGCCGCTTCCGCCCTTCGTCAATACACTCAATTGAGTTGTCAAAGCCGCTTACTTGTGCCGTCAATGCTTTAATTGGAGTCCAATCCGAGATTTCGGCTACTCGTTGTACATTAGATCTTTCGGATGGCCACTGTAATCGTTCATAGCCATTTCTTCAAGAAGGTTCAAGGCATCTTGTGGAAACCTTGCCAACAATGCTCCTCCCGCATGCGGCATCCACAAAGGCCCTCGTTTGTCCCATTAAACCATTGTAGAATAAACATAATCATGATCCTCCGAAAACCCATGTTGTGGACATCTACGTAACAAATCCCGAAACCTTTCCCAAGCCTCGCATACAAAGGCTCGAGTCGAACTCGTCTCGAATTGAGTAATCTCGCTTTTGAGCCGCAAAGTTTTGCTCGGTGGAAAGAGTTTAAACAAGAACTTTTGGCTCGGTTCGTCCCATGTGCTTACACCGCCTTATCCTGTAAAGAGAATGGGAACAGCGCAATCTTATGGCGTCATCCGAGACTCCGTTCATTTTGATCGTATTGCATATTTGGATAAAATGTGCAAGGTGAGAGTTAGGATCTTCGATTCACGAACCCCCAAATCGATTCTCACGCACCATATTGATCGATGCTTAGGTTTGAGCTCGAAGTTGTTGGCATTGATAGGAATATGGGCAATACCACCGTAATTACGATTCGTTTGTGGTCGAAAGTAATCACGAATGGCTTCTTTGTTGAACCGGTATTGGTAACTCGTTTCCACCATTGTTTGCCGGTATTGGTAACTCATTCAAATCCCCATTATCGGATTGTGTTGTCTTTTCACCCGTCTAGTGGTAGATCGATTCTTCTCGCGAAAGCCTCGACTTCCGGTATAAGCGGTATCAAGTCCCCTTGCCTCGAGTGCGTGTTCATGCACTACCTGGATCGAACTAAAAGAACAAGTCAAATAATGAAGAATTAAAGTGAATCCAAAATGTAAAAATAAAATTGTCTAAATTAAAAATAATTCTATCTATCGCAATATTAGCACCGAAATTGTATTAGTCTCCAAGAACGGCGCCAAAACTTGTCGCCTTATTTTTTTTAGATTCGCTGCAAGTGTACGGTGTAGTTTATAGAATAGGGTAAGCAAGGTCGTATCCACGGAGACTAATAAATTTATGCGCTAAGTATTGAACTAAGATAACTTTATTTTTATTTAGATGCTCGTAATTCGGTGATTGTTGTTGTAAGATTAAAACAAAATGGACTACTAAAACACAAAATTAAGAGAATACAATTGATAGAATTATCGAGGATATGAAATGGATTTTCGAGTTAATGTTTCGATTAATAATCCTCTTGTTGTACGATTTAATCCAAGCCAAGTTATTATCGCTATTCCTATAAGACGATCACAAAGATATTTTATCCTCCCTCTCGAGATGCATATAAAATGTAGATTGAAATACTTATGCTAGCATCTCTACTCAACATGAAGTACTCAACTCCCAAAAGTTCAAAAGATCAAATGTCTTCACAAATATTTACAAACCTCTCGATTCATGCAAATATTCATGTCAATTACTCAAAATCTAATATTGAAACTCATCTATCGAATTATGAATCAATATATCAAACAAGTTAAATCATTGATCAAGTGATAAAACAATAATAAGCTCAAAGTACTCAAATAGGCTTCAAGATAATAACTTTAACTAAAATCAAAACATCCAACAAGAGTTCATTAATCTACTTCCAAAACCCGAAAATCTAAAGAGTTTAGCTACACATGATCTCTAAACAATCCAAATACAAATTGTTCATTGCCATGACAACTAGAAAATGAAAAATGAAAATCGCTAGAGAAGTAAGAAAACTTAGGAAAGTCGGCAATCTCTCGATATATCTCCGTTCCTTGAGCTCCGATGCAACCCAATTATCCCTTGATGTCTTCTTCCAAGAATATACTCTTGTCTTGTGTTGTAGATCCCAAAAATGCCGAATGTCCTTGTGTGCCCCCCAAAGAACCTTTTTATACCCACCTTCAAGTTTAGGGCAACATGCTTTGCAGGTTGTGGGATTCAGCCAACAGACGCATGGGTCGTGCGCCCCCGCATGGGCTACCCGTGGCCATCCCGTAGTGGAATTTTTGCTTTTTTACCAAACACGCGGGGTCGTGTGCCCTTGCATGGGCTACCCGTGCGTGATGCCGTATGAACATGCAAATACCTAATGGCACACGGGTGGTGCGTAAAGGCATGGGTTACCCGTGTGCCATGCCGTAGGCTCGTGTGTCATCTCTTCGGGGAACACGGGTGGTGCCTATAGCACGCCCAACCCGTGTGCTCTCTATATTCTTCTTAAATACCCATCTTTCACTCCTTCACGCCTCACTTCCCGTATATTCACTTCATTTTCAATGTTTCTACTTTGCAAGGTTCTCATTTGTACTCAATTTGCTTCAAATATCATGAAAATTCCATAAAACAAGCAAAGTGTAATATATTTTCCAAAAGAAGTGAATGCGTAACATTTTACACGAGTATTTGCATGTTTGCCCATCAATTTACTCATAATATGCTCCAAAATACATGCAAAACTCACACCTATCAATAATACATCATCTTTATAACCCCCAACTGGAAAGACACTAATACTCTTTTATCAATAATACATCATCTTTATACGGCTCGGATGTTCAAGTATAGGAATCTCCAATTTCTCCACCAATTTTGCACTAGCCACGTTTGTACAAATACCTCCATCAATGATCATACTACACATGCACCTTGTCCTTAATTAAACATCTAGTGTGAAAAATATTTTCTCGTTGCTCATGATCAACTAACTTTGGCTCAATATTCAAAATTCTACGTGACACTAGTGATATCACATCGCCTTCTTCACTCGGATTAACTACCTCCTAACCTCATCCAACTCCCGGCATATCACTATAATCCGGCTCATCCTCACTTTCGGACTCTACATCACCATTAGCCCGAATTATCATCACTCTTCTATTCAGACATTCACTAGCTCTATGACCCCTCCCATAATATTTAAAACACACAATGTCCCTAGTGCGTGAAGTAGAAGGATCAAATTTACTCGATGGTTTTGACTTGTCCAAGTCTCTTTGTTCTCCACAACTTTGGGCTTGTTGAAAAAACACATCATCCATCGCAGAGTATTCAAACCCCAAGTATCGGTGCTAGTGTTGGGATTTTGCCGTGTAAAACACCTTCTCTTAAGTTGCTTTGCTCAACCTTGACCGCCATATGCACCATTTCCTCAAGATCGATACAATGATGTAAGTCGATTGCATCTACTATAGGAGTATTCAATCCCGCGATGAATCTCGCCATCGTCACCTCCTGGTCCTCCTCTATATTAGCCTCGCCATCAACATCTCTATCTCTTTATGATAATCCTCTACGCTCTTCGACCCCTCGGTCAATCTCTCGCAACCTTTGATAGACGTCTCGTAATAATAATTTGGAACAAAACGGCGTTGCATCAAACTCCTCATCTCCTCCCATGTGGAAACGGGCCGCTCGTTGCTTCTCCCCTTGAGACCAATAATTGATCCCACTACACACTTGCGTAATCCGAGAATTCGGTTGATGCCAACTTCACCTTTTTCAACTCGAAATAGTTTTGGCAATCAAACACATTCTCGATTTTCCTCTCCCAATCCAAATAGGCGTCCATATCACTCTTTCGCTGAACGAGGGGGGATTTGCACTTTGATGTTACTCAAATTGCCATCCTCACGTCCCCTATCACCCCTATTTTCACACCGACCTCGCCCGATTGTAATTTTGTTCCATTTTGGAATCGGAATCATCAATCTCATCCACCCATTCCTCCAATTTGAACCTCCTAGGTCTCCGCGCCCTAGTAGCAAGCTCCTCTATTTTCGGCGCCTCCTGGGATCCCCGTATATTTCGATCATCACTTTCTTCATAAGGCTTGCAAGTGCCTCCATATCAAACTTCTCCAATGGTTGTCGATTTTCTTCGGTCATGGTTGTTTCACTCCCTCACGTGTATGCGCTCGTGTATATCTCAACTCACAATCTCCAAGTACCCGCGACCGTCACGATTATAAACTAATCGCACAATCGCAAGTGCGTCTCAACACACCAAGCTAATCACCCAACAAACAATGGATCTCAATAAGATGAAATTTGAAGACTAGGATTTATAATTCCGATTTTCTAGAATTTTTTATTTTTATGCACGCCAATTACGATTCTTTACCCGTTGATTTTTCTAAATGCAATTTTGATTTTTTTGTACCCTTGAAGAACTATGGTTTATAAGAAATTCGAAAATAACAAGAATTAAAGAACAAGGATAGACTTAATCTTGCTAGATGGCTCGATTACCAATCGATGTAACCACAACAACAATCGTGCATACGACCCAACAACAATATGTTGTTAACCCAAGAGCTTGATGTTCGGTTAAGATTGGTGGAAAGCTCGACCGTTGCTTAGAAAAGCGAACCTCGGTATGCGTAGACGCCACAAATGAATGTGTAAGTTCGCTTGATAAGTCGGTAATCACAACAAGATGAACAATCTTGATGCTCTTGGAAAAACCCAAAGGGTTGAAATCTCTAATCAATATTCAACATCAAAGTTGTTGTGAAAAATGCACAAGTGTTTGCCTTATATAGGCGACTCAAACAAACCCTAAACCAACTAGGAAACAACTTAAAAATCGAAAAAGAAAATGAAAAACTGAACAAACTAAAAATGCGGGCAAAAGCACGGCCATGTTCGTCACGTCCTTACCAAACACGATTTGTGTTCTTCACGCGTCTTGGCCAAACACGAATGTGCTTGTAAACACGGCCAGGCCATGTTGGCCTCAAGTCGAATTAGCCCCTGGAGTCTTCATAAAAGTTGTAGCCCTTTCTCTTACTTTTCTATAGCATCTTGAATAAGCTCAATATCAATTTTATAGAGAGTTATGACCAAAATACTAAACCCTGCCAGTGGTGAAAACGTTGACGCGATTGGGCGTTTTTTAACGCAACCTCTTGTTCTTCGATCGACAATCCTTTCGACCCATGATTAACTAACATGACTCTAGACTCAATATGCTTGGCCTCTAACATCAACTTGGCCACTCAAATAACTCAAAACAATGGAAATTAACACATAATCTATGATAAACAAATACAAGAACTCAAAAACTCAATTACATAGTCTTCAAGAACTCGAGAGAGCTTGCATTTGGTGTTGCCTGGATCCTTCGTGAATGGATTCTCATCACATTGTTATTCCTAATTTGTCCAAATTTCAATTCTTGAATCTATTTTCTACCATTTTCAATTAATTATTGCATGAACTCTCCCACACGGAATCTTCTTAGGTGTTGGGGACCTCACATACATACATTAATCTTTCAGCTTTTGAACTCCATAAATACCCGATCAAAAGAAATTCTTACAACATACATAGTTTCCTCTAACTTACTTTCTTCTCAAACGTCATCAAATTTCCTCAAATTTCCTTTTCTTCTAATATTTAGAAGGAAAAGAAATACATAATCTTGTTAGAGCCCAAATGGCCAAAACTTTTGCTTGTTTGATATTCATAATTGCTATTCTATCAAACCACGTTTTTCAAACCGAAGGACGAAATTTGATTGCAAGGAAAAGTTTGTACGATGAAAAAGCCAGTTATGGCAATGTTTCGAGGCCTTCACATTTGGGGAGGCATAGATATGTACTTAATGAAGGATATGAAGATTCTCTTCGACCTACGACGCCTGGTAACAGTCCTGGTATAGGACATTCTAAGCATGATTAAGAATCATGGTGTATTTGTACAATTGTGACATTATCTTGTACATATATCATTTAATTATCTGATACAATGTAATAGAGAGTGGAATAATAAAGTTGAACAAGAAATCCCAATTCTTGTATTAAGGGGTTTCAGTTGTTGTACATAGGTGATTCTCTCTTTTATCTCCATGTACTAAGAATTTCGAGATTTGTAAATTTCACCTTCTTTAATTTGTGTAACGTGCTTTGATTGCTATGGTGTGTACTTGTATTTGTGGATTTTACTTAACTGATCTGATCAAGTTCTTCTATTTATGGGATTTTCGTTTTCTATATCATTGTACATATAACGAAAATACGTACTTAAAAAAATCTTATAAGGGCCAAGTGTGAAAAAATCATATAGTCCAAATTTATGTCATATCAGCATATTAAAAATCTCACTACTGACATGAATATTCCAATCATTTGATATTTTACACACGGACTAATTTGTATTTGGCAAACGTTACTTTGGAGTCCAAGCGTGTACAGGGTGCAAACGAATCAATTCGAGCCAAATATATTATTGTTCAAGTTTTGTTGGATATTTATCGAGCTTCAAAATTGTGTTTGAACTTGGTTTGATTATTAACACTTCAAGCTTTAATGAGCTATAGTCGAGCCGAACACGAATCGAGCTTGAGTATCTTGATATTTTCACATATAATATTATTTTTTACTAATTGAGTCGCGATTGAGTGAACTTTAACTAACGGTCAATCTCGAGACAAATATTGAGTAGCTTAATTAGTTCGATTTTCACCCCTAAGCGTATGTAATATATGTTGTTCTTAGTCTTAATTTCCACTTTTTTCCTCAATTAATTGGTACAAAAATCAATAATATTTATTGCAATGTGTTGGGGACAAATTAAATTCGATTTTCTCTAATTTTTATTTACGCATTGTTTTAATTATAAATCGATATTATTAATTATTATTGGATCACATATATTGCTAAATGGCCCCCAAGGGCTAAAATTACACCCCCAAACAACCCACTTTATTACACTAATCTCATGTGGTCCACCAATCAATGTATAAAAGGTATCTCCTTAATTATTTATAAGTATTCACATTTAATCGCTCTTAATTATTGTTCTTTCTTCTGGAATTATTCTCATATTTGAGCGTCGGAGGGGCTATACTGGGACAACCCCAGAGCCCATCTAATCGTGTATGAATTGCAGACTGGTTCCCACGTCAACAATTACTTAGCTTTCGAAGTGGAATTTGAACCGACAAATTCAACTACCTTGACTTGGAGTGATCTACACTTTCCGCAAAGATCAAAATTTATGCTTAATAAAATGGTTATTTACTATTAATGTTCCAATAAGGTTGATCATTCCCTATTAGGACTTGAAGGAATCAATAAAGAGTTAGGCATTGAAGTTCCTTTTTGCATTAATAAAGGAGAAACTTTTGGGCACTGCTTTTTTCCGTGTTGTATTGGTTATTGATATGGTTTTATAACAATTCAGTCAATTGATCCTGTTGATATTATTACCCATTTTGTAGTTGAAAAATTCTCAATCTTGCAACTTTAATTCTCACGATATTCTTCTCATGATTTATTTCATTCCGGAAAGTTGTTCCTAATTAAGGATGTAGTTTTTGCAAAGTTATTACGAAAACATAAAATAAGTAGCTTTCACTAGTATTCCAACTGGTGTCAAAACATTATTTGGATACAAAAGTTTTTATAAATTGATTAAGCTAATTAAACACAACAAAAAACATTTCAAGCAAATTTTCTCAAAAAAAAAAAAAAAAGGCATTTCAAACAAATATAGGAGTTTGAAATTTCTGTTAACTATTGTCTATTCTCTATAGTGGCGTAGTCGGAAATATTACGAAGTGGGCCGATATACGAAATTGGGGTGGGCCAAGTAAAAACTAAAAGCAAATTCATAAAAATTTCAACTTTTTTTTAATTAAAATAGGCGGACGGGGAGGGGGTTTGCGGGTTGCCCCCTACTTCCGCCATGATTTTGGGTATGGTGTAATTGTAAATCCCGCCATATAAAAGGTAGGGTTAATTACAAAAAGTATCATTGAGATTTGACTTAATTATATAAAAATCCAGCTAAATTTTGAAATTACATAAAATATCCGAGGTTTTATTTCGCCTAACATTTATCCCCTTTTTAAGTAAAAAACATTTCAAAATCCTCCCTCATAAAAATATTACAGTTTATCCCTTAATTTTAACATTGAATCAAACCTCGGGGACACTATTTATAATTTTAAAAGTTAGTTGTTTTTTTGTAATTAGGTCAAATCTCATGGGTACTTTTTGTAAGTATCCCAAAAAGTATGATTATATATAGGGAGAATCCATTAGACCACATTTTATGGTGTGGACTAATCTCAACCCTCCCCTATTTATATCAAAGACTAGGAATAATTTGGGATAATAATACATTACCCATTTAATTAAATCTCGAAAGGGTAAAATTGTCAAACAAACATTTGGGAACCGTCCAAATATGGAATCGGTTATGGGAGAGAGAAAATCACGCTGGGAAAGAGAAAATCAAGTTGGAGAGAGAGACAATTGTGCATGTGCTCCGCGATGCAAGATATCTTTGTATATTTAACATATATTTATTGTATACTTAACATCAAGTTATCTTTTGCTTGTATGTTTAACATAAATTTACTTGCATATTAAAATTGTCAAACAAAAACATGTGGAAACCGTGAATTAAGGAATCGATTAACAAGATTATTTTGGCGGACCAATAATTACGGTTTATTACGGTATACCAAATAACAATAATTAAAAAAATCAACAACTAATAGAAACAAATCAATTAACTAAATTATTGTATAGTAAACGATGTCTAACTATACAATAAAATTAGGTTATGTATACAATAAAATCGGACTATCTACTATGTCTAACTATATAATCAAGTCAAACTATCTATACAATAAACTATGTCTAACTATACAATAAAATCGGACTATGTATACAAATACCTTCGACGCGTTGTTCACTTTTTCTACCTCTTTTAGCCATGATTAACAAAGCACCGGGTCCTGGCATAAAAACCAAAAATAAAGTGTCGGTCGGAATATATAAAAACATACGATAAACTTTAACTAAATAAGCATCAAAACACATATAAGTATACAACAAAAGATCTCCTAATTTTTTTCAAAAACCATAAATCATATTCTTCAACAAATATATGTATACAAAGAAAAAAACACATATAATTATACAACAAAACACATATAAGTATACAAAGAAAAATACATAAGTATACATCAACATAAATACATACATACAACAAAACACATATAAATATACATCGAAAAACAAATAAGTATACGATAATCTATGTTAAAATATAAGTATACATCAAACATATAAACCAAAATGCGTCTTCTCCGACTAGAAAAAAATCTAGAACCTCCATTAACAAAAGCTTAACCACCATCACCGAAAAATACATGAAAGAAACAAACTAAACTCTAGATAACGATTTCAAGTCGCAATCACATTCTCCCCAAAACACAACAAATCACAATAAAAATAAAATTAAATAAATCGTGCGAGGAATTTCTTAAACAACGTCGTTGAGGAGCGCCAGAATTGCAAAAGTGTGAAAGCGGACGTCAATTTCGGTGTCGAGACATTTGGCGATCCTCTCGAGAAGTTCACTTGGAAGATTAGACCATGAGACTCTATATCTCTCGCTACTGCGGCCATTTTCGATGAATCGGCGAACCCTAGTTTTGAAGATGTTGCGAGAAGAGGGAAAGTAGATGCCTTTGTAATGATTTTTGAAATGAAAATTGCCGCTTTGCATCCGGAGCGATTACCAAGTTGAATAAAAATGTCTAATTATACAATTATCATCTTACGCTTTATTGATTTTAAAAAATAATAATAAAAAGGTCATTAAATTGGGTAATCTAAACCATCTAAAATTTCAAATCCCTATATCTATATATATATATATATATATATACAAAAACTTATGTGAGGCCGTCTCATGGTCTAAATTCGTGACACGGATCCTCTTTAGACCCATGAGATGGATCCTCACATGGGTGGTCCACATCCTCCCTATTTTCTAGCTCTCCTATTTTTCTTTCTTTCTCTCATTGGTCCCCCTCCTCCTCCTCTCTCCCCTCACTCTCACGTATCTACTTCTTTCTCTCTTATCTTATTGGTCCCCTTCCTCTCTCTCTTTACTTGGTCCCTCTCTCTCTCTCCTAACTCTCTCTCCTATCTCTCTCCTAGTGTTCCTCTTTTCTCTATACACACATTTAAATTCAAATTCTTTAGAAAATAAATACCCAAAGAAATGATACTTTAAAAATGTATACTTTTCATGGTATAATTGATATTTTTTGAAAAGTGATATTTTTTTAATGATAATAAATAAAAGGTGATACTTTTATTAATATGAAATGATACGAAATGATATTTTTTTAATAAAATGTGATACTTTTTTTTAATAAAATTAATTTTACTTTAATAAAAAGTGATACATTTTTAACAAGAAGCGATATTTTTCTATAAAAATTGATACCTTGTTTTAATAATAATGATATTTTTTTTAAAAAAATGATACTTTATTAATAGATAGTGAGGTGTGTTAGGAGAGAGAAAGAGGGAACTATGAGAGGAGTGAGATGTGGGGAAGGAAGAGGGACACGTAAATATATATATATATATATATATATATATATATAGAGAGAGAGAGAGAGAGAGAGAGAGAGAGAGAGAGAGAGAATGAGCATGTGAATTTTAGGCAATGGAGATCCGTCTCACGAAATCAAATCCATATATGTGTGTGTGTGTGTGAGACCCCAAATTTCAATATAAAAGAATATTACCAAGCATAAGTTCGTCCAAGAAATTGATATATATATATATATATATATATATATATATATATAAAGAAATCTTTCAAGAACCCCAATGAAATCAATAAACCCATTAAAGGGGAAAAAATAAGGCGGCCAAATCCCAAAATATCGAATTTGAATCTACTAAGTGACCTTAAATTAAACTTGGAGCCACCATTTTTTGTCAGATATTCATTAATTAAATTTCCATTCCAAGTAGAGTACTCTTAATAAATATTTATCTCCTTAAGCTATGGAGACCACCTTTTAGTGCTCAAATCTTTGCCATTAAATGCAAAAGAATCATACTATAGCACACAAAAATTAAAGTTGTAATCTCAGGCTGTAAAGTAGGGGTTGTCTAAACAGATCAGATGTTCAAAGGCAAAAGCCCTAAAAATTAAAGGGATGGTCCAAATAAAACAGTATCAGTTACTATCAGTATCCATATGATGAGTGGGAAGGTGCATATGCAACAAGTGGGTTACGTACTATATTCAAAAAGGTTGTTTTTTTGAGCACTTGGCAGTTAGGAAAGTGCAACTGTTAGCATGTTGTAAGAACAAAATTTGAGGAAGCCCTTTGGCTCTTGAAAGGCAGTTTTAGGTTAAATTGCAATTTTAGTCGTCTAACAATAAAGGATCGACAATAATAGTCATGCAAAATTGCGATTTGCAAGAACGTATGTAACTCTCAAAACGCTCGCGATTCCAAGTCCTTTGGTTCTGGAAGTTGGAAAAATTGTTGGAAAATCTATGTGTCCACTCCACTTTTCCGGTCAAATTCCTCGATGTTGAAATCGGTATAAACATGTGAACATCCTACAAGTGAGTTGGCATGTTGATTGAGACAATACATTTATAAATACAAATTCGTTTAGAGGATGTCTACATAAGCATAATCGATTTCCAAATCAACGAATATGGCTGGAAGTGTGAACACGTAGATTTTTCTGCAAATTTCTAATTTTCGATTGGACTAAAATCAAAATTTTTGTAAAAGTTATAGGATTTCTTTGCAAATCTTGATTTATAAAAAATTATATTGTCAACACTATATAGTTATGAGACTAATCGGAAGGAATCTTGTGCCCAAACAATTTAAGATTTACTGTTTCATTGGTTAGGATGTAGTTTTTAAATGGAATGTGAGTGAGAAAATGCTGAAAATTTGTCATTGGCCGGAGTGTTGGTGATTATGAGGAGGAACAAAGTACTTGGAAGGGAAGTTTTGGATTGGCACTAGGATTAGAAGGTACATTTCTAATTAGACAATAATAAAAAAATAATAAGTGAATGAAACAAAAGTTAAAAAAAACATATTAATACAAGTATTTCTTGGTTCAACTATTAGTAAAAGCAATAACCAAAAATAATGTGTATAATATCAATGAGGGATAAAATCGTATTTTCACTTTAAAATATTTAATTATTTATTTAATTCTCTTTAATTAATTTTTAGCCGATAAAAATTATCAATTGGGTCAAGTCAATAAAAAAGACCAATGAGGCTCATCTCATCGCATCAAGCTCATGAGACTCAACTCCTAATGCCAAATCTTAGAGGTACAAATTGTTATATTTGGCCCATGCGGGTCATTGTCCTATATATATACAGATTGCTCACCAATTATTCTTTGTTAAGCATATTTTAACTGCTGAATTCCTTCTCTACACTCTGATACCTAAGCATCAGAGGAGATTTCCTGGCACAATCCTTAGGCCCTCTAACTCTATTTGCTTCTTCCTGCAGGTTGATTCACTCTAGGTGGATTGAACATTAAACTGGAAACAAATATCTTAGCTTGGAGTACCTTGATTTGGAGTGAATCGCCTAGTTTTTGCAACAATCATATTGCCACCAATATAGCGTAGAATCCTTTTGTAGCTTGTGGTAAGACGTTTATGAAACTCGGACATGTGTGTGAGTTCGATTTCCACTTCCCTATCCTCTCAGGATTTGTACTAAAAAAAACTAATTTCATGCACAGTCCAAACAAGTTGCCATAGTCTTTTCAGAATTCCAAAAGTATTTCATCTTCTATTCCACCGTACAGATCATTACCACATGTTTTTTTTTAATTGAATGTGCATTTATCACTTGTCTTACAAATAAACCCGATTTTTATGTTTATAGATTTATATGGTAATTTCCATACGCGTGACATTAATCAATTTAACATAATAGAAGATGAAACACCATTTTAGAATAGAAGAATACGTCCGTGGGTTTCAAGCTAATCACCCAAACATACGGAAAATTCTTCGGTTGATATTCTATGGGAAGAAAGTATAAAATCTTCATCATCAACTGCACCTTATCCCACTATATGGGGTCGGTGGTGTGAAGTTTATAGTGTCAATTAATTGTCTAAAATTAGTTAACACTACAAATTCACTCAAAAAGCAAAGTGGCAAAGTTTTACGCCGAATGCCCTTCCTGACGCAACCTTCATATGAAGGAGAAATGAGATGAAATTCCAAAACCATCATCATCATAGGTTTTTCCACTTGAATGGAAAATACGATGAGACGGCGATGAGTTGAGATAGTTGATCTAGTCATGTCCCATTACATTGATTGATATTGTAAAATCAACATGTACATCATAGAACATGACCATAAAGTATAAAAATCTTCATCTACAAATGAAAATGGCGATACATAGCCTTTCAAGAATCCAAATGATCATCATATTTATTCCCTTTGTCTGTAGGCAAAGCATAAAAGCCAGTACAGACAGAAATGATAGATTTTAATTTCTCTGTTTCACAACTCCTTTACCTGTCAACCAAACAATGTATATAGAATCACAGTATCCAAACAATATTCAGAAATCTCAAAAAAGTTTTTCAAGATATTGAGGATAACAATCACCACAGATGGACATGCATTAAATCCAGGTCCATTAAAAAAAAAAAACAAATAAAAATAGGTAAACACTTGCAGGGGCAGGGCCATGGGTGCTTTTGAGCTTTATTTTGGTCCATAGGTACAGCTTCAATGGCCAACACAAGCCATCCTTTCTCCATACTTTTCATTGTTTTTCCCATACAGAATCTTCCCACTACTTAGGACCCTTCATCACATGGATCCCCACTTTGAATCTCAGTTGGGATTCTTTACTCCAACTTGTTACTTATATTATCAAGGTTTCTTATTTTTTACCGTGTTTCATCTAATATTTAATGCACTAGCGAACGTCGTAGGTAGTGATTCAAAGAGTTTACGATGTGTTGAAACAATGTTTTAAAGATCGGACCAATAAGCAAACCAGACTTGTTCTTGATTTGTAGTTTGATCGATTGGACCGATTCTACAAGTTTGTGGTTCAATCGGTTGGAGCAGTCCAACTGCAGGTCTAATGGTTTTTTATTAAAATAAATTGTATTTTTATTATGTTGCAAAAATAATAATGTAATACATTCTAAAGATGAAAATACATAAATAACAAGTTAAAAAATATCCTACATAACCCATAATTCAAAGAATTATAGGGAGAATGTTCATTTCTTTATCTTTTTATTTGGTTATTATTTGTTTTTATGTTTTCTCCTCTTAATGGAGTAGTGTTGTTTCTTTTTGAGAAGCGTAGGTCTCTTCTCTCTTTGTGAGTGAACTTTTTCCCCTCTCTTGTAGGAGTGTTGTTATTCGATTATATAATTATTAATTTGCTTGGTTTTGACGAATTTATTCATCATATCTATGGATTTGGGGAGAATCTACAATTTGACAACTTCTTCTTTGTAATAAAAAACAAAGTAAGTTTAACACTTTAAATTTCTACACAAAAATAAACTAAAAAATAACAAATAAATAAATAAATAACTTAGTTATGACCCAATCAATTTTTGATTGATTTGAACGCTTCAACCTCAAACGGTTTTTAAGTGGCTCTCACTCAGTCCGATCCGATTTTAAAAACACTGTGCTGAAATCGAGAGCCCTCCTATCCAAAAGTATTACTATATATATCCTACAATTTCGAATGGGTGATCTAACTAACACCAAAACATAATTTCTCTAAACCCTCTTCTCTATTTTCCTAAATTCTCTTGATCACCCCATTTGTTATGGCTAACAATTCGAAAGCCTTACCCCTTTGTGTAATTCTCCTTCTTTTGATGATTGTGTTTCAAGAAATCATTGTTTGCGCTCAGGGCAGACATTTGAAGCCCAAGAAATGTGTAAAGGGACATCAAAAAAGCTCTTTGAAAGCGAAACGTGCCGGAAAAAGTGGCGGCTCAGCCGTAATGCGGGACGAGCAAGGCGGAGCACGTGGAGGATTTTCCAACGTCGCCGGGGCACTGCCCGCATCGTCATTCAGTTCATGACTGAAATTTTGATCTTTCCAAATATAATGCGTTGCAACCAATTTAATTGTATATCTGTAAATAGTTTGTCGCTTAAAAATTCAGTCTTGTTTTCATTGTATAATGACTTTAGTTTAACTCTGTCGATGAATTCGAGTTCCTCAGATCACATGCGCGCACATATATATATATATATATATATATATATATATATATATATATATATATATATAGGATATGATCAAATGAGACCCGGGGCCTTTAGGTAAGAACATGAGACCACATCTAGACCATTTGATTTAATATTCAATGGTCCGTTTTACCCATCTATTTTAGTCATGGTAGTGGCAAGTAAGGGTAGGAAAGTAATCTGTCTTTTTATTCAAAGGATATAATTGTAAATTCCTAATTTTTGAATTTGGTAGCTGAATCTTACTATCAATATCCGCGATTTTCTCTCCCTCTTTTCCAGATACACGTTTCCTTTCTTTCTTTCATCTGCTTCACTCCATCGTGCCGTCTTCTAATTCTTGAATTCGCTGGAATATGATATCTTCATCTCTCCACCACGGCATCGGTTCTTATTCTCCAGATTTTATTCATCTGCTACACTCCATCGTTCCGTCTTTCCAGATTTTATTCAAAGGATAATTAAATTGTATCGATTCTTATTCATATATTCACCACGGTAGGGCTCAATCTGCAACTGACACGAATCATTTCCTATCTTCATCACGGTTCTCGCACATTTCATTAATACTAACTGAACACATATGTACAGAAGCTATTTTGGATATATTATAGGTGATACACATTTTTCATAATAAATACACAGATTCGAGACACTATACACACATTTCATTAATACTAACTAAACACACATATGTACAGAAGCTATATGTGATACATTATATGTCATACATATTTTTCATTATAAATACACAAATTCGAGACACTATACACGCATATCATTAATACGAACTAAACACACATACTCTAAGCATATAATATACACAAGTTACGGAATTGCAAAGCTATATGTACATAATTACAAAGCTATATGCACAGAATTACAAAGCTATATGCACAGAATTCCAAAGCTATATGTACAGAATTAATTCGTGAATATTTTGATTGTTCAACATTACATGCATTCGAACCACACATTTTTGCTGACGAATTGGTGTGAAATTTTACCTTGTTGCGACTGGTTTGTGGAGGGGGTATCCTGTGTTTGTGACATTGCAATACTGATCCCATTGATGTGGATTTTTTGGTGTTTTTGAGAATATTTGTTGGTTCGATTTTTGCGTGGGATTTCTCTATGTTTTTTACGTTGCTTTGATCGTGGGAGAAGACGATGATGAAGGCTGATATTTGGACGCTGGTTTCTGGACTTTCTGGATGCTGGGTTTTTTTTCTGGTTTTTGGACGATGCGTTCACGTTGGGAGAAGAAGATGGTGATTATGGTAAGATTTTATTCCTTGATTTTAGGAAAACAATTATTTGGCTGATTTTAACATTCCAATTGTACCCCTATTTGGTCCCCACTATTTTTTAATTACTTTAAAATGCCATTAAATCCTAGTCTTTTATTTTATTTGGTTGGAGGGTGTGGATTGAGTCTCATGTTCCTACATATAGCTATGGTCTCATAGGATCTCATCCCTATATTTATATATACATGATAATAAATTTTAAATATATTATATTTACAAGAAAAAAATACATTAATATTTATTAGTAGGTAGGGCCCCCCTGGGCTACCAGTTGGCTCTGATCCTGGGTGGGGGCTGATGTCGGACCGCCGGACCAATTGAGAAAATCAGGTCGGGTTGGGCCAAACAGTGATTGTGCTACTATTTTTGGAGCTCCAGCCCAACTCAATCCATGAAAATACGTATAGAAAATCGGGTCAAAGCGATGGCCAAATAGGTTTGATTCATTTCGAACTTCTAAAATGAAGATTAGCCCGACCTTTTATCGGGCCAGGCTTTTTTGATAGCTTTAAGCTAAAAAAAGGTTTAGTACTTTTTAGACACCTAAACAATAAGCCCAATCCAACCCTATGCATGGGCCAAGCTAATTAAACTCAAAAAAAAGAAATGGCCTTGGATCATAATTTTATTAGAGATGGAGAATTAAAAGTGTAAGTTCACATTAGAGATGTCACACGAAATTCTTACTTACTATATAATTGGTGTATAATTTAAGGATAGTGATTAATAAATTATGATCCAGGATTGCGGGATTCAAGTTTGACACCATCCATATTGTAATGCTGTTGGGGTAAAATTAGTATTTTTCCTATTTCATTTATATAATTCTTTTTAATTAATTATTAGCCCATGAAAATCATTATTTGTGCCAAGTCAACAACAAAAAAAAAAGCCCACGAGGCTCAAAACATAATATCAAGCCCTAAAAGCCCAATTCATTATATTTGGTCCATGCGACCCACAATCCCTGGTATAAATAGCCCTTCCCTCATTTATTATTTTTAATTAACGACAATTTAACTACATATTATTTCATGCGCTCTCGATTATTTTCCTACATTTTCCTGAATTAAGCATCAGAGGGGCTTCCTGGGGATATCCCTGGAATCCTTCTAATCCTATTTGAGTATTGTAGGCGGTTCCCTACACATGGATTTGACTTCAAACCGAAGTCAGATAGCCCAGCTTGGATATTCCTAACTCAGAGTGAGCTATATGGATATTTGCAGCATCATTTTGGTGTGGTTTGTGGGAATCCAAGACACTAAGATGCAAACCAAGTGCCACGCGATGGGAGTCAACTCCCCTGACCGCCATATCCGAGCTTTGGATGGCCACGCCCTCCCAGGGTCGGAAGACAATCGCCCCTCCGAAAAGGCCGAAAGACAATCGCCCCCAGGGGCCAAAAGATAATCGCCCTCCCCGAGGGCCAAAAGACCATCAGTCCCCCAGCTTGGATAATCGACCCCCATCCCTTAGGGGGAGCACCTCCCATAGGGGAGAGACACATGACAATAGATGATGCCCTATGTAGGTACCAAGGAGTATGTTGTAATGTTTAAAAGGGGGGTTGAATAAACCTTACCAACTCTTCGAATTTAGTCCTTTTAAATTATTTCAACAGAGTTGACTCAAATCAGCTAAGTCCTTGGGGGACAGCTAGGTTGGCTTACTTCAGCAAGGTTACCCAATCAATAGACTCGACTGAGCTGTTGATAGTATAGCTCAGCTGGGTCAGCTAACACTTAACTTTTTAGTTGATTTAGTTTTTGTTCAGCGGAAGATTTAACACCCTTGATTTTTTTAAACTTGTTTTTAACACTTGTTCTTAGCAATGTTATTATCAATTGGGTTAGCAATATAAATTAAAAACAGCATGAGATATAAAGTAAGCGAAAAATAAAATGATGTAAGTAAATGACACAAGAAAATTTTATAGTGGTTTGAAAATAGAGTAATTCCTCTAATCCATTCTTCTCCAACTCCCGGAGGAATCCACTAAGCAACAGATCAAGTTACAAAGTAGTTCTTAGTCGGAGATAGCCTTGATCACACAAACTGGCTTCTCCTCGGGACTCGAACTTCTTCAGAAGATAGTTGTCTTGCTACTTCAGCTCCCTTCGAACCCTTGGAATTGATCACACAGCTTCTTCACAAGATATTTAACACCTTACCATTTTGAGAAAATGACTTCTTGTCATTATCGTCAAATTCCTTGAGGCTCTTGAGGACCGAGGTGTCATCCTCTAATTTTTTGTTGGTTGAGTTATTCCTTCAATAACTGCATTCCAAATATCGAACCCGCACCTTTGTAGAAAGCACTTCATTCGGTCTTTCTAAAAGGCATAGTTGTTGGTGTCGAATAGCGGAGGCTTGTTGGTGGAGGCGCCGGTGGTGAAGTAGCTTTCGTTCGTAGCCATGGATCTTTCATCTTTACTCGCAATGAAGAACGAGGTTGCCAAAGAGTTTGACTTTGATACCACTTGTTAGTCCAAGTGGCTACGATAATCTAGAGAGGAGGTGAATAGATTATGCCGATTTTTGGATTTTCGACCTCTTTTTCGAATGTAAAAATGATAGCAAGAATGTAAGTGCGGGAATATAAACAACACAGGTTGATTTATAGAAGTTCAACCTACCTAGGGCCTAATCTTCTACCACCCCCTAGTATATCCGGTGGATTTTGAAAAAGAAAAATAATTTTATTAATAGATACCAAACTATTACACATTCATCTTGAAGAGCACCTCACGCTTCTTACAACACCACCTTTGAAGATTACCACAATCTTCTTACACTAATGAAGAGCACCACACTCTTGAACACCTAAAATCACCCAAGTGTGCTCTTACCACAAGAACATTTAACAAGGATGTCTTGTTTTGGATGATTGATAACAATTAAAGGTTACAACTCATAATGAAGTATATATCTTTGAAGTGCAAGTGTAATAAAGAATCAAGCTAGTCTAAAGATGTGCAAGTGAAAGACTTAGGCTAAACAAAACAAGAATATGAAAGTAAAGAACAAGAAGTTTGCTTGTGTTTGTATTGCTTGTGTTGTTGTATATGTTGTGTGTATGATCCTTAAAAGCCTTCATCTATTTATAGGAGAGTCTTCAAGATTGGATCTCCAACATAGGCTCCTTCATCTTCATTTTTTTCTAGAAAAGAAGATCACAAGATGCACAAATAATGTAAAAAAATGATAAAGTGATAAAGGTAATCTTGTTGTATCCCATAGCTCAAAATCATCAGATTTTGAGCGGGTCGAGCGGTCGACCAGTATAAAAATTTGAATTTTAACCGTTGAGTTTGAATCACGCACAGTTCGACCAGGTGGTTGACTTGTGCCTGGACCGGGCAGAACAAGGGATGATTTATTTTAAACACCAGGTACCAGTTGACCTGGTCCAGGGCGATTTTGGTCCGTGAAAAAAATTTGACGTCGTCTTTCGAGCTCTGTTTTACCTTGATAGTATTCGGTAATAGTTCAAAACACTTTAAAACGTAAAAACCAAATTTTATATCGCCCGAAAGAATCATTTTGAATAATCGAAAATATATCTAAGATGAAATCATCAAAATCAAAAATAGATTCAATCTAACAATTTTTTCCATTAAATATATGATTAAATAAATATCTCTTTTGTAGCAGTATTTTAATGAAATTAGAAACATTGAAATTGAAATATAATGTTTCATTATGTTATGTTTTGATTAATGAAATTATTTTTCGTAACATTGATTAATTAGTTATTTTCAATTTTTTTATCACTACAGAGGGCCCAATTTTTTCCACAACGGACCCACTAAAAATGTTGGAACGGCCCGATAATAATACTAATAACAATAATAATAACAACAACAACAACAATAATAATAATAACAATAAATAAATGAATGAATGAATGAATAAATAAATAAAAATAAAAGAAAATACAATAAATATAAATATAAATAAATAAACATTCATCCATTTATAATAAACATAGACATAGATAATAAATATTTGTAACATCTAAAACTGATTAGGAAGTTTATTATTATAGTTTTGTTAATTTACTGCTCTCATTATTAATAGACAGGATACTCTTGTTGTTTGAGTTTTCCTAGCATCCGGTTTCTTGTTGGATCATATTCTCGACTTAGTATCATTTAGGTTTTTCATCCTCAACTCTACTTAACAAATCTTTATTCCTTATTTTTTAAGGGGTTCACATCTATTAGAAGTTTTAAGCACACAAAATATAAATTCATATTTTTGATACCCTTTTGAAGCACAACAATTGATTCCATCTTAACTATACACTCTAAAAATTGTTCAGCTACGTTATGGTCTCCTAATCATGACATTGCCTCTCTATCTTGAAATTATTCGAATTTTGTCATTAGCTAATTGCATGGACTTAGGTAATGGTTTTCAATAAAAGCATCTAATCAAATATCCACTTTCATCCGTTTGTGTTTGTAGCCATTTTGGCCAAACGTCTCATCCTTGCCACCTCTCTCATCGTAGTCTTGTTCTCAACAACTTATTGACGTGTGGCCGTTCTTTTGTTTTTGGAGTTGAAGGTTCGAGTGGGATAGTAAACACATGTTATGAGGTGTTTACGCACCTTGATGTAACTTTTGTGGCACCAATTTGGGCCGCATTTGAGTTTTGGTGATATAACACTCGTTATCATTTTCACCTCCAAACCCAACAATCATCGCCAAGCGTTGTCACAAACTTGTTCCCTCAACAATAATCGTGCGGTCTTAGCTCCTTCAATCGCCCCTTGCGACTAGCTAAGTCAGCCTCACCCAAGTACTTGTGTGAGAAGAAGTGTAAGAAGATGGCTAAGAAATAATTAAGCACACAAAAAAGCTTGGAAAAGAACACTTATATTACACTTATATTACTCACTCAACTTGCTTACAAGATGCTTGGTTGGTTATAAATGAGATCCTACTCATATTTATACTACCCCACTTATTTAATGGACAGTGGAGATTCGTTTAATCCAACGGTTGGGAGAAGTTCTCTAGAACTCTCCACATAATTCCTACACATTATACAAGTATTCTTAATTCTCTACTATAGTCTACAACCTTCCACATAGTTCTATAATACTCTATAACATTCTAGACTATTCTAGAATGCTTCAGACTCTTCTACAATATTTTAGACTATTTTAAAACATTCCAGATTCTTCTATACTATTCTAGATCATTATAGAATTATGCTAGGTGATTCTAGACGATGGAATATGTACGATGTTGTGTCTTTTTATCCCGCCAGATGATGAAAAATGGTCTTAAAGGCCAACTGTGTGACAGCGTGCTTTCCAATTCCAACTGCAAGTTTCTCTAGGGTGGTCTTGGACTTATCAATTACTATTTGCTCATGTTTCGTCGGTCCATGATAAACACCATTTTGATAACATTGAAATTCACTATTAATTGCATTTAAAAGTGAAAATTTTGATAATACCACTAATTAAATAAAAAAAGTTGTACATATGAGACACTCACTCTAGGATTCCATCTCCGAAAACTGGTTGTCGACACAATACATCCAGTAAGCGGTTGCTTACGCAATTGTTCAACCATCCACTCATGACTAGAAGTAGCACTAGTGGCTTTGTCAAATGTAATCTTTCCAAAGTCCGAGACGGAAATCTTGAAACTCAAGCACAAAGTCAAATTTAATATATAAATATTGAAATACAAAAACTACAAATAAAAGTAATTCTAGACAATATAATATCCACTCACGGGATCTAGTGTAATTTGCTTGCCCTTTTGAAATTTGTCTACATACGGATATTCTTCTTCTGAATATAGACCGAACTTCTTTATGTATTCAAACGCATTAGGATAGCTATTCGACAATACCCTTTTGGTCATTATTAATAGATTCATCATCTGTACAAAACGAGGAAGCTTATACAAGGGGGGCAATCAATAAGCTCTTGCCTTGATGCTTGACAGGCCCAAGTGCCATTCAAATACTGGTCTACATACATGGTCGTGACAACAAGAAATTCATAACAACAATCAGAAAATAAAAATACATCTAAAAAACCAAGATGACCAATAAAAAATCTATATAGTAATGTGAAAATACACTATATATATAATTTGTGTGTTGTAGATAAAACATGTCGATTTTTTATCACGGACAAGAAGAATCGACGAAGGCTCTTTTACAAGCCAACAGATCTCAAATTATAAAAGTTTAAATTCTTACTAAATGATTCAAGTATCATATAGAAGCAAAAATTAAAGATAAAAGAAAACTTATCCTTACCTCTATGAAAAAGTAACATCACGAACATATATATGTGTCATAGCTACTTTACTAATTTGGAACACTCATCAAAATGAGGGTCAAGAAAAGTATTATTACTCAAATTATGCAAAAGGAAAAACAAATTAAACTTACATTTCGGAAAACTTGTTAAATTATTAAAATTTGCCAAACTTGGTAGAAGATATCCACTAATAGAGAATGAGTTTTTTAAACTCGACTCATCCCATCGAAAAGATCATTATACAGCCCTTTATCATTTTTAGCTCATCGAGTGTGAGCAAACCAGTAGTATTCAAAAGGAGAATTTCATAATAGGATCCAAATTTAAGAAAATATATCATTTCAAGATTCACAATTTCAACCTTCTCAAATCAAGACCCATTTTTATTTTTTTCTCAAATTGGGCTTTCCCTCAAATTTTGGGTTTTCACTTCAAGACCAAAAATTTCAACATTCTCAAATCAAGACCCAATTTTTATTTTTTTCTCAAATCAGGCCCTCCCTCAAATTTTGGGCTCTCAATTTAGGTTTTAAAATTTAACAAAAAGAGAAATATTAATGTAATCTATCACACCGGCCGCAAAAATTAATTTTTTTTCTCTTTTTTCATCTTGTTAACTACATACATTTATATTTATAGATCTTGGTTTCTACACATTAAACAAAATTGATAATAAGTATGGATCAGGTAAAAAAGAGTGAGTGAAAAAACGAAAGAGAAAGAAAAATAATTTTTGTGGCTGATGTGATAGATTACACTAATATTTCTCTTTTTTGTTAAATTCTAAAACTTGAAGGAGGACCCAAATTTTGGGGGAGGCCATGTTTGACAAAAAAAAAAAATTGAGTCTTGATTTGAGAAGGTTGAAATTTTGGGTCTTGAAGTGAGAACCCAAAATCGGAGGGAGAGCTCAATTTGAGAAAAAAATAAAAATTGGATCTTGATTTGAGAAGGTTGAAATTTTGGGTCTTAAAATGATAGATTTTCTTAAATTTGGACCCTATTATGAAATTCACCCTATTCAAAACGATTTTGTTATTCGAATTAATATTAACATCAAGTCTATTAATGATGTGAAAATTTATTCTCGATTTTAATATATAAAATTATTTATGAATTTTAGTATTTGGTTTTATTTGAAAATTATTCCTTAATTTCGAATTTCATTTTCATCTTATTATGACATAGCTTACAACAAAATCATCTATTGTGACTTAGCTTATATCATGAATCATATAATTCAATTGTTCAATTATAATTATAATCAATTATAAGACTAAGAGTATCATATGTCCCGAGGCATGTAGTTCAATTATAATTTGAATTTATAAGTTAAAAGTAAATCTTTGTATAATTCAAATATTTTATAAATTATATCTTATGAATATATGTATATGATTATGTATTTTTTAAAATAATGATTATGTACGTTTGAGTGTGTGATATGTATCTTTTATGTATAAAAAAATTATATTTGTAAATATTTGTCTATTTATTATCTTATGAATACGTTATTTATATCACTATCACATATGGTATTATATCTAAAGATTATATATCACATTGGTCATTAATGTTATATTATTCATTACCATTGGTGAAACATGCCTATTGCCAATACATACATACATGTAATCAATTTCAAATTACTTTCAGAGTACCATCATATTCAAACGGGCTATTTTAATAATTAGTAGAGTTGTCACAATGAGTCGGCTCAGCGGCGGCCCACTCGGCCAAAGATAAAAACGGGTTGGGATGTCGAAATTCTATTATCGCCGAAATTCCATTGGGTCGCTATTTTGAAGACACGTGAAATGACAGAGTTGGGCCGACTTTACCGGCCTAATGGTTTGGGTCAAATAGTCATATCAATCCGTACTCAATATCAATCCAGTACTCTAATAATCAGGTATTTACTTGTATTCATATCAATCCATATGGACCATACTCAATAGGACCAAGATCTAATTGTAGAATCATTCATAAATTTGACAAATGTTATAAACTGATTTAGAAAGAATCGGAAGTTACTATTATTTAAATTGATATTTTGTAAGATAAGAAGAATTTTACAAAAGTATTACAAATGTGATTGCCATAAAATTAGGATTATATTATTAATTAAGAAAATATAAAATCGGTGAGTCAATTTTGCAAAGAATTAAAAAGTGATATTTATTTTTAAAAAAATATAATTTCAGCTGTCGAACTGAATGAAGTTTGATCATTGACTATAAAAAAACATTAGCTAGTACAAATGGGCGAAAAATAATTTTGAAAATAGGTTTGTTATTATTATTATAAATACATATACAGAAAATAATAAAATTTTCAGTTATAAATTATTCCATTAGCTTTGCAATACTTTAAAACTAATAAAATTATTGAACGGAATTAAACTCTAACACTTCTTTTCAGATATATCACAATACATTGATTTTTACTTATAAATATTTTGTGAAATTAATGTCCATTCTATATATATGTTGTTTGGCCATCAATTCACTCGAATTTTCCTTTTTTTATTAATTGTTTGAGTAATAAAGTGAATATATGTTGATTAAAAATAAAATGGAAAGTCAATATTTAACAACTAAAATTAAACGTTTGCAATTGTATTTAGAATCTTGTTGAATCTCGCATAAATTGTATGAATCTTATAGATACACTATTTAATACGAAATATAATTTCTTAAATTATGATAAACAACTTACCTAAACGGATGAAAAAAAAAAGTAGTGATATATTATAGTTAATATCATTTAGTATATTGCCAGAAAAAAGATCTATTTTGTTTCTAGCAAGTGAAAATATGTTTGTTATAATATACAGAGAGAGAGATTGTAGTATTCAATCATCATATAATTATTACATGCTATAAAAGTATCTATGTGAATATGGACTATCTAAATCTCTTTTTATATTAACACTTTGATGCATATTTTATATGACAAATTTGGAAGGAAGATTTAGTCGCCATAGTATACTCAACAAGTAACCAATGAGAAATCATAATTGTTTTTGGAAATCATGAGAAATTATAGTTTTATATTTGAAACATGTATACTTTTTATTTCAGAATATTTATTCCTATGTATTTTTAGTTTCACATAAAATAAATATAAAACCAAGAAATATATTAAAGATGAAGAAATTTTAAAAATTGAGCCTGATAATACAACTTAGAATTTTTCCATAAGAAGTTAGCAAAAATTATATTAAATAAATGAGAAAATAAACCATTAGTCAACCATTCTATTTGGAAGGTAATGAGGAAATGAATTAATGCAGGGTGCAGAATCACTTACTTAGAAATATAAAAGGATTAATTAATGAAGGGAGTGAATTCGAATTTTAAATTCGAAGTAGTGGGCTAATTAGGATTAAGGTGGGAAAGGGTAAAGGTGGACAAACAAAATATTGAGTTACTATAACACCATATGTTTTTGTAAATTATTCATTCAAATATGACAACATTAATTCTTCACTAATTTTGAGAGAAATAGTGTATAAAACTACAAAAACTAATGCATTACTAACATTAACATCAACAGAGTAATTGATAAACTTTGGTATAGATATTGTTGTGAATTTCAAAGAAATAACTTATTATTTGAAGAAGATTATCTCTATGCAACTTATCTACTGTTAGAAAAATATTGCATAAATTTTGATGATGACATAATGAATTTAGTAGGACTAGATCCCCCGGTTTTCTTTTTGATAAGAATTTTGTAAGGGCATGAACTTGACATAAATATTGAACTGACAAGTAGTCCACCTACAAACAAGTTTTGGACAACTAAGTTAATTAAGAAGAATAGACTTTTTTTTGTTGAATAAATGGAAGTATATATAAAGAAAAGAAAATATGGGTCCTGATCACAAGCCGATCAGATAGCTTAAAGTTGGGGTCTCGTTAAAACCTTCCAAGGTAAAACCCTTGGAAGGAAAAAGAGTACCCCCAGAAGAAAAATTTAAACCATAAGGAGCCAGAGAAGACGGTCACACCACAAAAATAAAATATAACAGAATTATCTAACAAATCTATACCGAGATCTTCCAACATAATCTTCGATAAGGATATCCTGGAGGTGGAGAATCCCACTAATTCAAGTACACTAAAGCTTGCTAAGATACCGCCACTCTGTTTCCTTCCCGATAAATGTGAGAAACCACAAACTCCATCTGAGATAAAAGATGAAGGGTGTAGCGCCATTGTCTCAGAAAGCGCCCAGGGACCGAGTCTAGATTCTGGAAAAGATCAACCACATATATAGAATCTGACTCCAACCAAAGTTTACGTTATCCTTTATGAAAGGCAAAGGAGATAGCCATTATTGTTGACAAAAGCTCCGCCTCAAAAGCATAACCTACACCACATTGCTCAACAAAGCAACCTCCGAAAAAACCTATGTGCATATGAAAGACTCTAGCCACCGTGCAAAGACCAGAAAGCCCAAAGCACATCCATCCGTATTAACTTAATCCATTTGGGATGCCCCGACACCTTTAGGCGCCTAAGGCAAAGTAGATCCTGGCTAAGTATTATTCATGCAATTCGATCCAAAGTAGAAGACTCAATGAGAATAACTTGGAGTTGAATCAAGGCCGCTCACTGACCAAACCTTGTCGTTGAAAATGATGTCGTTGTGGTGTGGATATGCCAAATAAGCCAAACACAGCGATAATCGCGCCCGCCATAAGAAAGAGAGCTAGTTACTTAGTCGAATATTTATAGCCTGGACTAAACTCGTTAAAATTGTGAGAAACATGATAATTAATCTCAAAAGAACTAAAAATCCAAGCCCAAAGGTTCCCGCAAAGGCACACGAAATAAAAAGATGATCAATAGAATGAGTGTGTGAAAGACAAAAGCAACAAAGTTGTAGGCCCAATGAAAGCCCTAAGTCTAAGAATATCCAAAACTCCGAGGCGGTTGTGAATCGCTCGCCAAACCACAATAGATTGCTAGGTCGGGGTATGAAGGGACCAAATCCAGGAACCCCAGAGAACCACTGGAAGTGAATGCCGAAGATGAGAGTAAGCCACCTTGGATGAAACATTCCCATCCAACGAGTGAGTCCAAACTCGTTCATCCAAAGAGTGAGGCGCCATAGGGAACCGAACAATATCCCCGATGATATCCAAATAGTTATCCACAAAAGATATAGTGAAATGTCGAATCATTGAAGAACAAATCCGAGATACTTTGCTTTAAAATTGTGGCGATGCTAATGGAATGCCAATTCTCACTGGCAATAGAATAACCCAATCAATCATCCAACCAAAACAACACTTTTGATTCATATCGAGGAATCTATCTAGAAGCTTCCATACAATCCTCAATTACTAGGCGACTCCCAGCCAAGATAGAGGATGGTAAGAATAATGACGCATAGAGCCATCACCAAGAAAAACTAACTACGAAGTGTGGTGTTGACCACAAATCATAATTAAGAACTTTTCATCTCATTTTCATCAAGAAAGTCTTGTTAGCATAATAATGGAACGGATGCCAAGATCACCATCCTCGCACGGCATGCAACATTTATCCCAATTGACCACAAATCCTTCATAAGAATGTACCTAGTCCAAATAAAATTACGCATAGCCTTTTCCATATTCTTAAACATGGAAATTGGCCATTTGTAAATGAGCATAATGTGAACAAAAGAACCAGGTGATAACTGAATTGACTAGACAAATGCGTTCGCCATAGATAAAGAATTCCCTTTCCAGAATTTAAATTACAATAAGATCTTATCAAGAATCGGTTGTAAAACATTGGACTTGGGTGCCCCTTTAAAGATTAGAACCCCAAGGTATGTGGTAGGAAGACTGCCCATGTTAATAATCATGAGCTGCTGAATCTGACCCTGAATATGAGGGGGAACCCCATTACCAAAAACTACCTTGGACTTAGTCGGATTAAAGACGTGTCCTGACATGGAGGCATATTGGCCGAAAATCTGAAACATTTGACCAGAATTGGAAGTAGTGCATTTGCAAAGGAACACAATATCGTCAGCATAAAGAATACTCAATGGGAAGTTTATCTACCTAGGCGCCACCAAAAGAGTAAGTAACTGCTCTGAGATCGAGTAGGCAATGGCACGACCCAAGACCTCTTCTGGAATACAGAAAAGCAAGGGAAATGAGGGATCTCCCTGTCGGACGCCTCTTGCACACTCAAAGTAACCTGTAGGCATTCCGTTAATAAGAATCAAAATCCAAGCTGAGTGAAGAATAACCGAAATCTAAGAGATGAACATATCAAAAAACCCAAACCGACGAAGAACATGAAGTAGAAGATCCCAACTCAAAGTGTCAAAAGCTTTTCTGATGTCAATTTTGATAATCATGTTACTATCTCGATGGCCCTACAAAATATCAAACCCTTCCGAGACCACCGCAATGCAGTCATGAATATGTCTGCCAGGAATGAAGCCAAACTGAGTGGGTGAGAGGATCTTCGCAAGAATAATACCAAACTTATTAGCCAGAATCTTGGTAATAACTTTAAAAAGAAAATTACTCATAACAATAGGTCTGAAATCCTCAATCACCATAGCATCTTTGGTCTTAGAGATAAAAATCATGAAACTAGAATTGAGGCCAGGAGGCAGAATACCCGTCGCAAAAAAGTGATGGACCGCAGCCATCACTTCACTCGCAATAATATCCCAGCAACTTTGATAAAAGACTCCATTAAACCATCAGGCCCTGGGGAACTATCCGAACCCAAATCAAAGACAGCATTCCGAATTTCCAAACCATCAAGGATGGAAATTAAGGCATGATTGTCGAAATCGAAAATCACCGAAGAAATAATACGATCAATTAGAGAAAAATCCACATTGATACGATAAGGGACCGCGAAGAGATCCTTATAAAAATTAATGATATGAGGACCAATTTCTGCTGAATCACGGGAGATATTACCATTGATAACCAAGCATATGTAAAGAGTGGGACTCAGTTTGATGTCAATTCTGATGTTTTAATATTTTGTTCTCTAGCAGTTTTCTTAAACATGGGTCACATTCTAATATGAGAACCAGTTATGTTCACTATGACCTCGTTTAGTTTTATTTTCGGGAAAAATCTTTGTATCGTTTTCGTTTGAAAAATGAGAAAATGCATTTGTTTTACTCATTCCACTAGAATACTACGTTTTTTTTAAAACAAAAACACATTTTTAACCTCTTAGAGGTTACTAATTTTTCACTTCTTTCATAACTTACTAATCGCATTTCCAAACCTATTCATACATTATTTGTAAGGGAAAATATAATTTTTAATCCTGTAAGTTGGATCTTTTTTAGAATCAATCCTCTAAATTGTCAAATTCATGTTTTAGTCCTTTAACTTTCAAGATTCTAGATATTCAGTCCATTAACTCAGCAATTTTATTTTTGGTCCTATAAATTAACATATTTCAGAAATTTGGTCCTATAACTTTTTTCCTATAACTTAATAATAGTTAAATTTAATTAGTTTATTAAAAGTTATTTCTTAACTAAATTTTATTTTTAAAATTAAATAATTTTAATTGATATTTAACTTTTTTAAAAAATAATTAATCATTTTTTTAATTTAATTATTTTTTTAAAAATATTTCAAGCATTATTTTTTTAAACCTTATGAAATAAATGCATCTTGTACACTAGTCCAGATCCATTTCTTGAAGATAATTCTCCTCACCAAAGGTTAATTATATGAATATGATAATTTATTCTGAATTTACTATTTTGATGTAATTATTTTAATTTTCCTAAAATTCGTTAATTATTTAAGAAATTTCTATATATTTAATTTTTTTTATTAA
Source organism: Rehmannia glutinosa (assembly GCA_016081115.2). NCBI lineage: Eukaryota > Viridiplantae > Streptophyta > Magnoliopsida > Lamiales > Orobanchaceae > Rehmannia > Rehmannia glutinosa. The sequence continues at coordinate 61,027 of JABTTQ020001708.1, read as the reverse complement.
TCAAATTAATTTAATTTTTAATTACTTTTATAATTAATTAGTTTTCAAAAATTAAAATTTAATTATTTTACTTTTGATCCTATAAGAAAAGGTGAAGTGTGGATACTAACCTTTTAATAAATTAGTTAAATTTAACTATTGCTAAGTTATAAGACTAAATTTCTAAAATCTGTAAAGTTATAGGACCAAAAGTAAAATTGCTAAGTCAAAGGATTGAATATCTAGAAAATTTTAAAGTTAAAGGACTGAATATCTAGAAACTTGAAAGTTAAAGGACTAAAACATTAATGTGACAATTTAGAGGATTAATTCTCAAAAAGGTCCAACTTACAGGACAAAAAATCTTATTTTCCCTATTTGTAAATATATATTGATAATATATTTATAATATTTTTTACAAGAGTTGTCATTATCAATTTATAAATAATAGATATAACAGTAAATACATAAAATTATATTATAATATATATTATATATGCAATATATATATTAAAGTGTATTAAAAAATAAATTTGCTCGATACCCATATCTATCGCGGATCACTGGTGTAAGTCCAAGCGGCTACGATAATCTAGAGGGGGGGTGAATAGATTATCTCCATCTTTTCGATTTCGCCTCTTTTTCGAACCGAATGCTCAAAGACAATAATAAAGGTGCGGAATGTAAACAACACACGCCGATTTATAGAGGTTCAACCCACCTAGGGCCTAATCCTCTACCACCCCAAAGATATCCTGGATGGATTTCAAAAAGAAAAAGATTTTATTAATTTACCACAAATTAATACAACACCAACTTACAACAACACCTTTGAAGAGCACCACACTCTTCTTCAACACCACCTTGAGATTACCACAATCTCACTTGAAGATTACCACAATCTCCAACGACACCTTGTGAAGATTGCCACAATCTTCAACCTTGAAGAATACCAAATTCTTCAACACCTCAACAAGAAAGATTACCACAATCTTCTTACACCTAACACATAGATCACCCAAGTGTGTTCTTACCACAAGAACACTCACAAGGATATCTTGTGTTGAATGATTACCCAAATTCAAGATTACAACTCGATAATTGATAATACAATAGAGTGCAAGTGTAATCAAGAAAAGCCTAAACCTCAAGGATGTGAAAGTGAATAGCTAGGCAAATTACAACAAGAAATAAGACAAATGTAAGAACAAGTGTATTCTTGAGTGTATCTTGTGTTGTGTTGTAGTTTTCTCTCTTATTGTTGTGCTTCAAATCTTCCTCTATTTATAGGAGATGATTGATACTTGATAGCTCCTCTTGAATCTGATCTATAAAAAATTGCAATTAAAATCAAGATTATAGCTGTTAGAAATCAATCCCACAATTTAGGAAAAGCTATCCGCCGCACAACGATTAGAATTTTGTTGTCAAAGCATAGGCTGACAGTGTCGCGCACAAATAGACGTTTGAAAATGAGAAAACACATTTACACAGAGACTCGGCCGACGGGTCCGACCTGGCCGACCCTATGTCCAAATTTCTGGCCGAACAAAACCCAAAAACGAGTCCAGGAGGTTCTATTTTAGAAATTGCTCCCGTGCACCGGCCGACACCCGGGGGCCGACCGGTCGACGCCTTGATCCGACCATACCGGTCTACCACCCTGTTGGACCTGGCTTACCCCTTTTTTCAAGAAATGGCTTATACACTCGCTTTTTCACAACTTTCGGTATGGGATGCCCTATAGGGCGCTCAGCTTGGCCACAAAACAAAAATGTTGTCCAATTTTATATCGAAAATAAACTTCAATAAATACTCAAAAATAGTAAAAACATTTTAGACCGATCGAGAGTATTAGACAACATTTAGAAACATTGTTTTGGTGTAAAAATACATTAACAAAAATCATATAAATGTGTTGTCCAATTTTGTCGAAAATAAAATTTGCCGAAGAAATACTCCGAAAAGTATTAAAACCATTTTAAAACATTTATGAGTATTTGGACAACCTTTAAAAACATTGTTTTGGTGTAAAAACAAAATCATCAAAATCATGATAAAACCATTTATCAAGCAATCTCCCCTTTTTGATGATTACAAACCAAAACAATTCAACAAGGCCGATTTTGAAAACAAAACAATTTTGAGAGGCGGTTTGAAAACAAAAAAAAATTCCGGAAAAATCAATATCCGTTGAGAGTGACAACATTCCACGCATATGAACGCAAGGATGGGAGTAGAGATATTCAAACACATATAGCAAATGCTCCCCTATCAATATGCACAACAAGAGTAATATAGAAGAACTACAACATAAGCTAAAATCTTAGCTTTTCGATATTGAGCTTAAGTATCAAAACTTAAAAGCTCCCCTGTCAAAAGAGACATCATTAGAAATGTATATAAGTCCATACTACAACCAATGGACCACGATTCATACATAACCATAATGCACCAAGTGGACTAAATATGATCCACAACTTATGGTTTTATGAAGCCATAGCTTATAAAACTTCTTTTTCGTTAAGCTTATCTTAGTTTCTTTGAGCTAAAGAGCTTATAATCTGTTTCTCCCCCTTTGGAATCATCAAAAGAATGTTAGCACGATAAATACATCATATATTCATATCAAAGTGCGCAACTAAACCGATGTGTCGAGCTATTTGAACATTGAAGCTTATAAACCAAATAGAGGGAAAAGTCGAATCATACGACTTGTAGAGGTTTATGAAAACTCATTTGATAAGCAAAACATGATCTCTATAAATGTATAAGACTTTTGAAATCGAGAGAATCATGTAGGTGATGAATTTTTCATTGAAACGTTTTATCGAACACTTGGCAAGGCCAAAAATTGAAAAAGACATATATAGCCCTCGTAAAAAGAAAACAAGCCAAGTTTTTCATCACCAAATGCAATTTAATAAATAATATCATTCATCAACAATCAATAAGCTCATCTCAAACATATACAATTAGCATCAAGAATTTGACATTTAAACCAAGTTCTCAAGGGTTCAACTCAATTGAGCTAAAGAAGAGAATTATTACCATTCGATCGGTAAAGACGAGCAATGATGATGATAATCGAGCTAGATAATCCCCAAAATATGAAATTTATGCAACAAAACTCATTTGGAGTGAAATGTGTGTGCAAATGGGTCGAAATAGAGAAGAAAAAGGGCCAAAATGCCAAAGTCCTAAATGTAACTCATTGTTATAAGAAAACTTCAGGCAAGTAAAGTGCAAATAGCTACTAAATGTGCTATGAGTGCAAATGTTACATCAAAATTAATTACCTTCTTCTTGAAAATACCTTCAAGCTACTAACCTTGCCTTAGTTCGACCAATGTTGTTTTGGTCATCGAGTTTGTTCCTAATACCCTTTTTGTCTTCTTCATCACTATCATCATAGGGCATCCAATTGATCTAAGGTGTTCACAATAGAACATTTACATCCAAATATTTTGAGTTAACTAATATTTGGAGTACTTCATTTTTCATCTACACGACTTAACAAACTCATTAACGGCATCGCTTATATAAGCAAGAGAAAAATAGCCCAAGTGTAAAAACATGCCTCAATCATCAATCACAAAATATCTTGCATGAGAGCATAGTAGAAATAGACACTATATATATAGACCATGAAGCAAGAAACACATACTATGCATTTAGAATATCATCAAGAGTCTAATAAATCATGCAAGTTCAAGAAAGCTATAAAAGGTCTCTTTTGAAATTTGAAAATCCAATAGCATATAGTTGAGACCTCATTTAAAAGAAGTATTTGAACAAGAGTTGACAAAGCAAATATATGCAATCAAATATCGAATAGTGCCTTTTTTTTAAAAAAATCTAAAAATCCTCTTAATGGCACTTGTATGGACTACTATGAAAAACAAGCACATAGGTATATGGCAATACATATATCGAGTCTATAAGAGTAAGAGTAACACAAGTAAACGTACCTCGATAATTTATGCCTTTCTTGACAAAATGGCCATTGGTGAAAATATATAAATCCTACACAATTCTTAAAACAAATCTAGCACAAATCATAATGATAAAAGTGTAGGCTAAGAGATATCACAAGTAATCTTATGCCATAAAAATCCATAAGAGATGATAATACACTTTAGTCTACAAAAATGCACAAGAGTTTTAAAAACATCATATAAGGTCTTCTTTTTCAAAAAAAAAAAATTTAAAAATACAAATAAGTTTTGAAGACCATAATTTAAAATTTAAATACATGAAAACTCATTTTGCAATTAAGACACAAATAAAAACATGCATAGAAATAAGATAAAATGCATATTTAAATGGGGAGATACGGATTACCAATTACGCCATTTCCATGGATTGTGCTGTTACCATTGTTGATGATATCTTCCCTTTGAGAAGTCACTTTGTTGATGATGGCTCCTTTGATTACTCCATTTCCAATATTTTTATCCTTCCCATTGTTGATAGTCTCTTCTTCTTTGAAAATCATCTTGTTGGTGATGTCTTTGCCATTTCCATGGATTGTGTTCTTCCCATTTTTGATTATATCTTTTTCTTGAAATTGGCTTTGAAAATTTTTTTCTCCTTTGATCAAATGAAATGGTCATTTGATGTCTTCTTTGCGTATATCTCTTCTCCCGATCATTATTTCACGGTACCTAATACAACATTATTTTGTGGTACCCTCAAGTGTTTGGGTCCTTTAGGATGAGCTTTGAGACTTTTAGGTCTCCAAAAATGATTAGAGCTATTTCTAGCCCGACAAGTATTAGCCGTATGACCCTTTTTACCGCAATAAAAACAAGCAATAATTCTAGGAACATAATGACCAATATGCATTGTGACTTCATCCTTTTTCATATGATTAACAACATTAGGCTTATGATCAAGTCCTTTATCACAATTATGAATATCAACAATATTGGACATTTTATTGGTACTCAAGTTTGATTTTGATAAATCATTTTTCATGCAATTCATATTCTCAACAAGAGTACTATTTTGTTTTTCAAGGTTTCTAACCTTGTCAAGTGTGGTGGTGTGAGCACATGATAGTGACTCATAGGAAGCAAATAAACTATCCTTATCATTTTTCAAAACAATGAATTCCTTTTTCAAATTTTTGTATTTAACAAGTCTTGGAATTCATTTTGAAGATCATCAAAATCATTTTGCAAATCACTATAATCATTTTGAATAACAATATCATAGGAAGTAGAGGGTTTAAGACATACCTCGTTTTCTTCTTCGATGCCCATAAAACAATATTCAACTTCTTCATAGTTGGAGTTGTAGGTGGCTTGTTCCTTAGATTTGAACTTGTATCCCTTTGAGAAGTAGATGCTTTTGTTTGACTCCTTTCATTTGCAAATACTCCATAGATGGCTTCTAATTTTTGCCATACTTCATGTGCCGATCGAATTCCTACAATATGTTCATATTCCAATTTAGTAAGTGAACAATACAAAATATTGAGAGCTTTACCGTTTTAAGGAGATGATTTTCTTCTCTTCATCATTGAGCTCTTCGATGCCTTTGGAGGTGTGTGGTGTGTCTATCATCGGAATGGATTCTCCATTTATGACGGTGTTCCAAATATCAAACCCGCAACCTTGTAAATAACATTCCATTATTTCTTTCCAAAATATATAATTTTTAGAATCAAATAGAGATGGCTTGGTGGTGGTGGTGCCGATAGATGAGCTTCGTTCAGAGCCGACGATCGTTTCTCTTCACTCGCGATGTGAAACGAGCTTGCCAAAGAGTTTGGCTCGATACCACTTGTAAGTCCAAGCGGCTACGATAATCTAGAGGGGGTGAATAGATTATCTCCATCTTTTCGATTTCGCCCTCTTTTTCGAACCGAATGCTCAAAGACAATAATAAAGGTGCGGAATGTAAACAACACACGCCGATTTATAGAGGTTCAACCCACCTAGGGTCTAATCCTCTACCACCCCAATATATCCGGATGAATTTCAAAAAAAAAAAGATTTTATTAATATACCACAAATTAATACAACACCAACTTACAACAACACCTTGAAGAGCACCACAATCTTCTTCAACACCACCTTTGAGATTACCACAATCTCACTTGAAGATTACCACAATCTCCAACGGCACCTTGTGAAGATTACCACAATCTTCAACCTCAAGAATACCAAATTCTTCAACACCTCAACAAGAAGATTACCACAATCTTCTTACACCTAACACCTAGATCACCCAAGTGTGTTCTTACCACAAGAACACTCACAAGGATATCTTGTGTTGAATGATTTCCCAAATTCAAGATTACAACTCGATAATTGATAATACAATAGAGTGCAAGTGAAATCAAGAAAAGCCTAGACCTCAAGGATGTGAAAGTGAATAGCTAGGCAAATTACAACAAGAAATAAGACAATGTAAGAACAAGTGTATTCTTGCGTGTATCTTGTTGTGTTGTAGTTTTCTCTCGTATTGTTGTGCTTCAAATCTCCCTCTATTTATAGGAGATGAATGATACTTGATAGCTCCTCTTGATTCTCGATATCTATAAAAAATTGCAATTAAAATCAAGATTATAGCTGTTAGAAATCAATCCCACAATTTAGGGAAAAGTTGTCTCCGCCGACAACGGTTAGAATTTTGTGTCAAAGCATAGGGCGGCCGGCGCGCACAAATAGACGTTTGAAAATGAGAAAACGCATTTACACAGGGCAACCGGCCGACGGGGTCCGACCGGTCAACACCCCGGTCGGCCGATCGTCGACGCCACACCGGCCGACGCTTCGGCCGACCGGCCGACGCCCGACGACCGGCCGACCATACCAGATCTACCACCCTGTTGATCGGTCTACCAGCCTTTTTTAGCAAATGGCTTATACACTTTTTTTCACAACTTTCGTGTACGGGATGCCCTATAGGGCGACCGTTTAGCCCACAAACAAAAATGTTGTCCAATTTTATATCGAAAATAAACTTCAATAAATACTCCAAAAATAGTAAAAACACTTTAGACCGACGGGGAGTATTAGGACAACATTTAGAAACATTGTTTTGGTGTAAAAATACATTAACAAAAAATCATATAAATGTGTTGTCCAATTTTGTCGAAAATAAACTTGAAGAAATACTCCGAAAAGTATTAAAACCATTTTAAAACATTTAGGAGTATTCGGACAACCTTTAAAAACATTGTTTTGGTGTAAAAACAAAATCATCAAAATCATGATAAAACCATTTATCAAACAACTGGGTGGGTGATCCAAATGGGTGGGCTAAGGCAGGTTAGCGTGGGTCGGACCGAAATCGTTATCCCTAAGATTATGAGAGGGGTCGAATTAATATATAAATGAAATAAAACTACTTAAACGACCTGAACATGCCGGGATTGTATTCCCTTAGCTCGGGACAATAAATACTCTCTCAAATGCTTTGAATACAGATTAGGGGTCATCTTTAAATCATAAATGAATGTATCTAAGGGGATTTCTCAAACAAATAATACTACTAAGCATAGGAGTGTTAGTCCAAGTGGCTACGATAATCTGAGGAGGTGAATAGATTATCTCGGTTTATCGATTTTGCCCTTTTTTTGAATAATCAAGCAAAGACGAGAATGTAAATGCGGAAATTAAACAATACTCGTCGATTTATAGAGGTTCAACCCACCTAGGGCCTAATCCTCTACCACCCCAGTATATCCGGGATGGATTTCAAAAATAAAAAAAGATTTTATTAATTACCAAAATTAATACAACAACACCTTGAGGATTACCACAACCCTCTTACAACACCTTCAAGGAGATTACCACAATCTTCCTTCACCTTCTTTGAAGAGTACCACACTTTCCAAACACTGTCACCTAGATCACCCAAGTGTATTCTTACCACAAGAATACTCACAAGGATGTCTTGTGTTGAATGATGACCAAAATCAAGATTACAACTCAATAATGAATAATACAATATGAGTACAAGTGTAATCAAGAATTGAAAGCCTAGACCTCAAAGAAGTGCAAGTGCTTAGGCTAATACAACAAGATTTATGAAAGTGTTTGCTTGTATGCTCTTTTGCTTGTGTAATGTGTTGTGTCTTGTTGTTTGAATGAAGCCTCTATTTATAGGAGAGGTCTTGGCTTGATTTCCAGACATAGGCTCCTCCTTGGGGAGTGATTTGCTGCAAAAGAAACCATTTAAAATCAAGATTATAGCTGTTAGAAATCAATCCCACAAATTAGGGAAAAACTCAAAAATGCAACGGATAGTTTCTTTGATAAAAAGGGGTTCGACCCGTTGTCACAAGAGATAAGATTGAAATGAGTTTGCTGCAATTTTTACACAGGGGACCGGTTGGAGGGGGGTTCGACCGTCGCCCTTGATCTTGACCGGTTGGGGGTGTTTAAAAACGAAAGAGAAGTCTCCAGACCGGCATTCCCAGTGCACGGCCGCCCGGGGTCGACCGGTTGCCCCTACGGCCGACCACCGGGTCGACCGACGCGCCTCCCCGATTTCTCCTACGTCCCTTTTTCTCGTTTCAAAACTCAACTCGTGTACAAAGTTGCCCTATAGGGCGACCGTCGATCCTGAAACAAAAGTGTTGTCCAATTTTTTTATCGAAAATAAACTCCAAAAAATACTCCGAAAAATAGTAAAAATATTTTAAATCGATCGGAAGTATTTAGACAACATTTAGGGACATTGTTTTGGTTTAAAAACTCATTTGAACAAAATAATCAAAATCATGATAAAAACATTTATCTAACAAACTCCCCCTTTTTGATGATTACAAACCAAAATAATTTTCACGAGGACGATTTTGAAAACAAACCAATTTTCCAGTTTTATGAGAAAACTATCCGTTTAAAAACATTTTATAAATAGCTCTCCCTATCAATAAGCACATCAATAAGAAGTATTGCGTAAGCTAGAAGCACAAGTTATTTCAAGCTATTACAAGATACACATAAACATCATGAGCTAATAGGCTCCCCCTGTCAAAATACTCAAAATCCATTGCAATTAAGTCCATAATACAAGCCATGGACTAGGTATACTTGGCTTTAAGAAGCCCTAGCTTATAGCTTTTATGTCGAGCTTTTATTAGCTTCTTTGAGCTAACGAGCCAATTTCCTATTTCTCCCCCTTCGGAATCATCAAAAAGAATGTTAGGATAATAAAAACATTGTACAAGTATATCAAAGTGCGCCAAAGATACGATTTATCACCCCTTGAAAAAAATTAGGCTTAAAGACCAAAGAAATGGGAGAAATGTATCATGAAAAATCCATAAGCTCGTTTTGATTGCCAAGACATGATTTCAATAAGTATTTAAGACATTTGAAAGCAAGAGAGTCGTGTAGGGGTTGAAATTTTCATTGTGACATTTCATCGAACACGTTGTGGGCGTGAAAAATAAAAGAAGTTGTATAAAGCCCTTATAAATGAATCAAGCCAAAACTTTTCATCATCAAATCATACCAAACACAATACAATACATCATAATAAATAAGCTCATCATGATCATATGATAATTACATCAAGAAATTTTTAAGAAAGCCAAGAACTCAAGGGTTCAACCCAATTGAGCAAAGGAAGTAAAATTCTTATCATTCAATCGGTAAAGATGAGCAATGATGATGATAATCGAGCTATATTAAGTCCAAGACAAGAAATGTATGCATGAAAACAAATTTTGAGTGAAAATTGTGTGTATTTGGCAAAAGGGACGAAAAATGGCAAAAATGAGGTAATATGACTAAGTATCAAGACAGAACGGTTTTAATCCATAAAATTGCTATGGGCGATCGGTCATTGTTGAGGGCGACCGGTCGACGTCGAATTTTCAAAATCCGAATTTTCCAAAATCCGATTTTTCGCCCCTAAGTTTTAAAAACATGCAAAATGCAAACGTAAACCTCACTCAATATGCATTATGCCTAATCGAGCTCGTATTGACGCAAAAGTCTCGAAAGATAGCGGTTTTGTAAAAATATCCGCTAATTGATCTTGAGAAGGTACGAAAGATATCTCAATTTTTCGTTTAGAAACACAATCCCTTAGAAAATGATGTTGAATCTCAATATGTTTAGTACGGTTATGATGAACCGGGTTTTGAGCAATATTTACAAACAGATATATTATCACAAAAGATAGGAACATTTTCAAAAGTGCATTTGTAATCCGCTAAGGTTTGTTTCATCCAAAGAAGTTGAGTACAAAAAAAGTTGTGGAAATATATTCGCCGGCCGTTGAAAGTGAAACACAATTTTGCTTCTTTGAAAACCAAGAAACTAGGCAATCGCCTAAAAATTAACATGATCCGGAAGTACTTTTCCGATCATCAATATTTCCCGCATAATCCGAATCACTATAACCTTTAAGAGAAAAATTTTCATTCTTTGGATAGAATAAACCATATTGAATAGTGTCTTTCAAATATCGAAAAATCCTTTTAACGGCACTCATATGAGATTCTTTGGGATTGCTTTGAAAACGAGCACATAGGCATACAAAGATGAAGAATGTCCTGGTCTACTAGCGGTTAAATAAAGTAAATCATGTCAATCATACCTCGATACTTTGATTCATCCACGGACTTGCCTTTTTCATCTTTGTCAATTTTGACATTAGTTGCCATTGGGGTAGACACGATTCTTCCTTCTTCAATGTCGAACTTTTTCAAAAGTTCCTTTGTATATTTTGATTGCGAAATGTATATACCTTCTTGGCATTGTTTAATTTGAAGCCCAAGGAAGAAGTTGAGCTCCCCCATCATACTCATCTCAAATTCTCCTTGCATTAACTTAGAAAATTTCTTGCACAAAGATTCATTAGTAGCACCAAAGATGATACCATCAACATAAATTTGCACAAGTAAACAATCTTGCCCTTTTTCAAAAACAAAGAGAGTAGTATCAACTTTACCTCTTGTAAAACCATTTTGCAAAAGAAACGAGCTAAGTCTATCATACCACGCACGGGGTGCTTGCTTTAAACCATACAAGGCCTTTTTAAGTTTATAAACATCATTAGGCCTAGAAAAATTTTCAAACCCCGGAGGTTGTTTTACATAGACTTTTTCTTGAATAAAACCATTTAAGAAAGCGGATTTAACATCTTGTTCGCCTTATTTTTAGCTTCACCGCAAGTGTACGGTGTAGTTTATAGAATAGGGTAAGCAAGGTCGTATCCACGGAGACTAATAAATTAATGTGCTAAGTATTGAACTAAAATAGACTTATTTTTATTTAGACGATCGATATTGGATGATTGTTTGTGGAAGTAAAGACAAAAATAACCACAAAAACACAAGATGAGAATAATAATAGAATTATCAAGGGAATGAAATGGATTCCCGGGTTATGGTTTCAATTAATATTCCTCTTGTTGTCCAATTTAATCAAAGCCAAAGTTATCATCAATACACCTATAAGACGATCACAACGGTATTTTATCCTCCTCTCGAGATGTATATAAAGTGTAGATTGAAATATCTATTCTAAGATCTCTACTCAACATAAGATACACAACTCCCAAGTGCACAAAAGATCAAATATCCTCACAAATATTCACAAACCTCTCGATTATGCAAATATTCATGTCAAGTACTCAAGATCTAATATTGAAACTCATCTCTCGAATTATGAATCAATATATCAAACAAGTTAAATCATTGGCCAAATGATAAAACAAGAATAAGAACAAAGTACTCAAATAAGCTTCAAGACAATAACTTCAACTAAGATTAAAATATTCAACAAGAGTTCAATTAATCTACTTCCAAAACCCGAAAATCACAAGAAGTTTAGCTACTCATTACAAATAAACAACTCATGTAGACAAATTGTTCATATTCATGACAAGCTCAAATGAAAGATTAAAGCACAAAAATGAGAAAACTTAGGAAATGGATAATCTCTCGATTGATCTTCAATCCTCAAGCTTCGATTCGACCCAATTCTTCCATTGGTTCTTCCTTGATGAAGTTGATGTATTTCTTGTGTTCTTGGGTGTATTCACAGCCTCCTTCATACCCTAGATCAAGGCTCCCATCTTCTATTTATATCCCCTCAAAAGTTCAAGAAAAAGGTGGAGGAACATAGGAAATTCCGCCCAGTGGCGCTGCGGCGCCCGGGACCGGGCAAATGCAGCGCTCAACTTTAATTTTTTGGGGTGAAAACTCTGTACCGGGCGCTGCAGCGCCCTCCCGGTTTTAGTGCCCAACACAGTCCGAATTTGATTTTGAGCCCTTCATCAAAGTTATAGCTCTATCTCTTAGCTTTCTATATCCACTTGAATCATCTCAATATCAATTTTGTAGAGATAGTTATGGCCAAAATATGAAACGCTGCCAGTAATGGAAATTTCAGACGCGTTTGGACGTTTCTTCAAATCAATCTCTCGTTGTTTGCTTGTTTGTACTTCTTTTGATACCCGATTCATTACTATGACTATAAACTCAATATAATTGGCTCTCAACATGACTTGGCTACTCAAATGACTCAAAATACTCAAAAACAACACAAAACTCAAGTCTAGGAAGCCCAAATCAATGTTATAAAATCAAGTTAACACATCCATTTGGTAAAGTTTGAAACTTTTATAACAAGAATAGGCAAGTAAAATACGAATAGCTTCTAAACGTGCTATGGGTGCAAAAGTTTCATCACAATCAATATCTTCTTCTTGACAATACCGTTGAGCTACTAACCTTGCCTTGTTTCGAACATTGTTGCCTTGATCATCAAGCTTGTTCCGGAATACCCATTTTGTACCAATAATAGTTTGAGAAGGAGGACAAGCTACCAATTCTCATACATCATTTATTTCAAATTGATTCAACTCCTCTTGCATCTCCAAAAACCAATCTTCATCCTCAATAGCTTCCTTAGCATTCTTAGGCTCTTTTTGAGATATAAGAGCTTTTTCGGCACAAATTTTCTTGGTCATCATCACTTTATCAAGGGGATCACCAATAATAAGATCTTTTGGGTGATCTCCCTTAAATTTCAATACCATGGGAAGATCCGAAGTATCACCTTTGTCTTCTTGAGGAACACTTGAAGTGGATGGTTGATCATTTGATCTAGATGGTTGATCATTTTGAGCATCATTTTGAACAATGTGTTCAATAATATCCTCTTCATCACTTTCATCGTTGGGTACCCTTTCAACACCTGAGGCTTCATTGAATTTTACATGAATAGATTCTTCAACAACCCCACTAGTTTTGTTGTAAACCCGATATGCTTTGCTTTTTGTTGAATACCCCATAAATATTCCTTCATCGGCCTTAAGATCAAGTTTGTCTAATTGATCCTTAGTATTCAAAATAAAACACTGACATCCAAATATTTTGAAATAACTAATATTTGGAGTTCTTCCTTTCCAAAGCTCATATGGAGTTTTATTCATTTTAGGACGAATATAAACCCGATTAATGACATAGCAAGCAAGATTTACGCTTCGGGCCAAAAATATTTTGGAAGAGAGAATTCATTGAGCATGGACCGACTCATTTCTTGTAATGTCCGATTTTTCCTTTCGGCTATCCATTTTATTGAGGTGTCCTTGGAGCCGAAAAATTATGTGCATATCCCTTGGTTTCACAAAAGACTCTAAATTTACCATCAAATTCTCCACCTCGATCACTTGAATAGACTTAATAGTATCTTTCTTTTCATTCTCAATAAGTCTACACAACTTAACAAACTCATTAACGGCATCACTTTTATTGGTAAGAAAAAGAGCCCAAGTATATCTAGAAAAATCATCGACAATAACGATAGTTCCACTTAGACTAGTCGTACCAATATCCCCATATAAATCAAGGTGAAGCAATTGTAGGGGTTTGGATGTGGAAATTTCATTTTGGGCTTGAAACTACTTTTAACTAATTTGTTCGTTGACAAGTATCACATAAGCCAAGATTTTCAAAATTCAATTTGGGTAGTTCTTTTACATGTTGGTTTTTGTAAATATTTTTCAAATTCTTGTATCCAACATGTCCAAGTCGCCTATGTCATAAACTCGTTAAATCATTATTGGCGACAAGACAAGAAACATTTTGACTAACCAAATCACTTGTACAAATTTTGTAAAGATTGCCTTTTCTACTTGCTTCGCAAATAATTTCATCATTTTTAAGAATAAGGCATTTTTCTTTATTGAAAACAACATTATAATTTGAATCACAAAGTTGGCTAACACTTATCAAATTAAACTTAAGCCCATCTACTAGTAAAACATTGCTAAGAGAGAAAGAAGAGTTACCAATGTCTCCATTGCCAATGATTTTTCATTTGCCATTGTCGAACATGACAATACCTCTTTCTTGGAGTTTGATGTTGGTAAAAAGTTCTCTCTTTCCTCGGTCATATGGCGTGAACATCCTCTCGTCCACGAGCCATTTTGAATCCTCCATTGTTGTTATAGCCCCTATGACCTACAAAGGAATTATTTTTAGGTACCCTACAGTTTTGGGGTCCATGGGGGTTAGTCTTGAGACCTTTGGGTCTCCAAATATGACTAGAGATATTTCTCAATTTGCAATTGTTAGCATAATGTCCAACTTTGCCACAATAAAAACAAGTAGGAGTATAAGACCTACTAGCATGTACGAAAGTCGGACCTTAGTTATTTTTCTTAAAAACATTTTGAAATGGTTTAACCAAGTCCTAATGTGGAATGCTCACCTCTTTGTGCATCTAAAATTTTTGTAACTTTATCCGTGCTTATGTTAAAACGATACACAACCTTTTTCAAACATTCAAGATCTTTGGTGAGCGATTCTTTTTCGGTCTCAAGAGTATGAACTTGAGTAAGAGTAATAGCATGAGCTTTATCAAGAGATTCATAAGAGGTAAATAATTTATCCTTTTCAATTTTAAGCTCTTTATGCTCCTTTTTCAAAGTCTTGTATTTAACAATCAAATTTTGAAACTCAATTTGCAATTCATCAAAATCACATTGCAATTCATCAACTAGGGAGGAGGTAGAAGAGTTAGATCGCATCATTATTTTCATCGCCTCTATGGCCATAAGACCATGTTCGGTTTCTCCTTCCTCGTCTGTTGTTTCAAGTAATTCATCCCAAGTTTTGACCTCCGCATTTAGAGCCTTCTTTTTCAAAAATGCTTCTTTTTCTTTTGTTCCTCCTCATCGAATTTTGGGTAATCGGCAATGAAGTGCCCGGGTTTTCTGCATTTAAAGCAAGCATTATCTCTTGGTTTTCTTGCCTTATTTTTATTCACAAATTTTGCAAATTTTCGAACAAGTGCGGTCATCTCCTCATCATCATCATTATCATAGTATGCATTATTAGAAGAAGAAGCAAGGCCTTTAGGAATATTTTGCATACCCGATTGATTGATGGTTGGTTTGGAATTTTTCCCCTCCTTGAGATAGACTTCATAGATGAGGAGGTTCCCGATGAGCTCATCAAATTTGAGTGTCTCAAGATTTTGTGCCTCCGTGATTGTCGTCACCTTTTTCGGACCATGAGCCGAGAAGAGCATTCAATACCTTAGTCACCTTGTCTTCTTCGGAGATGACTTTGCCGAGGGCCACAAGAGGATTGACAATGTTGTCAAGCCTTTCCACCATCTTGAGATGCTTTCACCATCATGCATGTTAAAGGTTTTCAAAGTCTTTAACAAGCATGGTCTTTCTTGCTTGCTTGACCTTCTTAGTCCCTTCATAAATTGTCTCAATTTTTCCCAAACCTCATGTGCCGACTTTATACCTCTTATGCGATTGTACTCGGTGGCGGTAAGAGAACAATGCAAAATATTTAAGGCCTTACCGTTTAGAGAGAAAGCGTTTTTGTCATTTTCATCGAACTCCTTGAAAGGTTTAGGAGCCGAGGTGTCATCCTCCAATTTCTTGGTTGGTTGATCAACTCCTTCAACAACCATATTCCAAATGTCGAACCCGCACCCTTGTAGGAAGCACTCCATACGGTCTTTCCAAAATGCGTAGTTGTTGGCGTTGAATAGTGGTGGCTTGTTGGTGGAGGCGCCGGTGGTGAGATAAGCATCATTCATAGCCATGGATCTTTCCTCTTTACTCGGAACGAGCTAGCCAAAGAGTTTGGCTCTGATACCACTTGTTAGTCCAAATGGCTACGATAATCTAGAAGGGGTGAATAGATTATCTCGGTTTATCAGATTTTACCCTATTTTTTGAATAATCAAGCAAAGACGAGAATGTAAATGTGAAAATTAAACAACACTCGTCGATTTATAGAGGTTCAACCCACCTAGGGCCTAATCCTCTACCACCCCAGTATATCCGGGATGGATTTCAAAAAGAAAAAAAGATTTTATTAATTACCAAAATTAATACAACAACACCTTGAAGGTTACCACGACCCTCTTACAACACCTTCAAAGAGATTACCACAATCTTCCTTCACCACCTTTGAAGAGTACCACACTCTCCAAACACCTATCACCTATATCACTCAAGTGTATTCTTACCACAAGAATACTCACAAGGATGTCTTGTGTTGAATGATGACCAAAATCAAGATTACAACTCAATAATGAATAATACAATATGAGTACAAGTGTAATCAAGAATTGAAAGCGTAGACCTCAAAGAAGTGCAAGTGCTTAGGCTAACACAACAAGATTTATGAAAGTGTTTGCTTGTATGCTCTTTTGCTTGTGTAATGTGTTGTGTCTTGTTGTTTGAATGAAGCCTCTATTTATAGGAGAGGTCTTGGCTTGATTTCCGGACATATGCTCCTCACTAGGGAGTGATTTGTTTGATAAATGGTTTTATCATGATTTTGATGATTTTGATTTTACACCAAAACAATGTTTTTAAAGGTTGTCCAAATACTCCTAAATGATTTAAAATGATTTTAATATTTTTCTAGTATTTCCTCAAGTTTATTTTCGATACAAAATTGGACAATACATTTAATGTTTTTTAGTCAATGGGTTTTTACATTGAAACTATGTTGTCCTAATACTCCCAATTGATCTAAAATGTTTCTACTATTTTTCTGAGTATTTATTGGAATTTATATCGGACAACACTTTTTGTGTAAATGTTTTATTTCTTCAAAACTATATTTCTAATGTTGTCCTAAATACTCCCGATCGGTTTAAAATGTTTTTACGAATTTTTCGAGTATTTCTTGAGGTTTATCTTTGATAAAAATCGGACAACTTGTCATTGAGGAGGTCGACCGGTCGACCGCGAACATCCGTACACGGGAACAAGTTTCGTGAAACAAAACTTGAGAACTCTCAAAATTGATCAGTGCAACCGTCGCACATAGGCTCGACCGGTCGAGGTGTCCTTCGACCCGCCCCGTGTTATTTTCTTTGTGTATTTTTTCCAACGCCTATTTCGGCCATGCGGCCGCCCCAGTATTGACAAAAAATATGACCGCTTGACAAAGAAACACATTTCCTTAAATTGTGGGATTGATTTCTAACAGCTATATTCTTGTCTTTAATTGTATTTTTCTGTAGATTTTCAATCCCCAAGAGGAGCCTATGCTTGATCAATCATCTCCTATAAATAGAGGAAGTTTTGGAGCAACCAACACAACAATTGAGATACAACACAACAAGATACACTTCAAGCAAACACTTGGTCTTCCATTGTTATTATTCTTGTTGTAAAATTGCCTAGCTTATCACTTTCACATCTTTGAGGTCTAGGCTTTTCTTGATTACACTTCGCACTCAAATTGTATTATTCATTATTGAGTTGTAATCTTGATTTTTGGTTATCATTCAAACACAAGATATCCTTGTGAGTGTTCTTGTGGTAAGAGCACACTTGGATGATCTAGGTGGTAGGTGAAGAAGATTGTGGTAATCTTCTTATTGAGGTGTTGAAGAATTTGGTATTCTTCAAGGTTGAAGATTGTGGTAATCTTCACAAGGTGCCGTTGAAGGAAGATTGTGGTAATCTTCAAAGGAGATTGTGGTTATTTCCAAAGGTGTTGTTGAAGAAGAGTGTGGTGCTCTTCAAGGTGTTGTAAGTTGAATTTGTATTAATTTTGGTAATTAATAAAATTCTTTTTCTTTTCGAAATCCATCCCTGGATATATCTTTGGGGTGGTAGAGGATTAGGCCCCAGGTGGGTTGAACCTCTTTAAATCGACGTGTGTTGTTTACATCTCGCACCTTTATTATTTTGTTTGAGCATTCGATTTTAAAAAGAGGGCGAAATCGAAAAGATGGAGATAATCTATTCACCCCCTCTAGATTATCGTAGCCACTTGGACTTACAAGTGGTATCAAAGCCAAACTCTTTGGCAAGCTCGTTTCACATCGCGAGTAAAGAGAAACGATCGACGACTACGAACGCTCATCTATCCGCACCTCCACCACCAAGCCACCACTATTTGATTCCAAGAATTTTAATTTTTGGAAAGAAAGAATGGAATGCTATCTACAAGGTTGCGGGTTCGACATTTGGAACACCGTCATTAATGGAGAATCCATTCCGACGAAAAGATACACCATACACCTCAAAAGGCCTCAAAAAGCTCAATGATGAAGAAAAGAAAATCATCTCCTTAAACGGTAAGGCTTTAAATATTTTGTATTGTTCATTTACTAATTTAGAATATGAACATATTGTAGGAATAAAGTCGGCACATGAAGTATGGCAAAAATTAGAAGCCATATATGGAGTATTTGCAAATGAAAGGAGTCAAACAAAAGCATCTACTTCTCAAGATCATACAAGCTCAAATCTAAGGAATAAGCCTCCTACAACTTCCAATTATGAAGAAGTTGAATATTGTTTTATGGGCATCAATGAAGAAAATGAGGTATGTCTTAAACCCTCTACTTCCTATGATATTGTCATTCAAAATGATTATAGTGATTTACAAAATGATTATGATGAACTTCAAAATGAATTCCAAAGCTTACTTGTTAGATACAAAAATTTGAAAAAGGAATTCAATATTTTGAAAAATGATAAGGATAGTTTATTTACTTCTTATGAATCACTATCATGTGCTCACACCACCACACTTGACAAGGTTAGAAACCTTGAAAAAGAAAATAGTACTCTTGTTGAGAATATTGATTGAATGAAAAAGGATTTATTAAAATCCAACTTGAGTACCAATAAAATGTCCAATATTGTTGATATTCATAATTGTGATAAGGAACTTGATCATAAGCCTAATGTTGTTAATCATATGAAAAAGGATCAAGTCACTATGCATATTGGTCATTATGCTCCAAAAATTATTACTTGTTTTTATTGTGGCAAAAAGGGTCATACGGCTAATTCTTGTTGGGCTAGAAATAGCTCTAAATATTGTTGGAGACCTAAAAGTCTCAAAGCTAATCTTAAAGGACCCAAACACTTGAGGGTACCACAAAATAATGTCATATTAGGTACCGTGAAATAATGATCAAGAAAATTTATACCGCCAAGAAGACATCAAATGACCATTTCATTTGATCAAAGAAGGAGAAACTATTTTCGACAAAGCCAATCTCCAAGAAGAGGACATAATCAAAAATGGGAAGAACACAAATCCTTGAAATGGCAAAGACATCATCAACAAGATGATTCTCAAAGAATAAGAGATTTCCAACAATGGGAAAGCAACAAACCTTGAAATGGAGCAATCAAAGAAGTCATCATCAACAAAGTGACTTCTCAAGGGAAGATATCATCAACAATGGGAACGACACAACCCATGGAAATGGCGTAATTGGTAACCCGTATCTCCTATTTAAATATGCATTTTATTTTGTTATTGTGCATGCTTTTATTTGTGTCTTAATTGCAAAATGAGTTTTCAAATATTTATTTTTTTAATTAAGGTCTTCAATATATATTTGTGCTTTTAAAATATTTTTGAAAAAGAAGACCTTATATGATGTTTTTAAAACTCTTGTGCATTTTTGTGTGTTATCATCTCGTATGGATTTTTATGGCATGAGCTTACTTGTGATATCTCTTAGCCTACACTTTTATCATTATGATTTGTGCTAGATTTGTTTTTAGAATTGTGTAGGATTTACATATTTTCACAAATGGCCATTTACGTCATTATTTGTCAAGAAAGGCATAAATTATCGAGGTACGTTTACTTGTGTTACTCTTACTCTTATAGACTCGATATATGTATTGCCATGTGCCTATGTGCTTGTTTTTCATAGTATTTCATACAAGTGCCATTAAGAGGATTTTTAGATTTTTTGAAAGGCACTATTCGATATTTGATTGCACATATTTGCCGTATCAACTCTTGTTCAAATACTTCTCTTAAATAAGGTCTCAACTATATGCTTTCGGATTTTCAAATTTCAAAAGAGACCTTTTGTAGCTTTCTTAAGCTTATTTGAACTTGCATGATTTATTAGACTCTTGATGATCTTCTAAATGCATAGTATGTGTTTATTGCTTCATGGTCTATATATATAGTGTCTATTTCTACTATGCTCTTATGCAAGATATTTTTGTGATTGATGATTGAGGCATGTTTTTACACTTGGACTATTTTTTCTTGCTTATATAAGCGATGCCGGCAATGAGTTTGTTAAGTTGTGTAGATGAGAAATGAAGTACTCCAAATATTAGTTACCTCAAAATATTTGGATGTAAATGTTCTATTATGAACACCTTAGATCAATTGGATGGCCTATGATGATAGTGATGAAGAAGACAAAAAGGGTATTCCGGAACAAACTCGATGACCAAGGCAACATTGGTCGAACTAAGGCGAGGTTAGTAGCTCGAAGGTATTTTCAAGAAGAAGGTAATTAATTTTGTTGTAACATTTGCACTCATAGCACATTTAGTAGCTATTTGCATTTTACTTGCCCATTCTTGTTTTAAAGAAAATTTCAAGCTTTACCAAATGGATGTTAAATCCAAATTTCTAAATGGTTTTATTCAAGAAGAAGTCTATGTAAAACAACCTCCGGGGTTTAAAATTTTTTCTAGGCCAAATGATTGTTTTTAAGGCCTTGTATGGTTTAAAACAAGCACCCCGTGCATGGTATGATAGACTTAGTTTGTTTCTTTTACAAAATGGTTTTATAAGAGGTAAAGTTGATACAACTCTATTTGTTTTTGAAAAAGGGCAAGATTGTTTACTTGTGCAAATATATGTTGATGATATTATCTTTGGTGCTACTAATGATTCTTTGTGCAAGAAATTTTCTAAGTTAATGCAAGGAGAATTCGAGATGAGTATGATGGGGGAGCTAAATTTCTTCCTTGGACTTCAAATTAAGCAATGCCAAGAAGGTATTTATATTTCGCAATCAAAGTATACAAAAGAACTTTTGAAGAAGTTCGGCATTGAAGAAGGAAGAACCGCTCGACTCCTATGGCAACCAATGAAGAGATTGACAAAGGTTGAGAAAGGCATGTCGGTTGACAAACAAATTCGAGGTATATCTTCTTGTATTATTCCTATAGACTCGTCATTCCATATACCTTATGTCCATATGCTCGACTTCAAAAATTATCCCAACGAATCTCATTAAAGTGACATTAAAAGAAATTTTCAAAAATTTGAAAAGCACTTCTTGTATCCAAAGCTTTAAAACGTTATTTTTTTTTCGGGATAACAAGTTCGGTATCCATTATACGGTTTTTCGTATTCAAAATTTGGTTCGTCATAATCGAACTAAACATATTGAGATTCGATATATTTTTTAAGGGACTCGTGATTTTTAACAAAAACTTGAGATGTGTTTAATTCCGTCTCAAGGATAACTAGCGGACTTTTTGATCGTTAATCACGAGTATTTTACCTCATTTCGAGCTTGATTATAACATAATGTATATTGAATGAGGTCTACGTTTTGCATTTTGCACGTTTTTAAAACTTAGGGGCGAAAATCGGATTTTTGGATAAAACTTGGATTTTTCAAACAACCATAACAATATGCCAGGCGGGGCCGACCGGTCGCCCACTAGCTCGACCGGTCGCCCATGCCCTGGACCGGTCGCCCTGGATGATTTTTTGGCTAAAAATAGTTCTGTTTGCAGACTTCGCCATTTTGGCTTATTTTGTCCATTTTTCGTCCCCTTCACAAATTGCACACAAATTTCACTCCAAATTTGTTTTATTGCATACATTTTATATTTTGGGGATTATCTAGCTCGACTATCATCATCATTGCTCGTCTTTACCGATTGAATGGTAAGAATTTCACTCTCTTTAGCTCAATTGGGTTGAACCCTTGAGTTTGTGGCTTATATGTATTTTTCTTAATGCAATTCATATATTTTTGTGATAAGCTTATTGATAGTTGATGATTGACATTTGTTAAATTGCATTTGGTGATGAAAAACTTGGCTTGATTTCATTTACAAGGGCTATATATATCTTTCTCAATTTTTGACGCCCGCCAAGTGTTCGATAAAACGTTTCAATGAAAAATTCATCACCTACATGATTCTCTCGATTTCAAAAGTCTTATACATTTATAGAGATCATGTTTTGCTTATCAAATGAGTTTTCATAAACCTCTACAAGTCGTATGATTCAACTTTTCCCTCCTATTTGGTTTATAAGCTTTAATGCTCAAATAGCTCGATACATCGGTTTTGTTGCGCACTTTGATATGAATATATGATGTATTTATCGTGCTAACATTCTTTTGATGATTCCAAAGGGGAGAAACAGGTTATAAGCTCATTAGCTCATAAAAGCTAAGATAAGCTTAACGAAAAGAAGCTATAAGCTATGGCTTCATAAAGCCATAAGTTGTGGATCATATTTAGTCCACTTGGTGCATTATGGTTATGTATGAATCATGGTCCATTGGTTGTAGTATGGACTTATATACGGTTCTAATGATGTATCTTTGACAGGGGAGCTTTTAAGTTTTTTGATACTTAAGCTCAATATCGAAAAGCTAATATTTTAGCTTATGTTTAAGTTGCTTCTATATAACTCTTGTTTTGCATGTTGATAGGGGAGCATTTGCTATATGTGTTTGAATATCTCTACTCCCATCCTTGTGTTTTTATTGCATGAAATGTTGTCGCTCAAACGGATAGTTCTCTTTAACCGGTAAAATTGTTTTGTTTTCAAAATCGACCTCGTTAAAATTGTTTTGGTTTGTAATCATCAAAAAGGGGAGATTGTTTGATAAATGGTTTTATCATGATTTTGATGATTTTGATTTTACACCAAAACAATGTTTTTAAAGGTTGTCCAAATACTCCTAAATGATTTAAAATGATTTTAATATTTTTCGGAGTATTTCCTCAAGTTTATTTTCGATACAAAATTGGACAATACATTTAATGTTTTTTAGTCAACGGGTTTTTACATTGAAACTATGTTGTCCTAATACTCCCAATTGATCTAAAATGTTTCTACTATTTTTCAGAGTATTTATTGGAATTTATATCGGACAACACTTTTTGTGTAAATGTTTTATTTCTTCAAAACTATATTTCTAATGTTGTCCTAAATACTCCCGATCGGTTTAAAATGTTTTTACGAATTTTTCGGAGTATTTCTTGAGGTTTATCTTTGATAAAAATCGGACAACTTGTCATTGAGGAGGTCGACAGTCGACGGCGAACGGCCGTGAACGCCCGTACACAGGGAACAAGTTTCGTGGAAATGAAAACTTGAGAACTCTCAAAATTGATCAGTGCAACCGTCGCACATAGGCTCGACCGGTCGAGGTGCCCTTCGACCGTCGCCTGTGTTATTTTGCTTTGTGTATTTTTTCCAACGTCTATTTACGTGCGACCGGTCGCCTGCTGTGTATTGAAAAGAAAATATGACTTTGTTTGACAAAGAAACACATTTCCTTAAATTGTGGGATTGATTTCTAACAGCTATATTCTTGTCTTTAATTGTATTTTTCTGTAGATTTTCAATCCCCAAGAGGAGCCTATGCTTGATCAATCATCTCCTATAAATAGAGGAAGTTTTGGAGCAACCAACACAACAATTGAGATACAACACAACAAGATACACTTCAAGCAAACATTTGGTCTTCCATTGTTATTATTCTTGTTGTAAAATTGCCTAGCTTATCACTTTCACATCTTTGAGGTCTAGGCTTTTCTTGATTACACTTCGCACTCAAATTGTATTATTCATTATTGAGTTGTAATCTTGATTTTTGGTTATCATTCAAACACAAGATATCCTTGTGAGTGTTCTTGTGGTAAGAGCACACTTGGATGATCTAGGTGGTAGGTGAAGAAGATTGTGGTAATCTTCTTATTGAGGTGTTGAAGAATTTGGTATTCTTCAAGGTTGAAGATTGTGGTAATCTTCACAAGGTGCCGTTGAAGGAAGATTGTGGTAATCTTCAAAGGGAGATTGTGGTTATCTCCAAAGGTGTTGTTGAAGAAGAGTGTGGTGCTCTTCAAGGTGTTGTAAGTTGAATTTGTATTAATTTTGGTAATTAATAAAATTCTTTTTCTTTTCAAATCCATCCCTGATATATCTTTGGGTGGTAGAGGATTAGGCCCTAGGTGGGTTGAACCTCTTTAAATCGACGTGTGTTGTTTACATCTCGCACCTTTATTATTTTGTTTGAGCATTCGATTTTAAAAAGAGGGCGAAATCGAAAAGATGGAGATAATCTATTCACCCCCCTCTAGATTATCGTAGCGCTGACTTACATGATTTGGTCGCAAAAGAAACCATTTAAAATCAAGATTATAGCTGTTAGAAATCAATCCCAAAAATTAGGAAAAAGCTGTCTGAAAATACAACGGATAGTTTGCTGATAAAACAGGAGTTCGACCGGTCGCGCAGAGATTAGATTAAAATGAGTTTGCTGTGATTTTTACACAGGGGGACCGGTCGGAGGGGGGTTCGACCGGTCGCCTTTGATCTTGATCGGTTGGGGTGTTTAAAAAAACGAAACAGAGATGTCTGCACTTGAAAGGGCATTCCTGTGCACGGCCGCCCGAGGGGTCGACCGGCCGCCTCCCGATTTCTCCTACGCCTATTTTTCTATTTCAAAACTCAACTCAGTACAGTTGCCCTATAGGGCGACCATTCGAGCTCGAAACAAAAGTGTTGTACAATTTTTTTATCGAAAATAAACTCCAAGAAATACTCCGAAAAATAGTAGAAACATTTTAAATCGATCGGATGTATTTAGACAATATTTAGGGACATTGTTTTGGTTTAAAAACTCATTTGAACAAAATCATCAAAATCATAATAAAAACATTTATCTAACAAGGAGTAGACCAACTACCTCTCTGGTTTGAAAAAAGTGTAGGAGAGACAGCTGGAGTGATGGGTGTGATTAGTGTTGACTCTTGGTATCTAATTTTATTGGTACTTGAGCTTTTCTCATGCGAGTATCCTATGAATTCGATTGACATGACTTGCATGGGCGAAGCTACTTGAGGCCCAGTCTGTCACGGGCCGCACCGGATTTCGTAATCGCTTAGTAAATTTGGGTTGGGTCGCACCGAACTCGGAGTGGCTCTGTTAATTTTGGGTTGGACCACACCGAAAATTCGATCTATATAAATAATTAAGATAAATTCAAAAGGCTAAAAGAATTAAAAATCACCTGGCCCAATTAAGGCATTGAATGCTCCAAACTTGATAATATACAACTTTTTGGGAACATTTTTCCAATAAACTTTTGGATCTAAAAGTTAATTTTTCATAATAATAATAGTTGTTTGGTCATTAGTTTAGCATTGATTTTGGATAAGTCACTTCTCCAAAAAGTTCATTCAAGATAAACCGAAATTGAGAGTATGAAATCGCGAAGAATTGCTAAAAGTAAGACCTTTGTATTTGCTTTTTTATTGAAATGGTTTTTTATTTTTCGTTTTTTAAATTTCGCTCGATAATCGTCCACTCAAACAAATTTTTTTGACCGTCTCGACCAAAAAATCCTGCTACGCCCGACTTGGTCATGTATCCCGGATGAGACGGGTGCAAAGATTATCCATCATAAAAAAATCTTTTAGTTTACATAAAAATATAATCGATCATAAACATATTCTTAATTTTACACGAAGATCCGGCGAAGTAATTTCAACCCTAAAAACACCAAAAACAAGAAATTGAGTTTGAAGTAAAACCACACTGGCTCTATGTTTGTTCATTTGTTGTTGGTTTGAAAATTAGATTCATTTATTTGCGAGGAAATACCACAAAATACCCTGATTTTTGAAAAAAAGACAAAAATACCCACCTATCATAAAAATACCCCACCCTCTCCATCCCATCACAAAATACCCCCGCCTTTGGTTTCTTTTTAGCCACCAGGTTTATAAAAATAATGATTTGGTTTTTAAGTTTTTGGCCACCATCGCAATCGATCCGACGGAGTTCAAGTCATTCCACTATGGCGCAAATGCGGCGACGAGAACAAGGAGAAGGAGTTGAAGGAGGCGTTCGATTTGTACGATAAGGATAAGAACGAGAAGATCTCCGCGATCGAGCCGCATGCGGTGCTCGGGAGCTTGGGGAGGATTGCTCGATTAAGGATCGTGGGAGGATGATCGCTCTTTTCGACGCCGACGGCGATAGATGTATTAACTATGAGGAGTTTAAGAAGATGATGACTCGGTTCTTAGATATATGCATAATCCTGTTCTCACTCTTTTTTTTTTTTTTTTTGCATTTTTAATTTCTTGAATCAAGATAACTATGACGAATAGGTTTCGTTTTTATTATTAAAAAAGGTTTATTGAAGTTTATCATTTGTTTGGTTGTTGTATGTATGAAATGGGTTTATGATAGTGGCATCTTTAGAATTGTTGTTAATGTCTGATTTGGCTGCTTTCTTGTGCTAATAGGCTAAGATTTTTGTTCAATATGTTGCTAGTGTTCCCTCTGCTGTTGTCAAATGTCATACTTAGTGAAGTTTCTTGTCAGTATCACTTCCTAATGATTTTACTGATTTTCTAATTTTGGTGAAATGAAAAAAGACGCAAATAGCTAAATTATAGTGGCATCTTTAGAATTGTTGTTAATGCCCGTTTGTTTCGATGTTGTTTCGAAGTTGTTTCTTTTATGTTTCTTTTGTTTTTTTTTTATTTATTTTCCATTTATTTTGTTCTTTTTTATTGTTTTTGATTTGTTGTGTTTTCAATTTGACTGTGTATCTTTTTTTATTTTCTTTTGTAGTGAATATGAGATTTTTTGTTGTTTGTTATGCCGAGCACTTTATTGGTGGGAAGGCTATGGACGTCGAAGCATTTGAGATAGAGAATGAGCAAGGCTCAGTCATCTGTTTCACAATCATGATAAGTTGAAGTCGCAAAATGGTGATGACGATGACAACGACATTGAGTTTTTATCTCCACTTCCTAATGATTTTAGAGAATTGTTGTTATGTAAATCTTAATGATTGTGTAATCATTGAAACATGTAAGAAACATAAATGAAACATGTAAGAAACAATTGTGAAACAGGGATCATGTGATAAAAGTTTGTAGTAAATTGCTTTTAAATTTAGAGAAATAGTGTAGTTTCCCATATACTCTTGAAATTTTTTTTTTTTGTCATCCTTGTAAATGTTGATCTTTGCTTCATTTTGATGTATGCATGTCTAATCTT
The DNA here is from genome assembly GCA_016081115.2 of Rehmannia glutinosa. Taxonomy (NCBI): domain Eukaryota; kingdom Viridiplantae; phylum Streptophyta; class Magnoliopsida; order Lamiales; family Orobanchaceae; genus Rehmannia; species Rehmannia glutinosa. The sequence continues at coordinate 33,522 of JABTTQ020001708.1, read as the reverse complement.
GAACTAAAGATCTCACGTACTCTAGCAAAGTTATTACTAGTAGGTCTTTCCCCGCTACAATTGACGCGCATTCAATAATTCTACGATGTTGGAAGTCAATACAAAGTATTTTTTGTCCGACAATGAGTCGTGTCCATTTCTCGTGAGTAGATGATGGACAAGTAAGCTCAAATTTTCTGAATTGAATTTGTTGTTCCAAGATTTCTTTTAGGGTCTTGAATGTGCATCCATTGGAATCAATATTCTTGTTATTTCAAAGTTGGTATTGTCCGTTGTGGCGTACCACAATTGAGATTTTCTCTATGCAATCGTGGAATTCAATGAAAAGTTGGCTAAATGAAACATATAAAAAACATAAATGAAACAGTATGAAACAAAGAAACAACAAACATGTTTGAAACAACAAAAAACAACAAAGAAACAAAAAGAAACCAACGCAAAAATATCAATGAAAATAGGTATTTTTGTCAAAAATCAGCGGAAAATGGGTATTTTTGTCCAAATTCAGCGGAAATGGGTATTTTTGTCCAAAATCAGCGGAAAATGGACATTGTGCAAGGATTGGGTATAGAAAATGGGGTATTTATGTCCTTTTCCCTTTATTTGCTTCGTAATTATGGGGAAATGTGGGCTTTATAATTTGCCGCCAGATAAACCGTATATTGGGTTGTTTGAAAATGTAAAGCCCGTAATAAATGGGCTCACGGGCCGCACACAAGTAATGTTTGGATTCTTGCCAGTAAGACACAGATCATAAAGTCAGAAACATTCTTTTCTAAATCTTAATTGGTAACCCACAATGACAATAAGTTTGAGTTTATTTTTGGGAAATAACTTCTTACTGCGAAAATTATTTAAAAATTACTTATATTTGTGGTAATTATCAATTTAACAATAGTTTTCAGGGTGTCCTTATAAGAAATTGCATTACTTCAAAAAATTGTGGCATTGGTGTGAGATAAATTGAAATATTTTGGTAACTTTATCTTATTATTTTGTAGTTTAATGTATAAGAGAATCAGGCCAACAACCCACATCTAATTTTCAGTGTCCAAATTTCATAATTGGTCCTTAACAGTTATTTATGCTAAGCTTGGGCAAGAAGATCGGGTTATTTTAACATCTTATGTGTATTTTGATCTCAAATTATGTTAATTTGAGATTGTTGGTCAATTTTCTGTGGATCCCTTATAAAAAAGAGAATTTATTATTTATTCAGCTAGTGGATTTTAAATATTCTCAAATTACTGAAACAACACACCAAACATTAATCATTTCGGTTCATTTAAATTAAATAGGTGTGCACTTGAAATTGATGGCTACAAATATAAAATAAACCAATAATACAAGAAAATTCCAATTTATCGACAGAAATGATTTTGTCACTAAATTTTATAGTTACTTTCATCAATACTTACATAATAAAAATATTATCTTCCCCAAATTATACCGATAGCTTTTCAATTACCGACAGTTTTTCTGTAGGTATTTACTAGCAATTTTAGATTTTGTATAGGTAAATATTTTATCTACACTTTACAATTTTCTTTATATTTATCTATAAATTTTTCTAGAGTATATACGATTTTTTTTGAAGCGATATATTTATTAATATAGAATAAGTACAACGAATATGTTATCCATTTTTAAATAATAGCTTGGCAAAAATTGTCAATCCAAATGGGCCAGCATTTTGAGTTGAATCTTAGATGGGAAGATGCCCTATTTGACCAGGAATCTCTTGGAATCTATCTGCAGAGTCATGAAGTCAAATGCGTATTTATTAAGTAATTAACATTATTCTTCAAAAGAAAGTGTAATTATCATTATTATTTGTACTTCACATTGCTATGACATCATACCAATAATACAAATTTTTGGGTCATTGCAACTTGATCATTGATCAAAATAAATATAGTTCTGGAATCTGAGTTGCCTAGTAAAATTTTATATTATCTTCTTTTTTTTCCTTTCCTTTACAAAGAAAAGTCAATGTTTGTACTTCTTTGATCATGGTTTTATATAAGTAAAATTTTTTAAGTGAATATTTTTATTATGATATCGATTAAGTGATTATTGATAATTTCGGGCGTTTTGAAATAATGTTGAAAATTTATATTATTAGTTTACCCACATAAAATAATCTGAATCAATACACAAATGCACAAATAAGAAACCTTTCATTCATTTGACATAACAAGGGGGAGAAAATTCACAATCGAGATGTTCCAAATGGCCGCGTGCAAAACTCTTGTACTTCAAATGACGAAGTGTAACGGAAAAAATAAGCTCCAAAATGTAAAAATCGTCATAGTTTGGAATTTGGATGGCATAGCGTTTTTACCCCTATCTTTTATTAATTATATCAAAACCCGAACTCTTATAGTAAGTATATAAGCACGGGCCAATATATGACCATTAGTTCGATTCTCTCTAACAACACATTATTGGATGAGTTTGTCGCATATCGCTTGTTTAATGCGTCTTACATGACTAGTCCGATTTGTATACTATTGCGTACGAGCTCCACCCAATGCACACTTAAAGAATAGTGGTTGTGGGTTCCCATCATAAAGTAAAAAAAAATAGTAAGTTTGAAAGAGAGAATGTTTTAAATTATTTAAAATTGTATGCTTATGTTTCAAGTAACACTACTACAAATTACCTTTTTTACATCGGTTCTGGAGGACTTTCTACATCGGTTTTACAACCGATGTAGAATCAGGCGTAGTGGATATGACTTTTCTACATCGGGCATGGAACCGATGTAGAAAATCAAATTCTACATCGGTTAAATCAATAACCGATGTAAAAACTAATCTAAAAGTTGACATATTGTACATCGGTTGCGAAATGGAACCGATGTAAAGTTTGCATCTTTTACAGCGTTTGTTGACACAACGATGTAAAAAAGTGCAATTGTTTTTTAATATCGGTTTATTATAAATCGGTCCCAACCTATATTTTCAACCCCGCATAACCGACTAGTCCTGATTCACCCAACAATGCAATGCAACCTCCCACACATTCGAATTAAATATCACTCATGTCAACTCAAAATACATTCATATATAACCAACATTGCAATTCAATCATACACATAGTAACCATAGTTCTTAAACCAAGAATAATTCCCCTTTATTGTCTTGCAAAAGTTCCATATACAAGGCATCCAAACAAATTGAATATATGCATAAACTAAGATTTCAAATAACAATACATAGTTTACCCATACACTACGAATATGGGGAAAATGTAAAGATGCATAAGAAAATACACAAGGAACGGTATTATTATAAGCTAATCAACTCCATTTCCTAATCATTATTTTGAGAAAACTATCCTCTAGTATGCATATGTGAACTAATTTAAAAACTAAACCAAGTTTAGTTTTACTTTGTAAAAACCTCATGAAGAATACAAAGGCTCGTGCTCCACCTTTCTTCTCATCCTCGCAAGAAATCGAAATGTAAATACATTTGATATCACGCTCGTAGTTTGTGGCTATCGTAGCTCAAAAGCATTAAGTTACAAGCGAGCATGCTATGATTGCCGAATGTAACATGTCATATTTTGAGGAAATTTGTAATTCGAAAGATATCTCGTATTTTTTTGTACTTAAACCGACCTCAAGGGTATGTTTTGTAATTATCCCTAAAAACTACTTAGACTCAATGTAATCTTATAGTTAGGGATCAGTTAAGTCAACGAACCTCTGATGAATCAAATCCCCTTGAATGACAACCAAGAAGCCAACTTTTACTCCAATTGGAACAAAATCCTTCTGGACATACAAAGGAGATGGCTTATCAAAGTGAACCTGCTCATCTCGGATGAATCTTCTCACAAGGCCATCTAAAATGAGAAATAGAAGAAAATTTAATGCCCATTGAGATTCTTATAACAAGAAACAAGGAACACTTTTACCTTGATTTGTGTGAAGAAATGAATTGTCCTGATGTGGCACGTGATGAGAACCTTGATTTCGGGTGAACACCTTCAATTAATTGTAATAATAATTAGTAGTATTATGTTTTAGTTACTACAACAGAATAAAGACCCCTCCCATTGACATATTGGTATTGTGAAATGAATAGTTACTGTGTGTCTATTAATAAAACAACATACAAGTACAAAATGAACATTACACTATAAATCAAAACCAGCTGCGTGACATATGTCTCAAGATTAAACTAAAACTTATACTTTCTACCTCATCGTGCCCTACAATAATAGTCTTTATACTTTCTAACCCCATGGCATGGGAGTATTCATAGTATCTCGGACACCGAAAAATGGCTAACTCGAAAGCCGCATACATCGCTCGAGTCCTCTGATATGTTCCTCTTGCTTTCAAGCAAAGAATAAAATTTCTTACCTATGATGCCCTGCGAAGAGGGGGACCCAATTAGAAAAAAGGAGAAATCTTACCGAAAACTAAGGGCTGACCAATTAGAAAAAGAAACATACGAAAAGTATAAAACGAATTATGAACGAGTGAAACAATCATCTAACTAAGACAAAAGGTGAAATACAGTAGTTAGCACTGAGTTTGCAACAAAGAGACAATATTAGTATAGGTCCGATCATGCAAAGTAAAAGACTATTAAGTGTTTAGAACACCAATAGTAGAAATTATGTTTTCTTTGTTTCTCATGGTAAAATCAGTTAATAAGGCATTTTGTCGAACAACTTATAACATAATGCAAAACTAGCTAATACATGCAATGACCATAAAAGATGAATGAAAAATGTTAAACACATGGATAAGCATGCATTCAATAGTTAAAGTAAAACATATTATCTTTGTGATCATGGTAATTTGACTGATTAAGGCTTGCCCTTCAATTCAAACAAATAGAAGTCTCCCTGTAAGTTATTCTTCAGTTTAGATTCATTAACTTTATCAGTATAATATCTACGTATAATGAACCAACTTATTTGGTAAATGTCACAGACATAGTTCGATTGGCTATAATGATCATTGATCATATTGAATAGTACATAAAAAATTCTGATGTTTTGTCCTGTATTCCCAATCATCAAGGTCGCCAATGAAACAAGTTATCAACAAATATAGCAATATACACGAGAGCTATGACGGCCTGCTCGATGAATAAAAGAATGCAAACAATCATCTCTTCTAAAATATATAGTGCTCACACATACTACTAGAAGCTCTTTACTGCTAGCAACATAAAAAAGAAAATTGTATCCTCTTGCATTTGAACACATCCACTAACAATTCTAACACCAATAAAACTATTTGCGTAGTCCACAAATCATTCAACCAATTCACTAACATTATTAACCATCACAGTTAGAATCATTATTTTGTAGTAGTGAATGGGCACCTATAAGCATGATCTACGGTATGGAGCGTGCAATTGCCACTTGGGAAGGTTTGTGGTTCATACTGCAAAATTTTATCTAGCTTGTACTTGTTGGCATATTGAATCTCATTTAAAATCTGATTAAAGAGTTCATATTCTACTCAAAACACACTAAAGGATACACCTTTAACACTATCAAACACTAAAATCGGAACCCAATTTGATAGATTACTGAAATGATATCAAATAGGACTTCAATTTGATAGATTACTTTTCTCATATTCATCTTGATATTGCTGGAGGAATATGCATACACAAAATTCTCCATTATGTACAAACTTCTTTTATGCTCCTGTTTAAGGTCAAAATCGAGATTTTATTCATATTTACCAAGTTTCTTCAACAAAATTTCTTTATAAAAATTCAAAAATGACTTTCAATTCAAAGTATGAATACCACATTTATCAACAAGATGCAACATGAACCAAGGGATGAAGGCAAGAAATACAATTTAAGCTAAAACCAAAAATTATTTGGGAGTCCATCACCCAAGAAACTCTATTAGTTTGCATTTGATGAATTCAAGCTATTGAATTTAACATTGACATGATGGACTATAAAAGTATAGCCAAGATTTCAATTTTACTATTACAAGTCGTGTAAAGGTTTTCGGTCACAATGATCAAAGGCCACAAATACTTCAAAGACTACAATTATACAACGATTTTTTATGTTGCTAAAAGTTAGGCACTCACTTCAAGTTAAGGTACTCCAAGCTACGTATATGTCTCCGCTCTAATATTCAATCCACATGCCGAGAATCGATCGCAATAGGCAAACAATTAGAAAGACCCTAGGGATTTCTTGGGGAAGCCCACCGATTCTTAAGTCACCACAAGACAGAGAAAAATCCAGAGCATTAAGAAAATCCAGCAAATTTATTTCATGAAATAATAATAAGGGATGTGTTATTTATATACCGAGACTATGGGTCGCATGGATCGAATATAACAAATTAGATTTGGTATTATAAGTTGAGTTTCATGGGTTTGATGCGATGAACTAGCGTCGTTGGTCTTTTGTATTGACGTAGTTCAATTGATAATGTTTATGGGATAATAATTAATTAAAAAGAATAATAGATAATGAAATATTTAAAAGGAAAATTACTATTTTACTCTCATGAATTGCCATTGGAAAACCGTTTTGAACATTTTCTTTTTGTTGACATAAACAAATAGAAGATAAAATAAAAATCGAAAAGACAACCAGTCAATCACTTTACTGCCTATTATTATCTACTTATCATTAGGAGCAAATATTGATCTCAGTTTTTGAAGTCTAGAAATTGTTTCCATGAGCAATATTCTAGAATAGTGTATTAATTATGTGGCCACCAAGCCATTGCCTTTTATAATATTGTCAAAAATAATATAATGAATTATGTTAGGTATCGACCAAGTTATCGTTGACGAACGCCATAGCCATTATAAAATAGTCCAACAGACTTAACTATTACAAGATGCACTTACGGGGTAGGGATTAGAGATTACGACTTTTTTCTAAACAAGCAACAAACTAGAAAATAAAGTCGTGCGATGCGCACGCACAAGAAAAGCCACTTTCCCATCCAAACCGGCAAAGAAGCGTAAAACAAAAGCCGGAAGCTAAAGGCTACAAAAGCCTAAAAACTACTGCATAATAGCAACCCTTCGAGACCACCGGAGCCGAATCGAAAACGGACTTGAAAGACACGAAACGCCGCCACAAAATACCAAGCCATGAATCAAGAAATGCTTGTAAAATAGAACTAAAATATCAAAGCAAAATGAAAGGATATCACCGGTTTGAAGCACGGCTTAGTGGTCGAACGGGACTTAGGTTCAGGTTGTGTGTAGCGGTCCTTTTACCGTCGACTACGAAACCGAATGCACCCAAAGTTGGCCACTTAGCCGTCCGAACCCTCGAATCACTCGAAAACCCACCTAGAAACAAGAACGAAAACCCGAAATATCCAAACCCTCGAAACGAACGATCACCAACAAACTCGATCGAACACACAACTCACAAAACACTCAAAGCTCACACAAGATTCACATAGAATCAAAAGAGACGATGGGATTTGAGAGGGGAGCCTAAGAAGGTTTTCCTGGCGTGCACTCCACTCCGACGCTCAAGTCGATTTCGATTTTAGAGAGAAGAAATATTAAAAGTGCAACAAAGTATATTCAGTCTAACTAGCGCGTGCCTTACTTGTGCCTCTTTTATAGGTTTTGGGATTAGGGTTACGTAAGCATCAGTCACACTAAAACCCTAATTAGCACACAAAGCCTAGGTTAATCACCCGTATCGGGCAGAAATCTAACATCCTACCCAACAGTTGGTAGGCGTTAGGTTAGCCCAGATCCACCAATAGGCCAGAAACCCTGCCGGCCCAGGGTCCAAATCCCAATAGGTCGGCTCACATTGGAGGTCGGCCACCCAAGCCTACCTTACCATTACTCAGGTCTTTTATCGCCCCATATAGGCATGCGCTTATCTAAATAGCTTCCCATCATGAACCATGAACCAAGTCCTTGTTCATCTTCTAATTTTGAAAGTTGAAAATTTAGATCAACATTAACATGGAGTGAAATTTTATACAACGTACAGAAATTTAAGACCTTAAAATTATTTTATCCAAAAATTAGAACGGGCCCCACTCTTGATTCTCCAATCCCCACTCTTTGTTCCATCATTTTCGCCGCCCACCGCAAAGATCATGACAATTCTTACCTGATGGGCCCCTCCCTCATCTTTAGAGAAATTAAAGATTCAGTACCTCACGGCGTTAATAATCTAACGGCTGTTTTTCGCACTTTTCCTCTCTCACGACAGAGCATCCGTCCAGGAAACACGCGACTGACGACTCTCCAATCCGCCGTTTCTGGTTGGTGGCCGACCCGCTGACTAAATTCTCCTCCATGTCAGAAGCTTTCCTTACAGCTTCATCATGCCCACGCGCGTCAGTCGATGCCATTAATCTTTTGTCCCACGCGCCGCTCGGCAAGGGGCACGATGGCATACAGAGGCGTGGATCATATTCGTCGCACTTTGGACAAAATGCCCATGTAACATGCTGTCACTTTTAATTTTTTTATGGGGACATGCGTGCGACTTGCTGAATTGCTGATAATATATGGTGTAGACCTTTTGAAATTTTGTGTTTATTGACGTTTTCATTACAATAATGATTTTTATATTAGGTCAATAAATTATTAAATTGTCATTGTTGATAATCTATCCGAAAATATGTATAGGTCATGTCATTATATAGTGACAACTTAAAGACTATAAGTTATCTATAATAAAAACTTGCTAAGCTTTCCTCGTCAGACTCGCCTAATCTGGATCTAAACTGCTTAGATGAGCCTAAATATCTTACCCATCTCGCAGATCCGACTTGATCCGCGAAAAAAAAAAAAACGGTATGCCGCTGCTTCGCTCGCTCACACTCGCCGCACTCTTCCTCACCACCGCTACTACAAAGAAACATGCCTCGGGTTCGAGAAGATCGTGGAGGACACCACCACCAACAAAATCCTGGCCGGCGACGCCACCTTCTTCACCATCGGCAAAGGCGGATCCAGCTCACCAATATTCACCTGCATCCTAACACTCTCTTCATTCTTCAATTTTAATCTTCTTAGATTTTTCACGCACACTCGTTCTCTACTACTTCTACAACTCTTGTCCGAGGTAGTGGTGGTGGTGGGCGCAAAAGGGTTTTTTGGAGAATAGCTTTTTGAGCTTGGAGTATTTGTGGTGGTTGTGGGTGGCAATGACACGGTTGATTCTTTTGACTTGCCCATGCAACCGACTTTAGGGGAAGATGGTTCGTCGGTGGAGACTGATCCTTGCGGTTGTTGTTTAATCTCATGTCTTTGATAGATAATGTAGGTCCCCGAGGGGTGTAAGTGTAAGGTTTAGAAGGGGGTTGAATAAACCTTACCAAATTTTCGATTTAGTCCTTTTAAATATACAGAGTTAATACTACATGTGTCCTCGATGGACAAATACAATTTAGTTAATCAAGAGAGTTAGTCTCTCAACATACTCAATCGAAAATTTGTTGATGGAATAACTCACCGCTGGGTCTAAATTAACTCAACCGGGTTTTGTTTTTCAAAGCTGTAGACTTAACACCCTTAAGTTTGATTAAGCAAGGATTTAGTGCTTGGTTTAAGACTTATAAATTATCAAGTGGATAGCAAATTTATCACCAGATTTAGCGATTAAGATGCAGGGAAGTAAAGTGATGAAATGTAAATGACACAAAGTGAAATTTTTATAGAGGTTCAAGATGGGATAATTCTTCTACTCCTCTCTTCTCCAACTCCTGGAGGAATCCACTGTGTATTGATCAAGATACAAAGTGGTAACAATCCGTGACATGCTTGATCACACACCGACTTGATCCTTTGGGACTCGGTGAGACGCTTTGATCACTCACCGGCTTCTCGATTGCGACTCGGCCTTTCTTCACAGTGGCACGCTTGCTACATTACAAACCACTTGCTCAAGCTCTTTGGATTTGATCACGAAGCCCTCCAAAAGCTTAAGACTTGTTCGACTAACCTTCCTACAATCCTTCGTGGAATGTAGACCCTCGATTTTCAAAGATTTTCCTCTTCAACCGATTGAAGTTATCTTTCCTTCACAGCGAGTGAGTGATGGATTGATGTTCTTCGTGAGTGTAGCTTGAGGATTGAGAATGATTGATTTTCTAATAATTGCTTGAACGTTTTGGTTCGTGTCCAGCATTTGTGTCACTCATTCTCAAATAAACTCCTCGGCTTTTATAGTGATCTTTCAAAAATTTGCCCGTTGAAGAGATAGCTTATTTTTGAAAGTCACTTGCGATAAATGCGGGCTTGTCTTGTCTATAATCCTTGAATTGCCATTTCCTCGTATGAATTGTTCTTTCACCTTTTCGTAGTTCGACACGGTGTAAAGTGCTTCCCATTGTTCATTCCTTTTGCACGCTTCCTCGGGACCGAAGCACTCAGAAAGGTGATATGGAGATATTACTTGTTTAAGTAATTCTCTTGATTTCTCAGCAACGGATCTTTTAGGGTATGTTTGTTTTACATCCCCCAATCACCCATTTCTCCCAATCACTTCCCCAATCACCAACCAAACATACATTACGTTTCCCGATGCATTTCTCTACTAATACACACATTTCCCAATACATCACATCAAACCCCTTCCCCAATCACTTCCTTTAAACTCCCCCAATCACTCCCAATCACTAAACAAACATACCCTTACGCTTATCTCGACTTGACCGCATTTCTTTGCTTTCCCGGGTGACTTGTGAGTCGCCTTCCAATCATCGGATGACTCTTCTCATCACTTCAACTTGAGACTTGGCTTTTCTCGAGGTTGACTTGATCGATACTCCACTCACCGCATCTCACCTTCTTCAAAAGAGTTCCCGTCTACTCTTCTTTGCCATACTCACTATCTCGCAGTGAGTCTTCCTTCTAGTCTTTAGTTGTCTTCTTGCATGTTAGTGGAGTAGGCGACTTAACTCACCTTGGCCACTCTATTTATTACAATGCATTTTACAACAAGAATTGGGGTGCAACTTCCTATTCTAAGTTTTACATGGCATTCATCAAAATCTAAACAATAAATTTCCTAACAAATTCCCCTTTTTGATGATGCCAAAACTTAAACCATTCAAAAATGCAAATAGCAAAGATACATACGAGATAGTGTATTGACATAGAATGTATGCGTAATCAATCCTTTTATTGATCATAACATTCTTGTTCTTTTACACAATCAAGTTTACAAAGTGTATCGAGCACATATTTGTCTACATACAGAAAATAAAGAATTTATAGCTTTATTTTATTTCTTACATTGTATGTATTTACATAATAAAATACACGAAGGGGTGGACAAAGAACACTTCATCTCCTTCATTTGTCTCCTTCTTTCATCTTGTTCAGCAAATTCTTCTCTTCTTCTCTTTTTTCTCATCGCCACCGCTTTCTTTTTTCTTTTCATATGCCTTCCTCGGCAGCCTTCATCTCTTCTTAATCTTTCCCCGTCTTTCCTCCCATAGCCGAGTTTGTCTCTTGTTTTCTTCTTCTATTCTTTTTGCATACTCAAGCATTTTTTAGCCACTTGCAAATTTGCTACTTGGTCAAGACACCAAAGAGATCCCTCCTTTCTTGCCTGGATCTACGTGTTCAATGTTTTTGGGCGAGAGCCTAGTCCAAGCTTCTTCCTCCACCATTGCTTCTTCCTCTACCTCCTCGGGCGTGCATCAGACGGGGTCTTCTTCTTTCCAAATGAGTGACCCAGCAAATGAGTGACTAGCAGAGTGACTACCGCAGTGAGTCCGTCTGTCGCCTTCTTCACATAACGTGAGACCCTTTTCCCGAGACAAGTCCCAAGCTTGAGCCATAGACATATTTGCAAAGTATCCTTCGATTCGAGCGTTTTAAATTCATCAACTCGACGTGGCTCGTCCCGACATCCGAGATGGCATACGTGTCTCGTTCACCGAATGCCTCCATGTTGTTTCAAGATGTTCATAACTCGGGCATCCATTCTTCCTTCCACTTCCTCCATCCCTCGCTTCAATTGTCTTTCTCTTTTCACCATGGATATAGCAGAGTGTTGGAGTGGCGAGTCATGGGAGTTTGTCGCGATAATGTCGGTTGACAGACCTGTTGGGGGTTTGTGCAATCATCAAGGTCACATCTTTCGATCATTTCCCCTCAATGATTTCCCTTTCTTTTGTTTCAGTAACCTCACCGTTTTTCCTTTCATGTACCGATCCTCTTTTTTTCGCTTCGGATCTTTTTCTCAGTCTTTTTAAGGTATTCCTCTTCCCCTTTTTGGCATCATCAAAAGAGAGAGGGACACTGAAACATATCGCAAGCGTGAAGTCGAGCCACGATGGTAGAGTTCTCGTCCGAGTCTCTGCAGAGTATGCAAGACGAAATCGGGACGAGTAGCGTTGGACTCTGCTGAAATTAGCTTCATCTCACCATGAGAAGGCTGAATTTTGTATTCATGGTTTCTTCCAAACGTTGTAGATCACTCTTATTTTGCTCACGCAGCTAGCCTTTATCTCGGCAGAAGTGTGAGCTTCATGCATGTGCTCAATATGTTCTCTCACCGTTTTGCATCGATTTTCACTCTCCATACCGCCAGCTTTGTTGAACAATGTCCTCAAGTATCTAACTTGTTCCACACGCATTGTTTGTTCTTTTGCCACCATTCCATGATCCCGATCATATGCCTCTTAGATCGCCAGTAAGATTGGCATCTCTCATTGTCCGCCGCATGTCCACAGAGGCCTCGATGCCTCTCCATCCGTTCAATCTCAAATAATAATGCCTTGAACACTTCAGACTTCACCGATTCTCCGTTGTGCGGTGGGCCATGCAAAGCAAAATCATAATCACCGGAACAATGGTGCCCGATGGAAAAACGGAGCTGGGTCTGGGGAAGCGTGCTAGCTCGTTCTTCCGATTCTTCGGGAGGTCCTGTACTTCTCCAGAGAGAAAGGAAAAGATTCTATAAAGGAATCATCACGGCCAACTAGTATTTGCTCAATGATGAGAGGTTCGCGTGAAGTTCCTCTTGAGTCGAACTCGCGGCAGCCTTGGGAGCTCGCGCAGCTGGACTCCGCCTCACCGGGTCTTTTGTGAAGTGGACCCACTTGCTAAGCCTCACTGCTCAACAGCTTCGTTGGTCTCAACCGATTTCTCCAATTGAGTAGACGGTCCTCTCGCCTTATCGTGGTCAGCGTCATCGGACGATCTTGAGATTTCCATTGGCGCTCATCATCAAAATTAAAGGTTTGACGAGTAGTCTTGGGATCATACTTGCTCGTGCTTGGAACATCCGCACAATGAGTCTTTTGATCTGTCCGGGGATGACTCGCTTTCTTCTTCGCTTTCCCGATCCCAGAAGGTTACATCGATTATCCTGGGAATCATGAAGCGCGCTTATCTCCTTTTCGATGGGTCGATGATAGCAGGAGGGATGTTCTCTACTTCAGCTTTCTTTACCCCGGAAGTCTCAACCTCCCGTGGGCCTTCATTACCTCCTGCGCAGCCTCGACCGCAAAGGCTCGTCCTCCCTTTCGACAGTGTCACTGCCTTGGGTCTTCTCTGGGTGGCATCCATTGAGTCTCAACCCCATGGATTGCACTTTCATCGCCTGTAGTGTTAACTCCTGTGGTTGTTCTTCCTCGTGCCTCGATCGCATCGCCAGCCATTATTAGCCTTCGTAGTTTGGCACTTCACCGAGACATTTCAATCGTCTCGAGCTTCGATGGCAACTTGATGTTCTTCTTGTGTTTGTATTTTCTACTTCGCCTCCGGATTCGTTGTTGAGTCATCCGCATTCTCCGACCTTGCCGCAGTGGGAGGAGTTTCCCCTCACCGGCGCACCACCGAGTGACTTGAATGGGTCACTCGTCTCCAAACTCCCTACTGCTTCGATTGAATGTTCACTGCAGTTGGGGCGGTGGTGAAACACCTTCAATAGGGGTTGGCTCGACCGGGGTCCCCACTATCCCGCCATCGCTGTGTCCCTTATCGCTTCTTCTTCCGAGTGAGTTGGGAAGTGGTGGCAAAACAACAGGCAATTTGTCAACCACTCCCATTGATCAATTTCACTTCGTGTTCGGAGGACTCTCCCGGTCCTCCATCAATTTTTGCTCGTGAAGGATTCTCGATTCGTGCAATGCTTTTGCATTTGCAACTCTTCCGCGGGCGTGACATTCTCCTGATCCTCATCACCGCCGAGAAGACATCAAGGAGAGGATGTGTGTGTTCTCGGTGGTGCGAGATAGGGCGCGATCTTTGGGCCTTCTCACGTGCCTCGCCTTTCCTCTCGCTTGCCTTTCCTTCTCCTTGTCCTTGAAGATCCGCAGGATGTCCGTGCGTTATTGTCTTCATCCAATCTTTGCAAAGACAATGGTTAGTCCAAGGAAGTTTAATAGCCTTCTTCTTCTTCTATAAACTCGGGCCGTTGGAACTGCTCCTCGATTTACTCAACTTCCATTTCCTCCACTCACGCAGACGGTTTTGGATGTCCGGGTAAGGTGGAGATAGGATCATCACATCACTATCGACTCTATCGCCTTCTTCTTGTGTTTCACTGTGTGGACTACAAAAGTGTCTTCAGTTGCCTCTGGCTGACGCTTCAAAGGACTTAGTCAAGCTTCATCAATTACATCCGGGACTCGATCGCTTCAAATAGCTTTCTAGTATTTGTTCCAAAAGAGGGGTGACTAACCGGTTTTTTCAAGCTCGAGCGCTTGATGATTCTTCTTCGCGTCTCTAGTTTGTACTGCAGAGGAATTTCTCGTTCGAGATAGTGTCTTCTCGAGTCGTGGGCGGCGAGGCCGTGCGATGTTTTCTTCCTCGAGGAGCCGTCTTGGCTTATCGATCTCCTCTTTTTGACGATCGGAGAAGGTATTTGAGTGTCCTTCTCGACCATCGCCAAGGGCAGAGACACGGCCGCAGGCAGTGACTCATCACTGCAGGGGGCGGAAGCGATTTGATTTTCTTTCTTTGCAGGGGCAAAGGCAGATTTTCTTGCACCGCAGGGGCGCCTTTCTTCTTAGGTGGAGAGGAAACAGATGTATCTTCAGTGGTCACCGATTCCCCTCACTGTGTGTCGCCTCTCTTGCGTAGGCTCTCTTCTCAGGCGCTGCAGAGAGGTTTGCTCGAACATCCTCTTGTTAACATGGAATGCCTTCCCATGTCTAAGAGGGACTCCTTTCACCTCCATCATCGCCAATCACTAGGCCATATCCTAGGGATCCTCCAAATGTGCCATCTTCCTCAAGGATTTGTTCCCTTTACGCTCGGGCAGTCCGTTGTGACAAACTCAAATTTCGCTTTATTTTCTTTTTCTTTCGATGATTGCGGCCATTACAATCGCTTTGCTTTTGATGATTGGTCAAAGCCGCCAAATTTGATGTCAATACATTTGGCAACTATGTCCAACAGATTGGGATAATCCTCCTTCAGCCAGTCTCTTGTTTGTCGTGGTACACTATTTTATCAAAGATAGTCGGGCTTGGCTATTTCTTTCCAAGCATCAGCCAAAGTTTACATCAGCCGTTAATTTCGATGCTCCTTCGCCTTGGTAGAGAGCAGTGTTCACCAAATCCTCGCGTAGATGGTGATCTTCTTTTCCGTGAACGGATGACTTTATTCCTTCATCGTGAATCTCAAAGATTCACGTAGAATTGTGCGACCTCCTCCACATAGGTCATCGGATATTCTAACGCCGAAACGGTTTCAGCCCTTCCGACGTTTCCAATTTCTCAGCGATTTTCTTCACTAGGGTGTCGTCGGACCCCTGTTTCACCATGCCGCCGAAATCCACAAGAGACCGTGTGGATTTGCTTTCCTAACTTGGTAAAATCATAGGTTGGTGCCATTTTTCAGATTTTATCAAAGAAAAACTAGAGATTGATTTGAAGATAGATAGGGTTTTGAGAAGATTTTTGCCTTTGCTTCGAGATAGAAAAATGAACAGTTTTGGTAGTGTGAGAGAGAAACTGACGAAATGGTTTAAGTATGGTTTATGAAAGGACGTATGCGGTGGTTTTTGAAATGTGATCGAAATCAACGGCTTAGATTTTGCACGCCTATTTAGCATTTAATGTCTCGTATTTAATGCGGCAAAGATTTATATCCAATCATAAGCTTGTGTGCGGCTTTATGTCCGCTTCACATCATCATTATCCGACGTATTCCTTAAAAACATTCCCGCTTAGTCAAACGATCACGATTTGTCACTTTGCTCATAAGTGACTACCTTATCCCTTAGCCGATTTAACTCTACTTCTCACGCTTCTCTTAGTGACTCGGCTATCACCGACTTGTGTAGTTGTCTTTCCGATATAGGCCGATTTACTTATCCGATTTGTGAGTTCACTCTTTTTCCCTTTTTGTGTTCCATTTCTTTTCTTTGATTCTTCTTCGAGTGTCAACTTAGCTCAATTAACCCTAGCTCATGTTTGAGTTCTTCAAATCTTGACTCACATAATGGTTTTGTGAAGATGTCACCAATTGTTTATCAATTGAGATATATTCCAAGATGATATCTTTCTTTTTCAACATGATCTCTTATGAAGTGATATCCGACATCGATATGCTTTGTTCTTGAGTGCAACACAGATTTTGAGTGATTGCTATTGACTTGTGTTATCACACATGATTGGAATTTCTTTCTCCTCAACTTCATAGTCTCTCACCGCCTCATCCATAGGACTTGGGCACAAACAAAATGCCGCATGGCTATGTATTCTCGTTTCACCGTAAAGGTGGCTATTGAGTTTTGCTTCTTGCTAAACCAGAAATTAGTCTGCTTTCCCGGATTTGACATGTGCCGAGGTGCTCTTCCTATCCACTCGCATCCAAAGATAGTCGAATCAATAGCCAATTAGCTTGAATCCACCTTCCTTCGATACCATAAGCCAACCTCTCGCTTCCTTTCAAGATCTCAATATTCTCTTAGTTAGCCGTCATATGGCTTTTTTTGGAGCAGATTGAAATCTTGCACATACACCTACAAAGAAAAGGTGATGTCCGCCCGCTTGTGTGAGATAGAGCAAATGATCCAATAAGTGCTTTGTATCTTGTTTGATCTACAGTGCTTGCCATCCGCATCCATGTCCATTTTGATGATGTATTCATTGGTATTTTTACGTAAGACTTCTCCTCCATACCAAACTTCTTCATTAAATCTCTGTGTATTTTGTTTGACTTACGAAGGTTCCATCCTTCACTTGTTTCACTTGGAGTCCAAGGAAGAATGTCAGCTTCTCCCATCATGCTCATTTCAAATTTACTTTGCATGAGGTTTGAAAACTTTTCACACAAATTTCTTTGTTTGTGGATCCAAAATGATGTCATCCACATATATTTGAACAAGCAAGATATACTTTTTTGTCTTGAATTAAAAAAGTGTTCTATCTACTTTTCCTTTTGTAAATCCATTTTCGCTTAGAATTGTGACAAAGTATCATACCATGCTCAGGGTGCTTTCAATCCATATAGAGCTTTCTTGAGTTTGTATACCTTATCTCCAAGAGTCTTCCTCGCTCAAATCCTGGAGGTTATTCAACATACACTTCTTCTTCCAATAAACCATTTAGGAATGCACTTTTTACATCCATTTGATATACAATGAAATTCTTGTGAGTCGATAGGCAAGAAACATCCTTATAGCTTCCAATCTTGCTACAGGGGCAAATGTTTCATCAAAATCTATCCCTTCTTCTTGGTAATATCCTTTGGCTACTAATCTTGCTTTGTTTCTTACCACGTAACCTTCCTCGTCATTTTATTTCTCGAACACCCATTTGGTGCCAATAACATTTTGATGTATGGGTCTTTGCACTAATTCCCATACTTTATTTCTTTTCAAACCGATTCACTTCTTCTGCATAGCTTGAATCCAATGTGTGTCGCCCAATGCTTGTGACACGTCTTTGGGCTCTATTTATGATGAAGCATGTGAACATAGCTTCTTGTTGAGTTCGATCTTGTTTTGACACCTTCTTATATCTCCAATGACAAGTTCGTGGATGGTCTCTCACCATCTTACATCAAAGTTGGAGTAAGTTAGCCGGATTCACTGCCTTGCAACTTGTGTTCTTTGTGGTCGCTCTCTCGTAATCACTTAGCCGCAAATTTTCCAAATTGCTTTTGAGATTCACTATCTCATCTTCTTCAATTGATAATTCCACCTTTCCACTTGAAGATAGGGACTCTTCAGATGGTTGGATGATTCACTTATCACCGACTCTTCAATGTCTTCTCCATTTACATTTGCTCATCGAATACCACATGAATGGATTCTTCCGCAACCATAGTCCTTTTGTTGAGTACTCAGAGGCTTTGCTTTCACCAGTATCCTAAGAAGATACCTTCATCACTTTAGCATCAAAAGCCTTTAGATTGTCTTTGCCATTGTTGTGATGAAGCATTTACATCCAAATATTCAAATATGCAACATTTGGTTTTCTTCCACCAAATCTCATAGGAGTCTTTGTCACCGTCCTGCTTATCATACATATGTTTTGAGTGTAGCAAGTCATGTTGATTGCTTTCACCAAAAATCTTTTGGTAACCCCGTCACCAACATGGTCCTTTGCCGCTTTTTTGAGAGTTTTGTTCCTTCTTTCTCAGACTCCATTCTCATTGCGGAGTTCTTGTCACGATAGTTCATGACCAATACCATTTTCAATACAATCGAAGTTATTATCCCATTGACAAACTCGATTCCTCTCGATCTTATTTTAATAATGGTTTGGCTTTTCTCATTTTGAATTATCTTCATCACCTATGGTAGTTTCTAGAGTTTCTTTCTTCTTACACATGAATATTGTCCATGTATATCTTGAGTAGTCATCTACTACCACCAAGGTATATTCTTCCCACTTATGCTTTCCGGGTTCCACCGGGCCAAATAGATCCATATGTAGCAGATGCAATATTCTTGTTGAAGATGAACATGTCTTTTCTTTGAATGAAGATTTGATTTGTTTTCCCTTCCTCGGCATGCATCACATATACTCTCCTTCTTGTATATCGAGTCCGGAAGTCCTTCCACAAGATTACTTCTTGCAAGCTTGTTAATCGCTTTTGAAATTTAGGTGACTCACTTTTTGTGCCACAACCAACTTGATTCACCAGTGTTTCTTTGCTAGTAGACAGTCTTTGGGTGTTGCAGGTGCTGACCAATCCACGACATACATATTCTTCTCGTCTACATCCTTGCAAAGACAACTTCATTTGATTCAATATCTTTGATTTGGCATATACCCATGTTAAATCCAACGTTATAACCCTTGTCACGAGTTGGCCCGATGCTTAGCAAAGTTGAAGTTGAGTCCTTCAACATATGCAACATCTGTGATTTCTAATCCATTCCTCTTTATGGATCCAATGCCTCTTATTTCACCAGAGCTTCATTTCCTCCAAATATGACTTTTGGTCCTTTTACTTCCTTGAATTTTGACAGATTTTTCTTTGTTTTTGTCATGTGTCCGAAATACCACTATCCATATACCAGTTCCTTGGCATCACTGCTCCTTGAACCCGCAATCAAGAAATTAAGTTTTAGGTACCCATACTTGTCCTGGTCCCGAGGGGTTAGAATTGTAAGATGATCCAACCAACTTATAGCCAAATAATTTGACTCTAAGGGGTTGCCATCTATCGTGCCATAATCATAATTAATCCTGGCAAATTGCTTGGGGATTCTAGTTCATACAACTTGTCTCTTTGTCTCAGATGCCTGTGGTATAAGTTTTAGCAATCGCTTCTTTGGGTAATTGTGGTGCATATGTGTGTTGATGAAAGCTCTTATACTTTTGGAATGGCCTTTGCTGAGTTCTAGGCCTTTGCCATTTGGGCTTATATTCCATAAGTCTATGCTGATAGTTTACATCATTCCAATCACTTGCTTGATATTTTCTACCATTCCCATCATATGTGTTTTTTTATGGATTTTCTGGGTTTTGGTAGCTCTACTTCTTCTTTAAAGAGTATTTTTGTTTGGAGTTTGAGGAACTCGGTGAATCTCTTCTCACCTGTCCTTTCAAACACTCAACTCAATGTTTTCCTTTTCCTTTGTAACCAAGGCCGCTTTTGCTTGTTATTGTGCTTTGGAGTGAATGTGTGTGCAACATTTAAAGTTTTGGATTTTTCGGACTCTTCATGGCTTGAAGATCCTTTTTCCAAAATTACTTTTGAGGTTTGACATAGCACGAGGAATTAAATCCTAAGCCTGCGTTTGTCTCCACATTCTCTTTGACTCATAATAAGATCATCCAATGATTTAGATGCCTTAGTGAATGAGGCAACAACATTTTTGAGGTCATTCTCCTCTTCTCTATAGCAGCAATTTCTCGCTTATTAATTTAGCATTTTCACTTTTAAACATTCATTCTCATCACTATTTGACTTAGAGTACTAACTCCTTAGTCAGCTTTGAGTTTTGACTCTTGAGTAGGTCAAGTTTCCTCATTTAATAGTGTGTGTGAGGATTTAATGTGTTCAAAATCTTTCATCATTTTTCCTAATGAATCATAAAGATCAGCCGGGATGAAGTGTGTGTGTCACCACTATCACTGAGTCCGAGTTTGATGAGTTAGAGTGTACCTCATCTTCTTGGTCGTTGATCTTGTTCCTTGGCCATCAAGCATCGGGCTTCTTCTTCGAGTCACTGAGTAGTCACCATCAAGCTCAATCATTGCTTGTCTTTTGACTTATTTTGCTTTCAAGCCATCTCGCACCATCATTGCTTTTTTCTTTTCTTTTCTTTGTCTTTCTTTCTCAAGACCTTCCTTTCTTCTTCATTCCCCGTATTTGTTAACTACATGATATGAGCAAATAATGGCATAGTGACTGTTGTCTATAGTTCCAAAGATAGATATTCAGCCTTTTGATCAACTTTTTCCATTCTTGGATTGTCAGCCCTTTGATACTCAACTTTTTGATGATCTGTTCTCTTAGTTGGCCTATCTTCCTTGATTTGGAGGGAGTCGAGTGTCTTCCGGAAGATTCGCCTTTCCTCTCTTTTGTAGGTCTTATTGAAGAACTTGTTGAATCTTTTAACCATCGTGGCTATTTCTTCGATCAATGACTTCTTTGACCTCGGCTCTCTTCCCATCTTTTAACAATTAGAGCAGCTTGTTTTTTGGGTAATAACTGCTCTTCCTCGGTCTTTTTCTTCTCGGCCAAACTCGTAGGCTTTGAGGTCCGAGAATAATTCATGGTTGGATGTCTTTGATAGGTCCATGGAATGCCTTAGTGCCATGACCTTCATTTCCCATTCACCGAAGACTTTTAGATCTTCATACACATTTCTTCGTGGTATATTCCTTTCCAAGTGCGTATAGTTCATTGGTGATTTCGCGGAACCGAGCATCCAAACATCCAGGTTTTCTCCCGAGATCATTTTGAAGTTCTCAAATTTCTGTACAAATACCGATAATTTGTTTTCTTTGATTTGCTTCCGAGCCTTCACAAATCAATGTTAGCTTGTCCTGCATTTCTTTAGCCGTTTTGCATGATTTGACTTTTATTGAATACGGCTTTGTCCAAGGTTTTGTAAAGGATGTCCTTGCTACATTGTCCAGTGTTGTATCTTTTTCTCGTCATCATTTGTCCACTCGGTTCGGTTTTCAACCATGACTCGTCCGGGAGCAACATCCTCTTCTACTTCAAATTGCAGCTTTCTTGCACCGTGTATGTTCACCTTTAAGATTTGCAGAGGCCCATCTTCTATCACTATCCACATCTCATCATGTAATGTCGATAGATGAGCCTCGCATACAAATTTTCCAATCATCAAATTCTTCAATTGTGAACATAGGGATGCGTGTCAAATTTGCTTCAATGATAATAACTTTTAATGATAGAAAGAGTTTTGAGAGTTTAAGTACTAAAGCGACTTTGAAAAGTTTGGAGATCTAGTTCAAGAACTGCGGAGGGTTCAATGAACCAACCGCTCCGATACCACTTGTAGGTCCTGGGGGTGTAAGTGTAAGGTTGAGAAGGGGGGTTGAATAAACCTTACCAAATTTTCGATTTAGTCCTTTTTAAATATACAAGAGTTAATACTACACAAACCGTGTCCTCGATGGATGTGCCAATTTAGTTAATCAAGAGAGTTAGTCTTCAATGTACTCAACCGAGCTGTTGATGGAATAACTCACTGCTGGGTCTAAATTAACTCAATTGTGGTTTTGTTTTCAGCGAAGACTTAACACCCTTAAGTTTGATTAAGCAAGATTTAGTGTTTGGTTTAGTATTTATAAATTATCAAGTGGATAGCAAATTTATCACAGATTTAAGCTAAGATGCAGAAGTAAAGTGCCGAAATGTAAATGACACAATGAAATTTTTATAGAGGTTCAAGATGGGGTAATTCTTCTACTCCTCTCTTTCTCCAACTCCTCGGAGGAATCCACTAGGTATTGATCAATATACAAAGTGGTAACAATCCGATATAAGTCTTGATCACACAAACACTTGATCCTTTGGGACTCACCTGAGACGCTTGATCACTCAAATTCTCGACGACTCGCCTTTTCTTCACAGTGGCAAACCGCTTTGCTACTACATACCACTTGCTCAAGCTCTTTGATTTGATCACGAAGCCCTCCAAAAGCTTAAGACTTGGTTCGACTTGAACCTTCCTACAATCCTTCGTGGAATGTAGACCCTTGATTTTCAAGATTTTTCCTCTTCAACCGATTGAAGTTATCTTTCCTTCACAGAGTGAGTTGGATTGATGTTCTTCGTAGTGTAGGCTTGAGGATTGAGAATGATTCGATTTTCTAATAATTGCTTGAACGCTTTTGGTTCAGTCTCAGAATCTTGTGTCACTCATTCTCAAATAAACTCTCACCTTTTATAGTGATCTTTCAAAAATTTGCCCGTTGAAGAGATAGGCTTATTTTTGAAAGTCACTTGGTACGTTGGCTTGTCTTGTTGCATATTAAGTCTTGAATTGTCATTTCCTCGTATGAATTGTTCTTTCACCTTTCGTGAGTTCTAACACGGTGTAGTGCTTCCCATCGTTCATTCCTTTGCACGCTTCGACCGAGCACTCCGAGAAAGGTGATATGGAGATATTACTTGTTTAAGTAATTCTCTTGATTTCTCTCGCAACGGGATCTTTTACGATTATCTCGACTTGACCGCATTTCTTTGCTTTCCCCAGGTGACTTAGAGTCGCCTTCCAATCATCGGATGACTCTTCTCCACACTTCAACTTGAGACTTGCTTTTCGAGTTGACTTGACTGATACTCCAGCACCGCATCTCACCGCTTCTTCAGTAGTGTTCCGTCTACTCTTCTTTTGCCATACTCAGCTATCTCGCAGCATAGTCTTCCTTCTAGTCTTCAGTTGTCTTCTTGCATGTTAGGCGTAGCTGACTTAACTCAGCTTGGCCAACTCTATTTATTACAATGCATTTTACAACAAGAATTGGGGTGCCAACTTCCTATTCTAAGTTTTACATGGCATTCATCAAAATCTAAACAATAAATTTCCTAACGATAATCTGCACAACATTAGCAACAAAATGGATTTCTCGCCCCCACCACTACTAATACATTTCGGGAGTATATTCATGAGAAAAATACTAAAAAACTCTTCAGAGAACTACTAATACATTTCAGAAGAACTGCTAATACTTTTTAGAAGGACGATTAATACTTTTCAGAAGGACTGTTAATACATTTCTGGAGAAAAATTTAATTATATTCAGGGAAACTACTAAAATACAGGCCATGGAACTACTAATACTTTTTCAAGGAACTACTAATACTTTTTTGAGGGACTGCTAATACATTTCGGGAGTATATTCAGGAAAAATATTAAAATACTCTTCTGGGACTACTAATACATTTCAGAAAAAACTGCTAATACTTTTTAGAAGGACGATTAATACTTTTCAGAAGGACTGTTAATACCCGTGGTCCCTGAAAACTACTAAAACACCACTGCTAATATTACGGAATGCCACCGATCCGCGGGTCAGATCTGTCTAACAGGTCGACCCATTAGACGGTTTGACAGAGTTTCTGTGTAAAAACTTGGGGTTGTGTGGTTTTCATGTAAACGAAAACACAGGTTGAGCCACGCCTCCTAACTTATTTTTATTTTTTCTTTTTACTACCTATTTATGTATGTATGTATTATACTCAGAACGACGGGGCTATCTCAAACGGGCTCTTTATTTTCCTTAAATTTTTCCTTTGGGCTTTCCGTCCGCTCGAACTCATGGAATTCCCACCCCCGTGGAAATAGATTTATGCTTTCCCCACACTCAACCCAGACCTCCGGCTAAATCATAAGTTCTTAACATTAGTGCGACGTGGACAGAAAGCCCAAAGAAAAAATTAAGGAAAAAGTCCGCTGGGATAGTCCATAGTCGTTACATATACATTTATACTTTGTCCTTTGGCCCCAAATAATTTTCTTGATAAAGTTTATTATGGGCTACATGCCCATAAATTTTAGTAATTATTAAATTAGGGATCTTAGAAGGGGGTTGAATAAACCTTACCAAATTTTCGATTTAGTCCTTTTAAAAATTCGTAGTTGATACTACACAATTGTCTCGGTGGACAGCCAATTTAGTTAATCAAGAGAGTTAGTCTCTCAATGACTCAATTGAGTTGTTGATGGAATAACTCACCGCTAAGTCTAAATTAACTCAACCGTGGTTTGTTTTTTGAAGACTTAACACCCTTAAGTTTGGTGAAGTAGAGATTTAGAGCTTGATTTAGTACTTAGAGATTATCTAATGGATAGCAAATATGTCAGAGAATTAAACAAATATGATGCAAGAATTAAAGTGTTGAAATGTAAATGACACAATAAGATTTTTATAGAGGTTCAAGACGGGGTAATACTTCTACTCCTCTCTTCTCCAACTCCCTGGAGGAATCCACTAGTATTGATCAAGATACAAAGTGGTAATAATCCGTATACAAGTCTTGATCGCACAAATGACTTGATCCTTTGGGACTCGGTCCTGAGACGCCTTGATCACTCACCGCTTCTCGTGACGACTTTCTTCACAGGCACCGCGCTTGCATTACAAACCACTTGCTCAAGCTCTTTGATTTGATCACGAAGCCCTCCAAAAGCTTAAGACTTGGTTCGACCTTGAACCTTCCTACAATCCTTCGTGGAATGTAGACCCCTTGATTCTTCGCACTTTCCTCTTCAACTCGATTGAAGTTATCTTTCCTTCACAATGTGAGTGTTGGATTGATGTTCTTCTTAGTGTAGGCTTGAGGATTGAGCGTTTAATAACTTGAGAATATTTCTTCGTAGGTTACGCTTCTAATAATTGCTTGAATGTTTGTGGTTCTCGTCACCGCTTCTCGCAGTCATTCTTCACCTTTTTTATATGATCTTTCAAAAATATGCCCGTTGAAGAGATAGCTTATTTTTGAAAGTCACTTGTGGTCGCTGGCTTTGTCTTGTTGCGAGTCTTGAATTGCCATTTCCTCGTATGAATTGTTCTTCACCTTTCGTAGTTCGACACTGTAGTGCTTCCCATTGGTTTATTTCTTTGCACGCTTCCTGGCCGAGTACTTCGAGAAAGGTAGCATGGAGATATTACTTGTTTAAGTAATTCTCTTGATTTTTGTGCAACGGATCTCTTTCAGCTTATCTCGACTTGATCGCATTTCCTTGCTTACCGTAGTGACTTGACTCACCTTTCCAATCATTGGATGACTTTCCGTCACTTCAACTTGAGACTTGTCTTTTCTTGAGTCGACTTGACTGATACTCCACTCACCGCATCTCACCGCTCCTTCAAGAGAGTTCTGTCTTCTCTTCTTTTTGCCATACTCAAAATGCCTTGCGGAATGAGTCTTCCTTCTAGTCTCCATTGTCTTCTTGCATGTTTGGGCATAGGCCGAACTTAACTCACCTTGACCAAATTTATTTATTACAATGCAGCTTTACAACAAAATCGTGGTGCCAACTTCCTATTCTAAGTTTTACATGGCATTCATCAAAATCTAAACAATAAATTTCCCAACACCAGGGGACCATTTTTGCAACAACTTAAAACTTACAGACCGAAATTGCTTAGGTATAAAATATAAAGGACCAAAATTTGCAAAACTTTCAAACTTACAGACTAATTTTGCAAACTCAATAGATACAGGACCGAAATTGCAAATTATTTATAGTTATAGGACCAATTTTGCAATTTACCCTAATTATACTAAAGTCGACTCTTAATTAGCAGTCATAACCCTACTTACTAAAGGCATGCAGCCGCGTTAATAACAAAGAAGTTCAAATTTAATTAACCTTTGAAAAACTAGATTAATATTAATTAAGCAATTAATACTCTTTCAACCCTTAATATGGATAGCTCTCCATCAAGATGGAGCCAAGGGGGAACTAAAATGAGGCGGCCCCTCAACTTCATAAAATTTAATTATATATAGTTATTAAAAATATTACTCCTCCCCCCAAATATATAACTCACTATTCATTTTTCGATGTCCCAAATATATAGGTTCGATCACTTTCTATATTTAATAGTAGTTTTTTCTATTCTTTTACTATTATAACCCTATTTAATATGTATTTTATAATTTACAAAGATTCATCAAATAATGGTAAACCAAGTAAAAATGTAACACATTTGTAGTTTCCAATAGTTTTCTTAATATGTGAAAAGTCAAATCGAACTATATATTTGGGACGGAGGAGTAGAATTTTGCTCCCATATAAAACAAAGACATCTTTATCTTCTACTATTAATAAAAACTTAATTAAACTCATCCCTCTTTAATTTTCAAACACACGTGCTTTCTATTTTCGATACTTATATACTTCCTTCTTCCCAATAATATAGGTCATCTTTTCTTTTTTTTTCATCCTAGGTTTCTTTTCTTATTAGGAGTATTAATTACATAACAATAACAGACTAAACTACCTTTATTTAATTCACTTTGTTTGAGACCAACAATGATGTATTCTCATTTAATGCAAGGGAAAGTATGAAGAATATGAAAAAGATTATGATCTCAATTATTTTTATTGTGCTTTCTTAATCTATGTGAAATACTCTACCGATTAATCTTATTAGAACGGGGAGTACATACTAATAACAAATCTTACTTGATCAATGGCAAAGACAAATGGGGTCATACTGGCCCAACAATGCTAAAAAATGAAAAATAAAAAAATATATTTATATCTAATTATATGATTTTGTTTCGTATTTTTTATCCATCTTACCCTATTTTAATATGTTGGCTCACCCCACTTTTATATGTTTTGCTATCATTCATTCAAAGTGTCATGCCATCTCAATTGCAAAATTAGTTGCTTTTGTATTTTGTTTTCTTTTCCTCCTTTTTTTTTCTATTTACTTTTTTTTCATGTATGTGTTGAATAATTTCTTTTTCTCAAGGACCTCCACCCCGGCAGTTAATTTTTCTACCAATTCTGGTTCACATTGTTTTATTATATTTAGAGATATGTGCATGCATATGCACACATAGTAACAAGATTTTTTTTTTCTTATAAATAATTCGAATAAAAGCATGCATGATAGTTTGATATGATCATCTTATGTCTCATATATATGTTTCACAAATATTAAAAGTGACTCGCTCTCAAATTTGTCATTATTCAATTGATTTAGTTTCAAATTCCATTCTTATTTTAATAAAATTTACATAACACTAACTTATTTTCTCTGTGTGCATGTATATATGTATATTTACTGTAATTATTATTATATATATTGATGACGCCTTAGCCGAAGCCGGGCAAGAATCCCACGTGGCCATTCAAAGACGCGGAGAACACGGGACTCACGAGGCCAAGATGGACCGAAGCCGGTGACGCCCGATAACCGACCCCGATGATGTCATTGACAGCTCGGTTACCTCGAGCCCGCCTCGGGCAGGAGGACAAAAGGATAAACATCCGATAAAACTAAGTGCTCCATTAGCACCTTAAGCCGCCACCACAACTCACAATGAAATGAATCGACAGAGTCGCCGGCGATACTTGGCAACCATACGCGTTAAGGGAAGACAAGGTGTCATTATCTTTATTTTAGTAGTTAATTGTAATAGTGGTTATTAAATATCCACTAACGGGGAGAATATAAATAAGCCTCATTTATTAGGAAAAAAAGAAAAAAAGAAGAGAGAGAGAGAGAGAGAAAAACGCTTGTAAAAACGCTCAGAAGAAAACCGACCGTAAAATTCCTTTTCGACAATATATGAAAAAGGCAAATTAGCCCCTTAAAATGTAAATTTATACATTTCACGTATTTCTTTTATACATCTTCGCTTGTTGGCCGAAAACTCGCCAACAAATTGGTGCTGAAAAAGGAGGGCCCCGCCAAGTCCACCCAAATTCCAGGCAAAATCACGAAAATCGTAAAACTTCGCTTAGTCCTCTAAAACAAATGAGCCGAAACCCGAAATGTTCATATTATGAGATCCGCCGGTGAATAATCAAACGCCAAACTACAAAAATACGCAACGTGCCCCCAATCGACGCCGAGCACGCTCTTTACTCCCTTCGCCCACTTATAGCCAACCCCGTTTTTGTTCAACATATGAACCAATTAATTTCCAAACACTCGCCGCCACTAACTCACAGGTGCCCTCCACCACCAAAAGAAATACTTACCACCCAATCCTCTCGCTAAATATTCCCCAATAAATGTTAATGTTAACCCACACGCCCCCGAGCCTCCCGCAGGCCGCGGCTAGCTCGCAACGTGCCGCACGATTGCCGTGATGGGAGCGCGACCACGTGATGACAACGAGGAACACAACCGCATGGCGACCGCACGCTGAACCGCGCGAATCGCCTCGCAAGCGCCACCGCTCGCCTTGTGTTCAGGCGACTAGAGAAAATCCTCCCCGCCAGCTCTGGCCGATAAGCTCCAGTGCTTTTCCTGATGAGCGGAGTCGGCTAGGGGCCAATCAAACTCAAGGTCCTAGTTTGTCGAAGACTAGGAAGCGAAATTCCGCGCTCCGCCGCCGCTTGAATGAATCGGAGGGCGGTCCCAAGAAGCCCGATATCAAAGTGCCGTATCAAGTGACAAACCCGCCTTCCATTATGTCACTCACGCGAGTATTCTATCCACTCCACTCCCACCGAAACTCAAAATCCCTCAGCCTGGGCTATATAATGGCGAGACCGACCCCACAACGCACATCCACAAGTATTTAGCGTGGATGGAATTGCATCTTTCAATGACGCTTATTCTCTCGCAGGTTTTTCCATTGACGTTGGGCGATCGAGCCCATCGTTGGTTCAGACTCTCGCCCAGTGGTCCATTCGACCTTTGCCGATTGGCCCCGTGATTTACGCACATTTCCTCACCAGCAGGCGTCCGAGCGCTTCGGCGACTTCTCTCGTAAATATCAAACAGGAACTAATGAGTCCTAAAAAGTTATACCGCTCGGTTTAATAAGCACGTCCGAGAGATGGAACCTGTCGGATGATGCCATTGTGATTATGCGCCATGGTCGGGCTCACCCCTTGAGACATGGTTTAATTATTCTATCCACGAGCCTGGGGCCTCTGCACTCAGACTTTTTGATCCGCTACCGAACGCCACATCTACGCGGAGGAGGTTAAGGGTAAGTTAATGCCCTAATGTAAGATTGGGGCGTGAAAAGGATGGGAAGAAGGAGCCCGTTTCAGGCTGTGGGCCGAGTTCCACCATTTTCGTAGAACCCAAGCATCGGGTACAAGGCTCGCCAGACGTGCGAGCCGAAGTTGCCACTACCGAGAAGACCTTGACCCACACTCCCCCCTATTTGGAACGAGATACGTGGTTTGAATTTGCTACACCGCTTGGCCTTTAAGGCTCGAGCCGCCTTAGGATTGACTGGACGCGCGACAGATTGTGCTTACCATAAATCCATAGGGTCATGATACCGACGAATGCCGGGACCTTATTAGGGAGATCATGCACATCATTCGAAGGGCGGGTTGAGAAGATACGCCCATGAATTACCGCCCATCCAGACTTACTCCAGGAGTGAACCCGAGCGTTGGTGAATCCGGCTCCCTACCATTACCGCCGAATGAAAATCAAGGTAGGGAGATGTTGATGATGTCTCGTGTAAATAGGATCAATACTAATGCGGTGAGGATAATCGCTCAATAGAAAAAGGAAAGCCGATGTCGTGCAAGCGCCCATGCGAAAGGCAAGTTCGGGTAGGCGAGATCGTGAGAAGGCCAACCAACAGCCGCTTTCGCTGGATGTTGACGCCGACCAGGTGGTTCACCCACACTCGACCCCCGTCATCACCGCACCGATCCCGGGTATTCCTATCCATAGGATTTTGATAGACTTCGGGAGCTATTTATCGGTGATTTATGTTCGAGCTAGAGGTTAAACGTGGACGATAGTTATGTTCGTCCATGTAATGACAAGATTCGGGTTTTGGAGGAGGAAGAATAATCCCGCCGGAGGGAGACTCGCCATCCAGATGGGACAAGGGGCCGCGATAAACGGACCGTCATGACCACGCTCAAAATAATTAATGCCAACTCGAGTACAATGCGATCATTGGAAGGTCATGCTCTATCACTTAAAAGACCGCTTCAAATATTCCATTTTTATGTAAAATTTTTCACCCTTGGATGGAGAAGCCATCCATAAGGGAAATCAAAGAGAATCGCGAGTGCTCTCTTAAACTCCGATCGGAGAAATTAATGTGGTGGAACGAGGAGAAACGAGCGACATGGTAAAAAGATGGTCCAAAGGAAGAAAATGAGTCGAGCGAGACGGGGATGATCGTTGAGGATGATCCAGGTCGGCGACCTAGAAAGCGAACCAATGGTAGAAAATCGGGGAAGAAAGTGGAGCTGGTGACGGGCCAGACAATCGACGATGAACCGCCTACGAAAAAAAGAGGGGCAAAGCAAAAAAAAAAACATGGAACCCGTTGAACAATGTCGACACGGCCGACATTGGGAGCCGAATGGAGGACGCCACCACGTATTGGCCATGACTCTCCAAGAGCTATTTCGAACGGAGCCGATCGAATTTCTTGGCAATAATCTCGATGTCTTTGCATGGACACATTCCGATATGCCAATAATTGATCCCCAAACATGCCTCGCCACCGACTTAATATCGACCTAACATTCCGCCCTGAATCCGTAAGAGACGCAACTCGCCCCGATAGGCAAGTTGCCTTGAGGCCGAGGTTAGCAAATTACTTGACAACCAATTTATCCGGGAAGCTCTTATCCCCGATGGTGGCCAATCCCGGTGCTCGTGAAGAAAAGCAACGCCGGTGGCGCTTTGCGTAGATTTCACCGGGACCGACCTCAAGGCATGTCCCAAAGACAAACTATCCTTTGCCTAATATCGACTACATGGTGGACGCCACGCCTGGGCATGAGCTGATGAGTTTTATGGATGCGTGCTGGCATAAATCTCATCTGAATGCACTCCTAAGATGAGGAAAATACGCCGTTTCTTTTCGCTACGCGCGTTTATTGTTATGAGGATGATGCCTTTGGATCAAGAATGTCGGGGCGACCATCGTGAGGTTAGTTAATAAGATGTTTGAAGAAATGATAGGTCGTACTATGGAGGTTTATGTAGATGATATCTTCGGTGAAATCTTTGTATATATCCGATCATCTTAATGATCTTCATAAAATGTTTGCCGTTTTGAGAGAGTATAAGATGATGTTAAATTCGAGAAAATGTACCTTTAGTGGCTCTGGCTAGCTAAATTTTTGGGTTATATGGTTAGCCAAATCCGGGGATTGAAGCCAACTCGTATAAAATAAAAGCTATTATTGATCTCGAACCCCCAACTCGGTTAAAAAGAGTACAAAGTTTAACAGTCGATTAGTGGCTTCTTAATCGATTTTCTCTCGTCCACTGGGACAAGGCGTGCAAACCCTTCTTTGAAATTATAAAGAAAATAAAAACTTTGGAGTGGACCGAATAAGCCCAAATCGCTTGAGTCACTCAAAACACACTTACCACATTTGTTGTTACAAAAACCTTTTTGGGGGAAATCTTATATCAATTCTGACATTCTCCTGAGTACGCTGTCACCTCGGTACTAATCGATCGGGATAACTCGATCCCATACCCTATATATTATACGAGTCAAGCACTACACGACGCCGAGCTTCGAGCATCCACCTATGGAGAAATCGCCTATTTATTGGTCGCTGCAGGCAGAAAACTTGGTACATGCTGGCGAACATGTGTTGTGGTCCTCACTAACTACCATTTGAAACAAGTGCTACACCGACCCGAAACCTCGCCGATGATCAGCCGGGTCGAGCTCCCGGCTCACTGGGTTGATATTTTGTATGAACCCCGCGACAACAATCAAAGGACAAAAGATCAGCCGACCAGAAGTCAATTCACACCTTCCATCCTCAGCTTAAAGGTGATTGAAGATCGTGAATGGAAGTTGTTTATCGATGGTTTCCTCCACCGCAGTCGGCGGGCGGGATCGTGATAATCGATCCAAAACACAAGTGCTATCGCTCGGCGCGGCGTTTCTAGTTCCCGTGACCAACAACGGCGCCGACACGAAGACTTCCTAAGTAGATCGAAACGGCCGCATCAATGGGCCTAAAAGCTATTGGTACATAGTGACTTCCTAGTGGTCGTCCATCAAATCAATCGCAGTATGAGGCGAAAAGAACAAAAGATTGCCCGATATACGGACTTGGTCAGAGAAAGAGTTGTCACGTTTTAAAGCGTAAGCCGCATATTCCTCGAACAGAGAACATGCAACAGACGCTTTGGTCGGTTGGCCTCGGCCGGGCGAGACGAGGCGACGCAGATGTAATCTTTTCAATTGTCCGCCCCATCGCTAACGCTAAAAAGATACATGCTAATAAGTTAAGCGGAAACACGATGACTTATTATCCAATATTTGGAAAAAGAGTTCAACCGAAAACAAAGATTGCCTGCACTGCGTGCTCGGGTGCTCGGTTCACGTTGGTAGACGGCATCCTATACAAACGTGGGTTATTCCGCCCCACTCTCCAATGCTTATCCGAGACAGATGACATGCGCTTCCGGGAGAGGTGACGGCATTTGTGGAAATTGCGCCGGGGCCAAACGCTTAGCTTACAAATTAATAAGACAATGATATTATTGGCCGCCCTCAAGAAAGATGCAACCGACCTTTGTCAAGAAAATGCGAAGAAGCGTGCCAACGTTTGCACCACAAGTCGTACTACTCCCGAAAGCGACTACGGGGCTTACGGGTCCTTGGTCATTTGCCGCGGTGGGGAATGGATTCACTGACCACTCCCACCGCAAAGCGGGGGCGTGAAGATGCCATTGTGGCAGCCGACTATTTCACAAAATGGGCCGAGACCGGTCCCTTCCGCGAAGATGACGAGGAAAAGGTCGCTTAATTTCAGATGGAAGTCCATTATCTCAGATTCGGATACTACATTCAATCGCCTCAATAATGGGAAAAACGATTCGATAACCGGAGGTTTAAATTTTTACAAGGATTTCACATCAAAAATCATTTTTCACTTCATACCACCTCACCAATGTAAGTGTTGAGGCGTTAACAAAACATCAAATACACTTGAAGGCAAAGATATG